>CM056551.1:5403518-5514466 GCA_029721515.1 Synanceia verrucosa | reverse complement strand
CCAGAGAGAACCAAGCGAGAACCAGAGAGAACCAGAAAGAACCAAGAGAGAACCAGAGAGAACCAGAAAGAACCAAGAGAGAACCAAGACAGAACCAAGACAGAACCACAGAGAACCAAGAGAGAACCAGAGAGAACCAAGAAAGAACCAGAGAGAACCAAGAGAGGACTAAGAGAGAGCCAAGAGAAAGCCATGCTTCCGCAGGGAGAACATGCAGACTGAGATGAACCAGAGTCGTTGCCAGTTGAAGCTCTCAGTAGAACACGGCTCTAGGGTTCTACTCACGTGACAAAGAAATTAGCCTTGCTCTTGGAGTTACTGACAAACTGGAGGTAGCAGTCAGTGGAGCATAAGGAGTTCATGTATTCCTCCTCTGTGATGTCCAGTGAACGCCTCACTTTCGCAAATGCTGATGCTGCAAAGGTCGTCATCTCAAAGCCCTGAAGTCAAGGATTAACACGACAGCGTTGGTTTAAAATGCTTGACAGGACAACAAAACAAAAATATGAATGGAAAATATGTGATCATAATTGATAACATTATGCAGATATGAAAACACTGATATTCTGGCATTTATATGCCTTTTTGTACAAATGATGTGGAATTTAACCTTTTCTAGTATTAGGATCAGTGGCCTCTGCTAGTCAGAGCCCTGGTACCAGTCTGAGGGTTCAGCGCCTTGCTCAAAGGCTCCTCAGTGGTCCATACAGAAACTTGAACCAGTGACTCTCTGGTTTCCTGAGCTACTGCTGCTGCCCCTGAATGACCACTTGCCTCATGAGTTTCCTTGAAATGTTCAGCTGCAGCATCCTGTGGAAAAGAAGCACTGATGATTGGATGTTTGTCTACAATCTTTCATGTTTGTGATCCAACCAGTGGCCTATAATTACAACGTTACAACAGTCTTCACCTGGCCTGATGAGTCAGTAGAGGTCTGAATGGAAGCACGCATGCCTTCCTTCATCATGGAGGTCAGATGGTAGAACTCATGGTCTGGGTTGATCTCAAACACCCCGATCATCCTCCATCTCTGTCTCCAGTGCCACCAGCGTCTTCTCCTGGCAGCTCTGGAGGAGCCAGCAGCTTTTTGGTGTCCCATCTGCGACACTGACAGACACAGTAGACACACAGCAGGCTGCTGTAACACACATCAGCACAGTAACATTATTTTTCAGGCATGTAAGAGCTAAACTTCTGCTCTTAATATTACATCTCTGCTGTAAATGTCACATCTCCTCTGTGAATATGGGTGTTTTATATTTTAATTTTCATTTCTTTATTCATGTGTGCCTTCAAGCCAAGTGACTCAACAAAATTTCATCATGCCTGCATAATGACAATAAAAAGTCTTGAATCTTGAATAATGTAACAATGACACGTAATAAAACTCATAATGACTGATTGATAATGTGACTAAATCCTGAGCACATAATGGAATACCTTTTTGCACATAATGTTACAACTTGTTGCAAACTGTGTCAGTTATTACATTATGAAGTGAGCACGACATTTTTCTCCTAATATTATTACAACATAGGGCAACTCAACAATTTACTGATCAGTGGGTTAATTGATCAGTTGCTTCAACTCTTTTATTTTCATTGTAATTGAAAGCTCAGTGTTCAAGTGCGATGCCAGGGCACCTTATGCAAAGAAAAGATTTTTTTCCCCTTTTTAAAAAAATTAATAAATTACATAACAAAATAAAACACAATCAGTGACATGCTGAATATCATCATGAGCAGCATCAGTCAACCAATCAACAAATTTAGCAACATGATTAATAGCCTAATTGGTCAATAATTAACTTTCTGTAGAAAGCTGTTACACATTTATGTCTTATTGCCCATATGGGCCTGGGATGAGGGGAAGAAAACCGAGCCTTAAATTATAATAAAAACTATTAAAAGTGTTCCTTTATGCATGCTGCACTTTAGATTGATGCAATTAATGTTGAGTCACCCTTTAAATTAAGAGAAAAATATTGCTTCATAATGTAATAATGCAACAAGTTGTTACATTATGCACAAAAAGTTATTACATTACGCGCTCATTCATACAGCAGTGCACAGCATTGGGAGTGATCTGACTTCAGACTGGAGCAGGCTGATGTTGACTTCCTGTCTACCACAGCAACAACAGAAATATGTTCCTCTTGACGTTCAGCAGCTGGCAGTGTGTCCATCACGACCTCTGCTTCAGAGACATGCCTAAGCTGGAGTGAAGGCTCATGACAAACCCTTCAGAGCACTGCTGGAGCTACGTTTAGTGAGTTTTACATCAAACAAACCAGCACCGTCTTGTTTTAAGGTGGACTGGTTTCATACCAGTTTTCAGTCATACTGTCTCATAAATGTTCATAGTATATGGATATAAGGACACAACTCTAATTTAAATATAAAACAGCTGATTGAACGTAGCATTACATAAGTAGCACTGTGCCTATGAGTTTCAATACATGGTGGTGCAAACACGAACTCACTGCATATTAAACAGCACTATCAGAGATAAAATGTGTCATACCTAAGACAAACAATACATTATGCTCATGATTAGGGCTTCAGTCTATGCTCAGGTAGCTTACCTGAGGTTACTGCGTGGAGTATAGCATAAAACACAGCAGATGGTTCATAAAGTCTGTCCTCTCACAGAGTGTCTGAAACGAGCCTCGTCTTTGTGTACGTACGTCCCCTCCCATCCAACTGATACCACATTCCTGACAGGTTAGGTAGGCTCTGCAGGGTGTGTTCATGAACGATAAAAGCTACAGGATGTGGTCTAGGTAGGTGTCTTTCTGAATCTGCTGCTGCTGCTGGGAGGAATTATCTGTGTAAGCATGCATTGAATTTAGAAAAAAAAAAAAAAACAAGTCTGGGTTGTACGCTGTTGGTGTGTAATTAGTAGATTATTAATCAACATTCAGAAAAGATTTGAAAAAAAGAGAAAGCAAGTATAACTTAAAAGGAACAGAGTTTTATTCCTAATGGTTTCAGGATAAGACTTACTTACTGTTGTGTTTCTGTGAAAGGAGTCAGTATGGAATAGTCTGAGAAAAGAAACCAGTGAATAAAAATTATATTTAGAAGCACAATCAAAAAGTCAATATGTTTAGGAAATATAATGAAATATGTTAGTCAGAATCATTGTGTGGTCAGAAAAGGTACACATATGTTTCTTTTTGTTTGGTTTAGTTTGAATGAAGGAATTGTATTTTGGGAAATAAAATGGAACGTGACTGTCAGTGTTGACCAACAGCTATTATTATTATTATTATTATTATTATTATTATTGTTATTATTATTGTTGTTATTACCTCCACCAAGGAGGTTATGTTTTCACTGGTTTGTTTATTTGTTTGTTGGTTTGCAAAATGACTCAAAAAGTTATGGACGGATTTTGACGAAATTTTCAGGGTTGATCAGAAGTGGCCTAACTTAAAACTGATTTATTTTTGGTGGTGATCGGATCCAATTCGACAGCACCACCAAAAATTAATCAGTTTTAAGTTAGGTCACTTCTGAACATCCCTGAATATTTCGTCAAAATCCATCCATAACTTTTTGAGTTATTTTGCAAATCGACAAACCAACAAACAGACAAACAAGCCCTGGTGAAAACATAACCACCTTGGCAGGGGCTTAACTTTAAATAAAAAAGTCATCACAGCTGCCTTGGCGGAGGTCTGCGCTCTCTGAGTGCTTTTCTAGTTATTATTATTATATTATTATTTAAGTTCTTTGTAAATTGATTTCTTGGGGTAAAGGGGCAGATTATATAAGATTATTCTTCTTTCTGCTCCCTTTCATTCAGATTTGGGAACATTGTGTATTCTGTATGGGCGGCAGGGAGTTTGCATGTTCTCCCCTTTCAGTCATATTTCATTGTTTTTAGTCGTGAAACAAACACTTAATGTGTCGTCGGTGACACATTGCACATGCGCACTTTGGATTTCCGTAATTACGTAACGGTTTGTGCTATAGGAAAAAGTCCAATGTTTTCTGAAAGCTGAGTTCTTTACAGCCAACATGGTGTCATTATGGTAATTTGTGTCTCCCCTGGAAGCTGGTGAAACAGCCTCTTTGTTCCCTGTGGTAAAAAACATATGTATATAGTTTCCATTTTTGACACAAAAATGATATTGTTATAAAATGTTTTAATATTGCTAGTGACAGAGAGGGTGGGTTTCCAGTTGTATCCCTCTCTGCACCACTGTTAAGATAAAAGTCGATATTTGAAACGAAATCATTTTGATACATTTTATTTTGAAACCTTGGTTGCTTTCCCAGTATCAATGAGTTTCCTGTAATTTCTGGAATATCACACAGGAAGGTAGCTGAAAGAAGTAATATTTCCAAGTGTTTGGAAATACAGCAAAGTAACTTAAGCAAGAAAAGACCTTAACTAAAAGTGTCTTCACAATAAGCTATTAGAGGTGCACTGAGTACAACTGAGATGAAACTAGAAGAAAAATTCAAAAAGCAGAGCAAACAATGAACACAGGCCTGCCCTAACAGCAAATACTGAGCTGCTTGACAGGCAACAAGAGGCTGAACAATTAATGATGGTGAAAGACAGGAGTCTAAAACAAGCTGTAGCTGAAGTACAGTTTACCAGCGCTGCTCTGAACAGCAGTAGCTTATTCATTATTTTTTCTTGATCTGTCATGATTTAAAGAACAGGTAACAGAGTTACCGATGTATTTATGATGTATTACAGTAAAGGCATACAGGTTTCGGCCCTTAAAGTTACACATATACACTATACTACCATTAAGGATGGTATGAAATCAGAGTAATGCTAAAATATATTTAGTTCATTTATCAACCACTTCTATAAATGTTGCTTAGGTATACAATGTGTCATTTTCTGCCACTAGAGGTCTCTCAATCAGAACAATAGGAAAAAGGAGAAGTTTGTTAAGGATGTCTTTACCTCCTCACTGAAAACAGATGTGACTTGACTCAGACTGGAGGTGCAGACAGACCAAAGCTGAGCAGGTGTGAAGTCCATGGATCTGACATGTGATCATGTTTGTTACTGGAAGGAAACATATTTTAACGTACCTGTTGGCTGTTAAATGACAGTTTGTCACCGCCATGGTGAACACAGTCAAACCAACACCAAGCCCATCAGCCAGAGCACAACACTCTGCTTTCTGTCTCTCTGTTTGATAGCTGGACTTCACAGGTCTATCACACATACAGTATGTTGATAACTCTTTGAGTGCCATTGACATATTTCAGCGTCATTTAAAATCTAACGCTTGAGTCACATCGACATAATAATACGTCAAAGTGTTTTTTCGGCAGCGGGTAGGCGATCGCGGTCCCCCCGCAGTCTGTGAGTAATACTGGGGCTTCTGGGAGATGTAGTCAGAGCATAACAATACAGTATAAACTGTGGGTCTTGAAATATGACTCCAAATGGGCAAAAACGCAGATACAAGGCACTTTCTGTTTTAAAAAACGACTGGCACTCAATGAGTTAATGCCAGGTGACACCATGAAAAAGTCTGTAACCATTAATAAAGGAGACATGGTGTGTTATTATTAGTGTATATGGAGCAGGATGTTATGGAAGGGTTGAGTCTGGGAGAAACCAACAGGAGGGGAGAGCAGCAACAAAAACCAACAAATAACTGTAAACCAAAACTGAACCATGACAGCTTTGAAAAAACAAGCCACACAATAGTTTTAAACTGGCGTTGTCAAGATAGTCCAAGTTCCTTTTTGTGAACTTGGAGTATCTACCCTTGACTTCACAAAGCGCACACTGTAAACCAGGCCTATTCATGCTCCCCAGAGGCCATGCCCAGCCCAGCTCTTCCACACAACATGCCCCATGGCTCTCAAGTCTCACTCATTCAGAGTGTGACACACACATTTTAACACTTTCACCCTCTTACCTGCCACACCTGGTATTTCTCACGCATGAACGTTACACATTACTGTGTAACTCGACCGTTACACCGCTGTATATTCATTCAGCGGGACGACGTGTACACGTCAGAGCTCACCCAGACGTTGGCACGCTCCAGCCAATCAAAAAAAAAACACCGCGACACAACAGCCAATCAGAAAATAGCACTGCTGTGTCTCTGGGTAAGATACTGTGATCTGACCACAGCAACGTCACTGAGGAAAGGATGAATACTGCATGAAACGACGGGAGTACGTGAGATGAGTCACGTGACACAAGTTCACATGAGCGCGGTATGTTATCTCATCATTTGATTTTGTAGCCTACTGAATCATGAAATGACTTATTGTACAAAAGTTAAACAGTTTTTAAGTTTTTAGTTTTTTGTCCAGACTGCATGTGAACTTTAGCCAACACAGTCCTTGCTAACTTCAGCACATATTTGTTTTCAGTATGGGCTTCATACTTACCTCAAGTTGCCTTTTGAGACATACATGCACACTTCCATATACATGGTCACAGTAAATGATTTCAAATACATTTCTCTTTGTTATTGAGAAAATAATAATAATGTGAATGCTGCGCTGCTGAAGAACATGCATCTGTCACAGTCAGTGGTTCTTTGTGTTTTACATCCTTTACATCTGTAACACTTGGAGATCTGAAGCTGGAAAAGTCTCCAGAGCACAGCAGCTCCCTAGGGAGTTTCCTTCACTTTCCTTGACCTCATGACGTTTCCCATCAAGGTCAAGGAAAAGGGTTTGGGAAAAGACGTGAGGCCACAGACTGAACACACAGGGGATGTGAGGACGACTGTGAAACACTGACAGGAAACACAAAGGAAAAAATGAAGTATCTGGAACAAGAGCAGAGGGAAGTGACACAATAACACAGGAACTTATAACCGAATGTTGTAGAAAATACAACAGTGTATAATATAATGAGCAAAACGAGACGCTGTGAGCTGCTTCTGAGACTAACAAGTCATGCTGATGGTGGTCAAAAATGTTAAGAAGTAGAAATGTGCTCAGTACTCTGAAGCTTTACTCAAATTATTATCATGAATAGCTCACAGAAACTTTACCCTCCACTCTCTGATCTGCAATGCCCCTCACCTCTGTAAATGTCTTTGCTTTGAATGTAAACAGGAAAGATATTCTGAACACAAATTAAATGAAAAAGGGGAATCTGTAAGCCTGTAAAGCTGTTCCCTAAAACTTGACCTCTGTAATAATTACAGTTCTGTGGAAATTCACTTTTTTATTCTCTCACTTCCTTTCACTGTTTCTGTGTAACTAAGTCTCAGATTCCCTTTTATTACGTCACATCTGTTGTAATAGTTACAATAAAACTGTGAAATGAAGGGGCTTGCGAATAAAAAAAACATAAATACAAAAACACCTACCTGAACTTTATGGATGTTTAATAAGTCCAGGATTTGAAATAATGGGGCAGTATGAGCGTTCCAGCTGATAATCAACTTTTTCTTCTAATAAAAAGATGAAATAGAGACAGCTTTGTGCTTTTCCATGCTATACTGCTAAAGACCATGAGAGGATAAATCTTAGAATATTATCAATCCACAACACTTTTTTTCTCATTGTCTTATTCTCTGAAAGATACCAATATTCTTTGCGTCTTTGCTGTGTTTTTCTGGTCTGACCTGATCAAGATTCAAGGTCAAAACTATCCAAAACTCTGTGATGTTTCTTGAAAGGAAACAACTCATGGTACCCAGAGGGAAATTTAGTGTCATATCATGCCGCACACATGATATGACACATGGCAGTAATATGATCAAATGAAAGGTCCTATATCCAGTGCATTAATATTGCAGCAAAACTGTTAGCTATGTGAAGATATAGATGAGTAATTGTCTACGTCCTCTATGTGTGTCATTGAGTCATGTCTGATTTGGGGGATTTAAGAAAAGAGGAACTACATTGAAGTGTGAAACTGCTGCATTCAGCACAAACTGCCATTCAGTGTTTTTTTTTATTATTTGTGACTATATGGTTGTTTTTAAAATACACCTTGCTGTGAAAACTGACCAGTACAAAGTGTTTCTGCTGCTGCTCTGACATATTGAACCATGCCAACACCAACATACATTATAAGCCTGTTAGGTAATAGAACAAAATTAAACCATCCTAGACCCAATGAAAGGCCATTAAATGGGTTACTGTAGTGTTAGTGTCAGGTTTTTAGCAGATATTTGTTTTCATTCTTTGGCAAATTGGCACCAACTGGATGCACAAAGTATAATCACTGGATTATAGATACTGAAGAAAATGTAAACATTATGATTCTTAGTTCTTGTGTTTTGCTTTTACATTGATCCATGAACATGCAAGATAATTATATACTTATAACTATGAGTAAAAATTAATTATATTAATGTGTTTTATATCTGTGTGTTCAGATCTGAGAAGGAGCATGTTTTTTTCTGTCCTGTGCTGCCATGTGGAGGCTCATGGCCTCCTTTTTTGGCTTCATCCTGTAGAATGAATATACATGTCTATTACCATCCAACCATCCATTTTCTACCACTTATCCTCATAGGGTCTCTGGAGCCTATCCCAGCTGTCTTAGGGTGAAAGACAGGGTACACCCTGGACAAGTCTCCAGTTCATCACAGGACACATAGAGACAGACAACCACTCACACTCACATTCACACCTACGGTCAATTTAAATTAGCCAATTAACCTAATCCCCATGCATGTTTTGGATGGTGGGAGGAAGCCGGAGTACCAGAGAGAACCCACACAGACACAGAGAGAACATGCAAACTCCACACAGAAAGACCGTGGGCCCGAGACTCGAACCCGGTACCTTCTTGCTGTGAGGCGACAGTGCTAACCACTACACCACCGCCCCTACATGTCTATTACAAACCATAAAATGTATTTCCTGCTGGCTAACAGTTAAATAATTGAGGAGCCCAGTGAATATTATATCACCCAAGACATGCTTCTATTTGATGGAATGGGTTTCATTTTCATTCATTCATTTCATTCATTTTAACACACTATTAATATTTCTTTGGGAACAACACTGTGCAAACCTTTTTTCTCACTCTGAATCTTGAAATGACGACACCAAGTTTTGCTGTGTGCAAGTGTGTGATGAAATTAGAGTTGATCCCTCTGTCATTATTACACTTCCATTACAGGAAGAACAAAACTGATTCTGTGAAACTACAACTTCTAAAGAAGTAATTCAGAAGACTCTCTGATTCCTGGAAACAAGACAGTGGAGGAACAGGGAAGTGAAAAAGAAAGTGAAAAGCACACTGGAAAGTGAAACCATTGTGTGATGTTGCCCAGCAGCTCTGTGTGAGGGTCCAGTGTATAAAAGTGGGAGCAGTGATTTGAGCTGAACATCATCCAGACTGGAGAAAGACAGTGGAGCCATAGCCTGTCTACAGTCGTCCACCATGAAGTCAGCTGTCATTGCCTTCATCTCCAGCCTGCTGGTCCTCTCCGCACAAGGTACTGTGAACAAAATGCATTTTAAATGTAGTATTTATTATCTTGTGATGGAGCATACATACCAGCACTCCTGAATGTCTTCAGGATTGTTCAATGAACCAGCACAAATCAATGATTTGACCTGAATTTTAAGATAAAAAACAGTTTTATTCAGTGGAAGAGCTCTGATAAATCCACTGTATTTACCTGCTTAGCACCAAACAACATAGCTAGTGACTAGCCAGTGAGCATGGTGGAGCATTTAGAGCTAAAGGAGAGTGAATATTGGCTTCATCAGGTGGATTGATAACTCCACTCTGTGTCTGCTGGATGTGAAGGCAACTGTAAAATAGGCACCTTTTAAAGGTGGTAATATGTCAGAAATATAAATTGTGAAGACAGAATGTTGATTTAAACTTAATATTTAAGATGTTTTAAAAATGTTGTGTTTTCTTCCTGCAGGGATCTCAGTGAGCAGCTCCAGTAAGTGCAAGTGTGTTAACGGTTATATCGGCAGGATCAGCCAATTAAAGTTCACTGCAGAACCAGTCATACACCTCCCAAGTGTCTTCTGTCCACATACAGAGATCATGTGAGTAAAGGAGCATTTACTAACATGTCGTTCTCCTGCACTCTCCAGTTCTCCTCTAACACTGCTGCCTTCTTTCCTATACAGTATTACAACAGCAGCAAATAAGGAAAAATGTGTTGATCCAAAGTCACCACTGGGAACACTCATTTTGAAAAACCTCAAAAAGTAAGATTGACTGGAATACATTCAATACAATATCAAACAGTCTAGTTAATGTACTGTGTTACTAAAAATGTCACATGTTGATTCAGGCTGAAGAAGAAGGGAGCTGAGAGCATGACCGTGACCTCCAGTCAAACGATAACAACTGCATCCACGCTGTGATACTGCAGCACTGCACAGGAGAGGACGGAAACACTGTTTTAATGCTGTCATGTCATGTAAATATCATGAGTGGATGTAAATACTCTAAATGTTCTCCATGGCCAGTCATGTTTCTGTCCTCTTAACTTCAACTGTATGTACAGTCAGTAGTCATCCTCTGAAACCACTAAATAACCTGTAAATATTTTTTTACGTATTTTTTAGTATTAAAACTAACACATGCCTGATTCTAGTTTCTGTGTCCTATGTATTGTTTTGCCCTGTATGTTAACAACATAAACCTTCAGCAGTCATATAATGGGTTGACAGTAAGATAACAGAAAACAGGAAGTAGCCATCAGCAGATGGTCCACTGTGGTCATAAAGGGATGGACATGGTCAGCAACAATACTCAGGTAGACTGCAGTGTCAGTGTCATTCTGATGCTCCATTTGAACTTCAGCAAGTTGTCTTGACCATGTTTACATGCTTAAATGCATTGAGCTGATCAGCTATTTGTGTTGACAAGCAATTGAACTGGTGTACCTATTAAAGTGGCCGGTGAGTGTAGTGACAGCTGATGTAATGTGCAGGGGATAGCTGTCTTTTCAGCTGCCAAAATCCAGGTTGCCACCTAGAAAACCTGTCATAAATAATGAGGTATTCCCCCTCATTCGTTCCAAGCCACTTGTCCTTTTGTGGAGATTTAAAAAAATACTCTCAAACGGTAACCATTGCACAGCAGTAGTGCCAAAATACACTAAATAACTGCCAGCACTGAGCCTTGGTCAGAATACAATGCAAGTCATGATCTATCCTCAACCTAGTAAGTGAAGGCATGGATTCGCTGGATCATTGTCCTTCCTTTAATGTGTATTGTGACACAACAGAAATATACAGAGGCACTCAGACCTCTTAACAGCCATCAATACACTCTCAGTCTTGATCATAGACTGTAGAGTCTATGATTTGTATTCTACTTGCTGTCAACATGGCCTTGAGAAAACATTGCTAAATTTGTTTGGCTATTGTTGTAATAGACAACCCAAAACAAATTACCACATATTACCAGGACTCTGACATAACGAATCAATATGTGACTGGGATCAAAACCAACTCAACAGCACATTGCAAAAAAAATATTTTCTAAAAATTACTTTTTGGTAGGTGGCTGTGAAGTAAAAATTTGATTACTGTATATTCACCTCAACAAACATGAAATACGGCTTGAAAAGAGGGGTTAATAACACAGCTACACAGAGTAGTTATTTTCCATAATGTAGTTTAGCCTCTTAGCTTAGCTTGGTACAGTAGCTCTGAATTAGGTGGATGTGTTTCAGCTCCATGCACACTCCTCCTCTGTCTGGTCTTAGGTTAGCCAGCGCCGTAACCAGGTCATCACTCCAAGATGGTGACGGCAGAGTTGTCCTCTTGGAGCCTCACTTTTGGCTCTGCTGAAAACCTATGGATGACATAACATGGACTGTGTCCATATTTTCTAGGCAAACTAACTCGAGAATGCTCTAACTCTCTAACTCACTGGGAGAAAAAAGTAAAGCGGCTTTTTCCAATGGCACAACAAGAATTAAAACCAGAGTTGCTGATCGAATTTTAATCATTATAACCTGTTTATTTCCATCAGTGTTAAATGGGAAATAACCAACACGCTCTCATCACATACCACAGCTTTGTCACAGACCTTGTTGTCACTCAAGTTTTGGCAACAAAGCCACTGTAGTTAGTTTCCGGAAAACAAATGACGTAGCTGGACTTAAAACCTCTACATTTGTAAAAGTGAAAATTAAACTGAGGAACATGGGACATCGATGCTAAAGGCTGCCTTGTGAAGCCTCTGTATTTGACGGCCTGGGAATGAGAATGGCTGATATAACGGGAACAAAGCTGAAATATCTGCAATGTGTAGAAACAAAAAACAAAGGCCTTTATAAAGAGTCAATGACACTGAAATGAATGTGTCATGTTTTTGAAATGTCACATGTGAGCATGAACAGGTGACATGACGCTTACATATCCTTAAACAAATCAATGAGCAGATATTATTCTTATGTAGGAAAGCTGCTTGGTTTCGGGGAACATGTTTGGACAATTTTCCCCTGCAAGGTTAACATGTGAAGCCGGGTTAATCTGACCTGTATCATCGAACAAACATTTTCAATATTTTCTTGTTTAAAAACAGTTAAATCAGCACTTTCCCTCCAGAGCAGTGACAGAATGTGACTGCATCCTGCTGCGTTCATGTGGCTGTGAGCATGAATGAGCTTTGTCAGTCTGCAGGATGCCTGACAGCTCCTGGAGACAAAAAGTGGCTGACAAATACTGAGTCAGGCAGTAGCTTGGCACTGTGGTGTCTGATCAGCACACCTCCTTCTTCACTACTGTTGGTCCTGAGCAGCTTGTACAGGTTCTGGGGAGTGTGGAGCTAGCAGCTGCTCCGGTGGGCGCAGGAACACCACCATAACTGTGATGTTATCACTAGAGCCAGCTGCTTTAGCGTGGCCTACCAACTGCTGAGCCACTTTCAGCCCAACATCCTCAGACTGTCCCAGCAGGGTGTCCCCCCCACCGTCTGGGTCACCAGACTGCTGGAGGGCATGCAGGACCAGATGAGGGACTTCTGAAGGTTTGACTGCATCAAAGAAGCCATCACACGCCAGCAGCACATAGTCTTCATCCCCAAAGAGCTGGGTTGTCAAGCAGTCAGCATCTCCAGACACATAGGGCTTCTGGTCAAAGTCACCTGCAGGAGGGATGTGTGGTTAGCAGACTCCTCAGACTCAGTCCAGGATGATTAAGAGACAGGCTGGGTTGATGACATTGGCAAAATATAGCGTTTCACACTAGCTTTGCACTACAAAAGCATAAAATTACTGCAGCACAGGACTCATAAATTCAACAATAAATGATTTTTGGATTTGGATGATTTTGCAGTTTTCCTAAATGTCCACAAGAGGGAAGCAACATCTGCTGAAAAAGTTATGAAAACAAGAGAAAGGAGAGCATGGAGCAGAAAATGAGTAATCATCTGATCTCACATGTATCCAGGGCAGAGCTGTTATGTGCAGTTAAGTGTATATATGCTATGGTATATATGCTATGATCCAAGATCAATTAAATTGATGTTTTTACCCAGCTCTAGTTATTAAGGTAATAATATCACAATATCATCATCTCAGAAAGGCCAACAGTGCTATCATGGTTTCACAGTTCAGCTCACATTACTGCAGTCTTGGAAAGGGATGAGTGGAAGGGTGCCTACCCACAGTGAAAATGCCACACAAGCCTATTTCTTGCATGTTGTGCTTGACTCACCTATAGCTCTGGATACCGCATAGGTACCATTCACACGCCAGCAACCCATGAAGGTGACACAGCCACCAAGATCCTCGATTCTCTGTTTCTCATCCTGGACAGTGGAGGACAAAAGAGATGTGCAGTGATTCATGTAACCACAGACTGTATATAACAAGTTAGCCTGGCCGTAGCCCTCCGTAACCTTCTGTTCAATTATCATTTCCCTGCAGACTACGTCTGGCTTTGATCCCCTTGGACTCAATTTCTCAGGATGAATTCCATCCTGGCCAATCAGTGAATGGTGGGGACGGGGGAGGCGGGTGTTAAAGATGACATCAAATCCGCAGCATTTGCGTTGTAGTCTAGTTGGTTGTAGTTTGGTAATGGCGGCAGAGACGGAAGTGAAGGAAGCCATTCAATCCGTTTTGAATAGGCTACCAAATATTCAGCAGTTGAAGTCGGAGCAAGAGGAATGTTAAACCAGTTTTATTGCTGGCAAAGATGTCGTGGCTTTACTCCCCACGAGGTTTAGGAAAAGTCTTATTAATCAGTTAGCTCCGTTAGTGGGGAAGGAGTTGGCTAGTCTGAATGCTAGCGGTGCATTAGATACGTCACAACCAAATGTTAGCGATTGAGTAAAATCAGATCTAATCATTTCAAACTTCAACAGAGTTCACGCCTATTGGTTCCCAGTGGAGGAATGACAGACCCTCTGTATGATAGTACGAGGGTCGGTAAGACCAGGCTAGTAAGAAGTGGCTGTAACATTATCCATTGGTCTGTGGACCACTGTTTTGAAATGAAGGCATTTTAGCAAAATAATTATAATAATCTTGCTGTACATTTCTATTTTATCATTAGTTCCTCACGGAGAAGCCACTGTTCAAAACAACAATGGAGCCAGGAGGAGCTAAAGAGCTGCATGCTGCTGTGAAGCCACGGGTTGCACACCGCTGGAGGGTGCCGCTGTCTTTATATTGTGATAAACAAAGAAATAATGTAACAGTGTAGCTACTGCTTATTCACTGTTTAACAAGGTAATGTTTGACAAATGGGTGGTGCTAAATGCATTATGCCTGACAGGATGGATTTTCATGTGACATTAATGGTAAATTTCATTGGACTTGAAATGAAAGAAACTTCTAGAATTGCTTTTTTTTTACACCTGTGTAACATTGTGAAAATCAGGCATATTCTTTCTCAAAACGATGCAGCAAAATTAGTCCATGCATTTGTTACTTCTAGGCTGGACTATTGCAGCTTTAAGTCTATCGAGACTCCCCAGTTGATCCAGAACCCTGCAGAACCTGTTCTGACCAGAACTTGGAAAAGAGACCATATCTCTCCTGTGTTAACCTCTCTGCACTGGCTCCCTGAATGGTCAGGCACCATCTTATCTTAGAGATCTGAAGAACTCTGTAAAACTGCTAGAGGTTCCCAGGGTCTACAGAACTAGGACAGAACCTAGAGCTTTCAGTTATCAAGCTCCTCTGCTGTGGAACCAACTCCATCTTTCAATCCAGGAGGCAGACACCATCTCCTTATTTAAGAGCGGTGTGAAGACTTTCTGACAGTGCTAATAGTTAAGACTGATTCAAGGCTGCCTTGGACCAGCCCTTAGTTCTGCTTTGTCTTATAAGACACTGAGCTCCTCTCCCTCTTCATCTGGATGCCTCCATGTCCCATTAAACCATTTTACTAGCTAGACCTCTTCCCCTCCATGGGCTGAGGCTGCCTGGTGGGGAGGAGGTCGGCTTCATATAACTGTTGTTATATGGAGTGTTTATGGGAGGGATCGCTCCTCTGTTGCTCTTCCTGAGGTTTCTACCATTTCTTTTCCCTGTTAAAAGGTTATTTGGGGATTTTTTTCCTAAGTTGATGTGAGGGTGGTTTGTAAAGGGCAGAGGGTGTCATATCCTGTTCAGATTGTAAAGCTGCTATTGTAAAGCTATTTTACTAGAGCTGTTCTTTTCTCGAATGATTCAGATTTTTCACAAGTCAAGCCAATTTTATTTGTATAGCCCAATTGGGCTATACAAATAAAATTGGCTTGACTTGTGAAAAATCTGAATCATTCGAGAAAAGAACAGCTCTAGTAAAATATGTTTTGAAATACATCCTGCTATATGCGTCTGAATTGACTTTGTGTCTATTCATTGACCTTCCCAGTTTGGAGTACAAAACACCCAGAAAGTGCAGGTGGTAGAGAGCTGTGTGTGTGATGTCCTTACCTCTCTGTCTGGTTTATGGGGATCCATCAGTGTTACAGCTTCACCCTTTCTGACTAGTAGTGCTTGAGAGTCTCCCAGCCAAGCCACTGTCAGCTCCTGTCCCTGGATCAGCACCACCACAGCTGTAGTGCCGCTCCGTAGACGCTGACAACACATTATCACATTTATCAGTCTGGAGGAAATTACAGTAAGCTTATAATGTCTTCTGAAGGTTTGTGTTTTCCTTCCTTTTTCTTTCCTTTTCATTCCATTTTAATTGATTTTATGATTCATTTTAATTTCTTTTAATTGGTTGATTTATTAACTGGTTACCTCTCTCTTGGCTTTGCCCCTGAACATGTCATCTGTGTTTTTGAAGGCGTTTTTTAAGGCTGTGGCTGTGTCACTCTGCAGTGTCTCCTGTTTACTCAGAGCTACATGGAGGTGAGTGGCAGCATAGGTGGCAGCGTCCACGCCACCGTGGCCATCAAACACAGCATAATAGGCACACTCCGCTCTATCCTGGACCACGGTGCAGAGACAAAAAGAAAGAAGTCAAATCAGTGTTTGGCATTTTATTAATGTTGACTGTAACTTGACCCGAAAAAACAGAGAGAAACACCTGAAGGCCAAAGAGTTGGTTGAATTCAGCCAAGGCCACATGTTTGTCCTCCATCTTCCTCCTCGTGTTCTTGATGGCATGAATATCACAGTGGAGGATCCGAGAGGGTGAAGGGAGGGACATGGGGATGTTCTGATGCCACGGCAGCGCTACATCAATCAGTTTGTTGAGGAAGACACGTTGGACGGCCTCTGACTGAAGCACTGAAGACAAAATCAACAAGAAGCCTCTTGGTTCTTACTGTTTTTTGCCCAATGCAAAGATAGACCCCACCTGTGCATCTGGCCTCTGACTAGACAAGTGCTAATTAAACTTTTTTCTTTTTCTTTCCTAATTTAATATTTTAATATATTTTAAGTTTCTGTTTTGTACATAACATTTACAGTTTTGGTTCATTCTAACCTTGTTTCCTTGTTTCCAGGTGAGAGACAAGACTGAGCCCACTCTCCACTCTCCTTACTGCTCCCCAGTGGCAGTGGAGATGTACTACTGATGTCTTGTCCTTGCAACAAGCCTCCCATTTATAAGTACTAAAGATTGGAGACACCCCCTGTATAAGGGCTTCAGACTGCGACCAAAAAGGTTGCATTATGTGACACACACACATTATATGCTTGGCCTGAAAAGGCTTAGCGGGAGGCTGCAGAGGCCGCATTATGCACTGGCTTACAGCTGGGCACTGTGTGGATTCGTCAGCCGTTTGAGGTGGGTCTATGTTTACAATCAAATACACAGAAGGATGAGGAGCTGAGAGGGGACAAAGAGCACAGACAGAGTGGTACCGGAGTATGAATGTGTGTGTGTGTTTTGACAAAACCAGGGTTCAGTCACGGTCTATAGTAGATTATTTTAAAAAGCAGAATGAGGAGGGAGAGGAGGCTGAAGGGAAGGGAAAGACGCAGTGAGGCTCTGCAGATGAAATGAGCACTTACAGGCCACTTGCTGTTCTTCCTCCTGGTTGTCCTCAGCTTCCTGGGGGCATTGGAAAGGTGAAAGGTCACTCTGTAGCAGCTGGGACAGCGCTGTCTGGCACAGGAGGGCACTGAGGCATGCAGGAGCACCCCTGAACCAACGAAGACAAGCAGAAATACACTTTGTCAAGATCTCTGTACATGATTAATGTCTCTGTAGGGCCAGAGGGGACTGATCCACTTCAGTACAGAAACAGACAAGCACATGCCAGCAAATACATATGTAAAATACAATATAACTGGGCTAAAATGAGCATTTAATGAATGATCAGTAAATGTGCATCTGCCAGTCAGCTCAACGCTGTCATCTGATTTCTGTAGCGGAAAAAGACTGGGCTGAGGAAACAGGAAGTGGGGAAGACAATGGGGTTTTTACAGACAGGATATGAAGTCTTCCTGAGAGGGCCGGGCAGAGCAGAGCGCACACAAGAAAAAGTATTCTGTGGAGACCAAGGCCTTGCTCATAGAGAGAAAATAATGAAGGAGACAACATGACCTCAGACTATTTGCATTTCACGACTCTTGTAATGGTTTCCACTACATTTGAGCTGAAAACTGCCATGGCATGAATACGTAACTTTCAGACATGCAGCTTGTTATGTAAAACAAAGAGCAATTTTAGTCTCATATCTGAATAAGAGTCACCTTTAGGTAAAAACATTTATGTATCACAGATATTAAATTGCTGTGTGCCTCGAAAGGGGAGGAGAAAAAAAAAACTCTTGTATGACAATAATAATGAACTTGGCACAAGTTAACACTGTGTCATTCTCTGGCATTATAAAACAAAATGTTCTCTAGAAGCTCTCTCTATAGCTCACTTTGACTTTCTGGTTTCACATTTATACAGAATGGTCAGCAACTATTATTCTGTCCACCCCAGCAGTGTGAAGTCAAACAGCAAAGCCAACTATGCACAGTGAGTCTGAGCCGAACAAGAGCAGAGCTGTCAGGAATGTGAGGAATGCAGCCACACACACTGAAGATGGGTGGATAGTTAATACTATACTGACACTACAGCTACAGCAGGGTTATTATGATAAACTAAAACAGAAACTAAAAACTAAACTGAAACAATACTGCTTCAATGAAAAAGTAATACAGATCAAATAAAAAGAAGGAAACTTCACATCAGTGATGTTGATATTTTAGTAGATGCTGTTAAGATGCATTTACTTCACTGGTGAGAAGATTAAACATTTAAGAAGATCTGAAAACACTTTTCTCATAATGACTGTACTGCAGCATCTTTTTTCACCCAGTCTCCCAAAAAGTCTAGTCTGGTCAGCTGGTCCACTGTCTTGACTGGCAAACCAAACCAAACATTGCTAGAACTACGTTTGTTTGAGGCCGTGCCAAACTCCCTACTAGGAAAAATGTGTTGCTTGGTGACATCACCATGTTACAGAAGACATGGCAGGACTTCCATCAGGCAGTTCAGGAGTAGTGTTTCTGTAGGGGATGAGGATTTGGGGTTTTGTACATTCACATGAAAAACTACAAAAATTCCATCCATCCATCCATCCATCCATTATCTACCGTTTATCCTCACAGGGTCGCGGGGGGGGCTGGAAACTACAAAAATTAACAAAAACAATGACTGTCAGCTGATTGCAGACCAGTCACCATCATGAAGACCGGTCTAAGAGATGAACTTCTGTTGGCTTGTTGTCATTTGCGTACAATCATTGTTAATATGATTTTAAAAACTGTTTTGAGATAATAAAAAAATAGATTACACAACATGCAATAAAAAATGGATTAACCTGTTAATCCAACAGGCTGGGGGACCCTGGGGTTAGGGTTCATTTCAAAACCTGTCCTGTTGTGTGTGTGTTTAATCCAATAAAGGGTTAGGGTATAAGGATGACAGCGAGTCGTTTGAACCCCTCCCACGATCTTCAAAGGGCAATAACTCGAATACGCAACAGGACAGGTCTTGAGATTAACCCCTAACCCTCACAGTGGAATTTAACAGGTTAATTACAATTGAAAAATAAATAAATAAATGTTTGACAACCAAAACTATATTATACAATAAAAACTGCCATATTGCACTAATTTTTGTCTGTTTTTTTAATCACATAATCAGAGTTTTTGCACTCATGTTTATTCTTAGACACCTTATCATGTCTTGGATGTTATCTCTGCACTGTGTTTATACTGTATGTTTATGGGTCATACACCTAAATACCTAAATTCCTTCTTTGTGTAAACTTACTTGGCAATTAAAATGTTTCTGATTCTGATTCCAAAGGAAAAGAAACGCACAAAAGAATAGTAGGGCCCCTTTAAACTGCTAATTCCTACACAATTCTCTTTTAAATGCTAATATGGCTACATATAACTGGGCTAAAAAAAATAAAACTTTCTGAAAAACTGAAATTAAAACTAACACATTGTGAAAACTAAAATAATAATAATAAAAAAAAATGATGGCTAGAGGACTGGGTCAGAGGATCTCCAGGACTGCAGTTCAGGGTCATGAGAGGACAAGGAAGGCTGGTCCTGGTGGTCTGATCCAGCAGACCAGAGAAGTTAATGCTGGTTCTGACAGAAAGGAGTCAGATACCACAGCACACCTTCAGGGGTCAGAGGTCAGGGATGATCTGGCAGCAAAAGGACGACCAATGCCATATAAGACAGGTAGTCATAATGTTGTGTCTGATCTGTGTATGCTATGACATAATACTGAAACGTTAAAGTAAACAAACCAAATAAACTCTTACTACTGTGCAACTGTTATGGCACTTTTCCACAGGCACGGTACGGTACGGCTCTACACATTTGTGGCGCTTTACCACTAGCACCTGGTACTAGGTACTTTTTTTATTCCTCCTCAGCCCTGGTTCCAAGCCAGCGAAGCAATACTAAAACGCAATGCCACCCGATTGCCTTCCACTGATTGGCCGATTATCGTCATTGGAAGCGTCATTGGATGCGGGACGTCCAACCAGCCTGTTAAAGCCAAACACAACTTGACCCCGCCATTTTTAAAACCGGCAACTGCTTCCCTATGGTTACAAGAGAAAATGGCATTGCACAAAACAACACCATGGTCGGACGAGGAGGTCCAAACGTTCCTTTCTACAGAGCGAGAAACAAATACATGATCGCTTCGGTGTCCTCCATTGTTTGTGATAGCGGTGTTGTTGTTCTTCTTCTTCTTCCCGGTTTTCTGTGTCGCAAGTAAATGACTTCAGCTAGCTCTGCCATATGATGACCCCACCCACACCGAGGAGGTACTATGAGGTACTCAGTTGTAATGGAAAAGCACCAAAACTGGGCCGTACTGTGCCGTACCCTATCGTGCCGTTGCTGTGTAGTGGAAAAGCGGCATTAGTGTACTCCCTGCCAGTCCTACCGAGCAGCCAGCAGCCTCAGGCCCAGCTCCAAGCTCTCTCCATGCAGCTCCTCCATGGTGACTCTGCGGCTCAGAGGGCTGACGGGCAGCGGACTGCCGTCCTCCAGAGGAGCTGGGAACTCCTCCACAAACGTCCCCAGGAAGCACCTGGCCTCCTCCTCCATCCCGCTGACTAGCTGCAGTAAGTGCTCAGGAAAACAGGTGGTCAGGGCTCACAGGTCGCAAGTGTAGACTTAAAGGACAGAGAGAGCAGACTTTAAAGTTCACTCTCAGCTCTGCAGGGTGTAAATGAATGCAGTAGGTCTAAACACATCATAATTCACAGCTGGTCAGGGAGCAGTAGTGCAATCTGTGGGGAGGGTAGCCAGTTAAAATCAAACCCCTGCATGTCTATGGGTCCTGTGTGTGTGTCCAAATAAAGAAACATCTATCAATACCCACAAGATATATAGTCAATCAATGTTATTACATTATTATCATCATGTACGATTCCACAGCAGATTCCACACCCATTAAAGTCTTTACCAACACTACTGTAAACCCTGACGTAACGTTATTTGATCAAACATTCAACTAAATTCAACTAAAAAAATCAAAGGATTTTCAACATCATTTTGATGATTTATTAGTAAAAAAAAAACAGTGGCGTTTTTTTCAACAATCTGGTTAAAACATGATAAAGTGATCTCTATGGTGGCAAAAATGCACACTTAAGCACCCTCTTCAGTGGCGAGATCGTGCTGTGGGTGCCCTGATATTTTCGACCCTGCAATTCAAAAAGTATATGCACGCCACTGGAAAAAATAAAAATAAAAAATTAGGACAATAAAATTAAGTAAATTTAAGCTAGTTAGTTGTTACACTATGTTGGGAGGTGGGTTTAACGTTTCGTGTGAAGTGAAACAACGGAAATTAAATATCTCCTTCTCTGTAAACAATGAACACAACATCATCTGTTTTGGCGGACTCAACCAACGACAATAGTTACTAACAATGTATAACGTGTTAGTAACGTGACTTTTACCACATTTGTGTCATTTCCACACAGAAGAGCAGCATTATAACGTTATAGCTAGTTACCAAATGCTTACAATAGCACACCCCAATTGACCATTTTGGCGTAATTTTGCACTTTGCTTTCCCAAAAGCGTAAAAAATACCGTGACTTTATGAGTTGCAAATGGTAGAAACGTTACACCGACTTGCGTGCAATCAACAACATATAATTAAGGGTCATAGCTGGCTGGGGTTAGTTCAGAAATTATTATTTTCCCCAAGAGTGTAGTTTCTTCATTTGACCTGACAACAGACAGCTAACTGGAGCGCTTTCTTAGCAGTATAGTAACTTCACCACTAATGTTACACAAACGGACCGACAGGCGAGGGAAACACGCCCTTTGGCGAAGAAAGGAGTAAAAGAGATTTGACAAAGCACACGAACCTCAGCTAGTAGCCCTGAATGGCACCGCACCACACAGGCATGGCCCCGCAGACTGTCTGCTCACAACAGCTCTGCAGTCAGCTCAACACGCCATTGGTCCACTTCCCTGAAAGCTGTCACAAGCTCCTCCCCCTCATACTGTAGATTTAAAGGGCCATGCACACATTTAGATGATGATTTGAGGCAGAAAATGAAAATAAGACATTGACAAACATAACTAGGTCAAAGTACTCCACTGAAAACGATGATTAAGTCCCGAATAAAGGTATAAACTGAAAAAGTAGCACTAACATGTCTTTATTTTAATTGCTGATTAATCTGCATTCTTGATTGGTCTATGAAATGTGAGAAAATGTGAAAAATTGTAAATATATTTTTCAGAGACCAATAAGACGTATTCAAATTGCTTATTTTATTTAACCATCATTCCTCTAACTCCAAGAAAAACATCAAATCCTCACATTTGAGGAACTAGGGCAGGCAAAAGTGTGGCATTTTGCATGAAAACTTACTAAAATTATTATTAATTATAATCAAAGAGGCTACAGATTAATTTTTAAGTCTATCCACTAGACAGGCAATTGACTTACTGTCACAGCTCTACTGTAAAGAATGACAAATTATAGTGAAAATGATAAATTTGAAAATAAAAAGTGAAAAATCTGATAACACGGAGCAATGGAAACAATCAAATTAAAAGCTTAAAAGCATCAGCTTAAGTTGGTTTCTGGAAATATTTTGCTACCATGATAAAAGTTAGTATTGCAACTTTCTAAATATTTGCACAAATCCTACTTTTACATTTGCACAAATCCTACTTTTTACAAAGGGAATGATTTAAGGTTGCCATGCTAACTCAATGTGTCAGCATGTTAACTAGCATGCCTGAATTTAAGCTCTAAATTTTGAAATTCCCAAAGTGCACTTGTTTCCTTGAAGACAGTATTTTCAACAGTAAGTCATCACAATATTGTATATACAAACTATATGTATATACAAGCTCATGGCGGTAAACAAACAGCACATTTCTTATTACAAATTTTGTGTAAAACACTTCATTTACTGGCATATCCACCTTCATACTTTGTGTCAAGCAGATAACAGGACACACTATACAAAGTAAGCTGCCAAGGCAGCCATTTTGTCCTTAGGTTTTTTAGGATTGCCACGGCGTCCCCTGCCACGTCCCCGTCCTCCTCGTCTCGCACCGCCACCCCGGTGTCTCATGGTGGCATGTTTGAGCTCCACCAGATCCTGGAAGACTGGATCACAGAAAACACAGCCAGTGTGTTGGGTCTCGCCAGCAGGAAGAGGAGTGCGAGTCTTGTTGAAGTCCACCGCAACAAGAGAAGCATCGCAGGCATCGCAGCTCTCCTGTGCGACCTACGTGAAGAGAGAAATAACTCAATAACTACTAGTCTATAGAGTGGAAGCTGTTATTTCTATTTCTAAGATCTACACCAAATTACTGTACCTACATGAGGAAGTAGACAAACTGGCACCAACTTTCGTATAGTCCTAGTTCCCAGGGGATGAGTATTAATGAATTTGCTAGGTTTTGGTGCTACCAGAAGATTTACATTTTCAGTGAAATACAACTATTGGATTGAAATTTGGTCCAGATATTTCATCTGACCTTAAGTATCACGCCATAATCAGGTCAAAGCATGGAGCTCTATTGTTCTCCAAAATTTGAATTAAGAAGTTAGATACTTCAGTGACCAGGTGTAAAAATAAAATAGAACTATGTATTTGTGAGGATTTTTTTTCATGACTTCAATTCAAATGACCAGATGTGAGTTTACAGAGCAGGGAAGGCCCTGACTGTACTTCAGCAGACAAATTTACTTGTCAATTGTCCAATGTCATTAGCACATTTTGTAATTTTCTCACTGAAAAAAGCTGTATTTTTGTGATACTTGAGATTTCAGGCACATCAATGTAAAACTGAAAGACACAACAAACTGCAAATAAACACTTGTCTGTTAGGGCAACAAAAAGGCAGTGCAGTACGCTTTGGATTTTCCCCGTTCAAAACGCTCTATGTGATCAGGGCCAGCAGGGAAATAGTTGCATATAAAAAGATATTCTTGACAGAGGACAAGCTGTAGGACCATTTTCTTACCTGCACTCTGTGTGCGTGCTCAAAGAAGTGCACCACCACGTTGCATTTATTACAGGCCATCCTCCATTTTGGTCCCGAGGTGGGATCCAGCACCAAAACCCCACTATCACACTCCACACACTGCCCAATGCCCAAAGAGTTGAGAGAGTGCTGACAGGATGGATGGGTGCATTCATTGCAACCCATGCCTGGAAAAAGCAGAGATAAAGAGATAGATAAATAAGGATACAACATAATGTCAAAACAAGCTGCACAAGACCAGGTTTACTTAGTGAGTGGCGCTGGGCAAATGTGTGCTGTGGTGTGTTTGTGTGCTCAGCACTGAAAAAAAATGCACAAAAGGTGGAGGCGAAATTTATCCTCATCTCTCTGTATTTTTAAAATACAAATCACTCATTTCTATATTCTTTACTAGCAGCCTGAGAGTAAACTGCCACTTCTTCAAAATCATAATTTTTTCATCATAATTCCTCAGCATCATCTAAGAAACTTATTAGGTAATAATGACTTACTTAACTGACTTCATTAATAGTGTTGTATTAAGTGTTTTTCTGTCTTAAATTCAAAGCGTCTTTAAGTATTTGGAAATTGCTACAGAAATGATTATTATTATAACTGTTAATCTTCTAATTATCTCAACCACAATAATTACAGAGTTCAGTAGGATAAGTGTTTTGTCTTACCTTTCTTCATGTCCCTGAAAGGTGGGTTGCTGAAGCAGTATGGACACAGGGGGTAGCTCTTTCCCCGGGCCCCAGAGGTCCACAGCACCAGCTCAAAGTCATCCAGGGGACAGCGAAGCTCCTTGTACAACTTGATGGCTCCATTCTGGGGAAGGCTGTAGGTCTCGTCACAGTGGGAGCAGTGGAGCCTGCTGGGTTTAGCCTGCACATTAGAATCAAACCAGTGATGTCAGGGTTATGGTGAGGAAAGGGAAGTACATGTTGTCACAAAGCCTTGGAGGGTAGAAGCGGACGAACCCACGTGAGGAAAAGCCACCCTTCAGGGATGCTCCAAGAAGTAAAATGAGCGCACCTGCATAAATGCAGGGATCCTTTCATTGCTCAACACTTTGATTGAGTGTGGAATTTTAACAGCCTGATTGTGAGGAGATGGACTGAAGCTGGAGAGCAGAAAATGAAAAATGCTCCTAAAATAGTTCATTTATTATCCAAACCAGCTAAACCACCAAAAGAAAAAAAAAAAAAAAACAACCGTCAAAAGCAGTTTGAAATCTTTTGTATCAGTCTACACTCACAAAATACCAAAGGCAATATGGTATTTGTGTGTAGACAAACATGCCAAAAAAGCAAATTAATTCCATTCTAAATTCTACATAAAACACTATAAACAACGCAAATAAATAGGATAGCATACTTGATGATGCCACTGAATGTATGACAACAATTTAATATTACAAAAGCACACTACATGACCATGTGTTACATGCTGGATTCCTGATATAAAAACTTTCTGAAGCCGACAAAGTTCCTTGAAACTGTAACGAGGCAACAGGGACCAAATGCACGTCCTCAGTGTCCATGGAGCTCTTTATGTAGCTCCCAGAGCATTTCATTCAAGGGTTACCTTGTTTCCACCAGAACACACCACTTAACAGTCACACGTAATCCACTACGCACTCATTCAAAAACAGCAACAATGACTGAAAGATCTGCAGCCTCATGATTTATTCATGAATTTAAAAGTGGAAGGTGGAAATGCAAAGCATGTCAGCTTTGGCATTTTAAAGCTCTTTTTTTAACTGACCTTTGAAGGCCAGAGCACAACATCCAGACATCATGTGGCCCAGAGAGGAACACAAATGGTGCCTTGATGAAGTCAAAAACTCAAGTGTAACACACTTGATGTATGCAAAACAAAGTGGCTGAAACGGCTGGATTCCAAAACTTACTTTCCAACCTATTAGAAAGTATATAGATACTCCAATATGCCCCTCATCCCTTATTTCAACAGTGCATCATAAGGAAGTGACAGGCAAAACAACACGTGGTTCAACATTAACTTTTTGAGTGCCACTGATGTATAAATAATGTGTTTTTTCGGCAGCTGGCACAAGGTGGTGCGCTTATGCAGCCTGTGAGTAATATTTAGGCTCCTGGGATTTGTAGTCAGAGCATAAAGAGACAGTATACACACCACAGAGATCAAAACAGGAAGTGGAGACAATCTACTCTACCTCTGATAAAACAAGAATGGAACAAGGTAAAAACACACTTTTTCATGATGAAATAGTCTCTTTCATTTGAGCTATTCAGTGTTTTCAGAGTCAGAGAACAAAATATTGTGGGGGTCTTATTAAATTATTCACTTTCTGGGCGGCACAGTGGTGTAGTGGTTAGCACTGTCGCCTCTTCAGTCTCCGCTCTTTTCTCCGGTCCTGTTCAACCTGCACACGCTCGACTTCCAGTACAACTCAGAGCTCTGTCATGTACAGAAGTTTGCAGATGACACAGCCACTCCAGCCTCTGGAGTACAGAGGACTGATCCAGGACTTTGTCCCATGGTGTGACTCCAACCACCTGCTTCTCAACACCACCAAGACCAGGGAGATGGTGGTGGATTTCAGGAGACCCAGGCCTCAGCCAGTGCCAGTTTTTATCAAAGGAGACTGCGTGGAGGTGGTACCCACCTATAAATACCTGGGAGTACTGCTGGACAATAAACTGGACTGGACTGCCAGCACAGACGTTCTGTGCAGGAAAGGACAGAGCCGTCTGTACTTCCTCAGAAGGCTGGCGTCCTTCAACATCTGCAACAAGCTGCTACAGATCTTCTACCAGTCTGTGGTAGCGAGTGCCAAACGCTGAGCTCACCACACACCTGGACACACACGCACTTTCTCACTCACATCTACAAGCTGGACTCCACAAATGTGTAAAAAATGTATATTACACTTACTGCACTATATATGTCAGACTTTTATATTTCTATTTTTATCTATCATAGTTTATCATTGATTACACCCAGTACTATTTCATATTCATATTCTATCATAATTTGCACCTTGTATTAATCTCTCGGACATTATCACAACCTGCACCTTCTTTGCATTCCTCTTATATATTTTGGTACTTGACATTTTATTGATATTTTATTATATACTATTTTATTTTTTATTTCCTTGAACCCTGTGTGTTTCCATCTTTCAAGCTGCTGGAACTGTGAATTTCTCTGTGAATGAATAACGTATCTATCTATCTATCTATCTATCTATCTATCACAGCAAGAAGGCCCAGGGACTTTCTATGTTTGCATGTTCTCCCCGTGTCTGTGTGGGTTCTCTCCGGGTACTCCGGCTTCCTCCCACCATCCAAAAACATGCATGGGGATTAGGTTAATTGGTTAATTTAAACTGACCGTAGGTGTGAATGTGAGTGTGAGTGGTTGTCTGTCTCTATGTGTCCTGTGATGAACTGGAGACTTGTCCAGGGTGTACCCTGCCTTTCACCCTAAGACAGCTGGGATAGGCTCCAGCCCCCCCGCGACCCTATGAGAGGATAAGCAGGAGAAAATGGATGGATGGAAGGCACTTTCTGTTTTATAAAATAGCTGGCACTCAATGAGTTAATGTAACTCTCAAAAAAGATAGCGAGAAGACTCACTCTTTCCTCTAACTCCTTTTGTGTTCCTTTATGTTTAATTATTTTTTTTTAACCACAAATAGATTTACCAGACCAACATGGCATTTTACTTGCATCAGGCAAATTGGCAATACATATTGTTGAGCCCTGGTCAGCTCTGTAGACTAACATGATGGCATGGACCTTTGGCACTGAGGTCACAGTTACTCAACAAGAGGCCACTAGCATCCCTGTGTTAAAGTGTGCCACAGCATTGGCACTGCAGGGGTACCCTGGTCATCTATGGATACCCAATACCATCAAGAATGCCACATGCTGTCTGTTGTATCCTGTTGTCTCGCAAACACAGAAAGGAACACAAATGTTGAAAATGATGACATGTTCAGGTTCCTACACTTTAAACAGGTGTATTGTGCTGCGGCATGCACTATAAAGAGGAACAGACACTCTAGGGTCCTGTTGACAATGTAATCTGCAAATTTTCTTCAGATTATTAGTCTTGACTGTTCTGCTGACCTGGATGTATTTCATGAAGCGGTGGCACTTGCCACAGCGGGACAGGGGCTTCCCAGTCGCAGCGATGGGGGAAAAGGAGACCTCCATCAACTCATCCATGCCTGTAAACGCACAACATGCAGAAACTTTAGGCTGGGGTAGCACAGAAATGAACCAAACTGTAACATACCTGTAACATGCATGACACATGTCCAAATAATATTTCCATGGGTTTATTTAACACTCAAACAGTGATATCCTTTCTTATAAAACGCTCAACTATTCACCATGTTTCCTCTTCTTTACTCTCCTCTGTATCTAACCATGCAGCTAAATTATCATGCATCCTTTTTGGCATGACACCATATTTCTCAATAACTTTCTCCTTGCCACTGTAATCTCAAAACAAATGGTTGTCTGTTAGTGAGTCAGACAGTCAAATAACTCATCTTTTGTTTGAGTAAAGGTTAATTTTGACATGTAGTTATAGGCCTATATTTGGTGTGTTCACAGTACCAAAGAGCCAGACAGAAAACCTCCATTTTTTTGTGACCAGGCATTATCATTATCAACCAGCCTGACAAAGGTGGCTACAACTATGGTTGCTTTACCTGTGCACATTAAATTTTTATGTATTCAGAGGAAATGGCTTTCCTTTTTCTGTCATGATATCAACATACATACAGCACAAGACAAAGTACCAAGGGTGTAAAGTGAAAATCAAAACAATAATTCAACTAAGCTTAATCTAAAATAGTTTTGAAATGCTGCATTTTTTTAAAGACCTAATATGAGCAATGCAGACTAGTTATTTAACCAGCATATATAAACTTAAATAAAAAATTTAATTATAAATTATTATTAAATATACATTTTTGATCCATATGCTAGGGTTTGTATAACATTAAGTAAGTGGATGCACCTGTCACTAATGTTAAGATGTTAATGTAATGTAAGGAATTCAAACTATTAAGCTAAGACAGATAATATGTGCTGACATCAGTTGTATATATTAATTTATTCTCCAACCCATTAGAGACACTCAGCCACTTATCCTTTTATCCACACTATCAGGCTACTTGATCACTAATGACAGCGATACCATGTGATACCAACAACATTATACTATTGGGTCACAAGTCAGAAACCAAATGTCAACAACAGAGAACAAACAAGACATTCATTTTTGACCTATCAAATGTTTTTCAGTGATTAATTATGAGTCATAATTTCTTTTTTGGGGGGGAAACATACTTATATATGGCATCTTTCTAAAGCTCTGAGGATGCATTATTTAATGAAAAGTGATAATAAAAAGTGCTGTTTTTGGTGGGAGTGGCCTCTCCCTCTTGAGGTAAAACAAGAATGGAACAAGGTAAAAACATTTTTTTTCATGATGAAATAGAGAGTCTCCTCTTTCATTTGAGCTATTCAGTGTTTTCAGAGACATAGTGCAAATTCTGTGGGTCTTAAACTCTGGCACAAGGCACTTTCGTTGTTTTTTTTTTTTTTTTTAAATGGCTGGTACTCAAAGAGAATTAACAATAAAAACATTAAGTGCTCTGGCACCTTTAGTAAGTTATTTTAGCATACAACAACTTAGAATAGTGACATGATTCAATAGTTTTCATCTCTATCCAAACATGATAATAATGCTCCTGGATTATGAACAGAGACCCTGTACTTGTCTTTACTTGTATTGATTGTTTTCTGCTGTTGATTGAAGTTGCTTGTGACATAAACTCCTGTGGCTTCAGTGAACTTACTGGGGATGGAATCCACAAAGTAGTGAAACTTCCTCTTGAAGATATCCAAGGTGTGCTGCAGCACCTGCTGGTAGTTGGCCTTACCCTGAGCGATAAGGTTGAGCTGCTTCTCCACAGCGCTACGTATGGTGGGCAGCACCAGCTCAGCATCTGCAAAACACACACAGCCAGTCATTTGGATTGTAAGAGCACTTTACAAAAGATACTTGCACATTTCAATTATTACTAATAAATGTGGCTTGTGAATTTTTAATGTGGACTATTCTGTCTGGTCCCACGCCCCAAAAAATTGATTTCATGACAGTGTCCAAAGACAACAACAGCTCCTACAATACAAGTCAGATAAAGGACAATATTATGAGTGAAATGACCAGTCTTATAGTATCCATGGACCAGGACTATGCCCAGGTTGGTTGGCCTCAACTTGCGTCCATTCTCTACGGTCACATAGTTCCTCTGGCAGATGTTGTTGATGTGGACAGGGATGCTGGCATCAGTACCTGGAGGGTGGAGGACAGACGGCAACGTCAGTTTTTAAATTATTATTATGTTGTCATGTTCTTAAAGATGTAGCGTCTCATAAAGACCAGCATTAAGTAGTGAGTACTGACTGATACTAATTTTCAAATATATGCAAACATCTGACGTAGAGTGCTGGAATAAGCGGGCTGTATTACACTATGCACTGTAGTACGTGAGTTTTAAATTTCTCAGATTACTTAGCAATGCTCATATTTAAAACATAGATTAAAACTGTAGCAACACCTAAACATCAACAGCCACTATGTTAGATAGCATGGAGGCATACCAATGCCATGTTTCTCCATGAGGGTGATGAGCTCAGCCTCGGTCAGGTAGTCTGGTGGACTTGTCTGCTTTTCTACCAGCTTGATCTCATCAACTGTGAAAGTGTCTCCTCGCTCACAAGCTGGCATGGCCTCCTCCAGAGGGATGCCCTGCCACGGCATCACTGCTGTGTAACCTGGGAACACAATTCAGTGTTGTGTTATTGTTTTGAAATGTTATTAAAAATCTCATTTTACATTATTACACAACTACTATATTTCATATTATCTATTTTTCTCTTCAGTTGACGCTGGTTTTATATTATCTGCACAACAGTCACACTGGTGACAGGAGGAGCGCTGCAGAAATTAATTTTTTTTTAAAGGAACAGTATGTAGGATTGTGGCCAAAACTGGTACTGCACTCGCTTTCAAATTACTGTAGAGCGGTGTCTCCCCTCTCCCTCTCCCCTGACTACAGGTTGCCAGCTTGGCTGCAGGATCCAACAGGAACAGAAAGTGTTACAGTGAATGAAAAGCAGCCACCTTGGGCATCACCATGGATACTTAGAAGGAGTGAAATGGGCCGGAGGAGAGCTGTGGAGGGACGGGGTAAAGTGAGCGGAGCTCCGAGGCGGTGGCGGTGAGAGTGGCTGCCAGAGAGTGAATTCTTCTCTGCTTTTAGCCGTCTCCATCATTCAAAGGCATCTCCTATACAAATCCTTGTTTTATTTCAGACTTTCTCACAACGTTTTTTGGATTCATAACAAGGTCTTTTAAGTTTTGTAACGTTAAACATTATTTATCTGACACGTTCGTAGCTGCAGCTGTGGTAACTTGAGCAGAGCTGGCAACACGGATGCTGACACACTACTGACTTGGTGATTGGGAGATAGGTGGAGAGTGGCGCATCAGACCAAAACATGACAACATCAACATCAGTTGAGGGCTGCAACTTGGCTTTTGAAATGAGAATATCCTGGCTGGACTACTGTTATCAGTGATATAAGTATTTGAAATGAACATGATTTCTTAATGTCTGGTGACATATCAGGGCCATTTTATGATTAATATAAATACATTTCTTACAATCAGTTCATTTAATTATAACCTGAATTCTGTGTTTCAGATCTCACTTTCCAGAGATCCAAACGGTTTGAATGGCTTCTGTCAGATAGTGACTTAAACATTTATTTAAATGTCTAACTAACTAGTTTTGCTTGACTAATGGTGACCTGCTGGCTTTACCTGGTGAAATCAGGGTTTTGCCACTACACGAGAAGGCCTCTGTGCCAATACTGAAGTCTATGGTGGTCTGTAGGTATTTGCAGTCCTGACTGACGGTGGCGATGAAATGCCGTGTGATGTATTCGTACAGCCGCCAGCCATCGCTTCCTGTGGAATAGCAGAAGAGGAAGAACCTGGGTTAGTGGCTGAGCATGAAGGGGATGTAAAAATGTAGAGATTAGGGTGAGTAGTAGTCCATCTGCTTCAAGTTGTTCCAAACATTTATCTTTTTTAGTGGGTCTCTGGGTCAACAGTATGTCACATACAGTGGTGTACATCAGAAATACTAGTTCATATGATAGCAGTTTCTTCACCACAACTCTGGAACATTTTAATTTACTGTATATTACGTTGTAGTATATTGTCTGGGTCTTCAAGCAGTTATTCTGACTGCTAATTCTTATTTTGATTCAACTCACTGTCAGGGTTCAGACTGAAAACTGTTAGCAGACTGTCCTAATGAGTAATGGGAATACTGTTTCTGGAAAAATATTGCTGACATTGCAGTTACATTGTTTTTATTCCAATAAAAAAAGCACAAAGTATGCAGAAATATTCCAAAGAATAAATTGTATTAATCATAAATACAATAAAAAGGCTATTTTGACAGCTGATTGTACCTATGCTTTGATCTCAGAGGCGTTATGCATCATCTATTATCTAATCAGCTATGACTCACCCAGTTCCCCTTCTGAGGCAGCGCGCATGGGAGTGATCGGTGGATGGTCTCCAGCATCACTTCCTTTCCTGGGCCGGTTTAATCCAGTTGAAAGGAGAGCCTTCACCTAATGAAGAAGTTACACACTTTAGGAAAATAAAAATGCATCTGTTTGATGTCAGCATAAATACATCTGTTTCTGTATGTATGCAATTCTGAATATTTCAAGGCATGCTTTTTATCTTTGGTCTCACAGTTTTGTCGATGGCTACTCTATTAGGGAATGCAAAGGTCTAAGTGATGCTCACCTCCTCTGCCCAGATGGGGTTGTTTGTTTGCTGCTTCAGTGCTCCCTTCAGGTCAAAGTTCTCTGGGTAGTGGGTCGTCTCAGTACGTGGGTAGCTGATGTAGCCCTGTGTATACAGGCGCTCTGCAATCTGCATGGTGTGCTGGGGACCCATGCCTGAGACACATCAAAAAGTCCTCATAAAAACTAGAGCTATAGCACTTATTATTGTATATTAGTGGGTCTCAGTCTCAATTGGGGTCATGACTGTTTTTTAATTTTTTTAATCAGAGGTTGACAGATAACTAGACAGTGTCCTAGACTAAAAGCTGTGAATAGTAGAGCTCAATTGTTGTCCAAACACCATTAAAACACATCAGTGAGCACTGGGTGACCTTTATAACCATGAACACACACACTGTTGTATATTTAACTCCACAATTCCCCTTCCAGCTCCCTACAGCTCCAGATGTGGATTTCAACGTTTTTGGAGCTGAGAGCCACAGACAGAATAGGGAAGGGAACACAGTGTTGGTTTTGTTCTTTTCATTACAGTTGTTAAAAAGAAGATAAATAGAAAGGGCCTGTCCTATCCTTGAATAAAATTGGGAGCATTGGGAAGTGACCACTGATGAAATGCTGCTTGTGTGGATGTGAACACACCTAAGGATGAGCTGGCCACTCTCAGCATCTCCACTGTGTTCAAGGCCTGCGGCCTCTGCTTGGCCTTCTCCTTCTTACTCACTGATTCCACCTGTGTGAAGAAAGATATCATGACACCAACAACGCAGGTCAACCAAGATGAGCTCTAACTCTGGTAGACCGTGCTCAGATGAATACATCAGGTGGTGGAGAATGATTTGTATAGTTTCTTTAATATTTAGTGATTTGAAATACAACAAACATGCACAGGTTAAAAAAATATATTCTATCAAAATATCGTAAATATTCATGAAGATTACACCAATGTTGGATTTCTGAGACTGATAATGTGTTGACTTGACATGAAGCTGTACTGAGAGATAAAGATTCAATCATTCATCATTTTTAAAATCCCTTACATTTGTTAGTTAAAAAATAACTTGTCTCTGGCTGGAGGTTCAACAAGCTTTACTGAGGTCTTTTTTTTCAAGATGGAAAGGATTACCGTTACGTTAGAACTGCAACAGGGAATTATTTTATGAAAGGTGGGAACGAACGACGGATAAGGTATATCACACCGGTACAAACATCACTTCTTCCCCCCCCATTGAGTGATACTGAAGTACACCCAATGTTGTTGTTACGGTTTTTATTTTTATTTTTTCTGTTTTGTTCAGATTCAGAGCATTTCGGCGTAATGTAATCCATAATAAAAAGAGAAAAAAAAATCTGTGGTCTCTGGTGGGCACATTTTGTGGTGGAGACACTGTTTCTGTTGCAGATTTCTACTTGTCAGGTGTATTACTGGGGGAGCCAACAATGTGCAGTGTCACAGTTGAATAAACAATATGAATAAAAATGAATAAACTCTGAATAAACAAGCCATACCACAACATATCAAATATCAAGTATCAAATGCTGCAGAAAACTTACTGGATATTGTTATTAAATAGTTATTAAATAAAATAATGAATGGTTAATTTGCTCATACCTTGGCCTCCCTGGATGTCTTGGCCAGATTGACAAACATCTGACCCACCTCTCTGTCGAAGACCCTCACTCTATCCCAGTCCAGTGTCAGTGGGCTGTCCTTTCCTTTAAACACCTGACCGAAAAACACAGCGTGTCCATCAATATAGCATGGATCAAAGAGATCTTTGACCCTGAAACTGGGAACTTACCTTTGCCTGGATGACCCAGTAAGTCTCTGGTTTAAAGGACTGGATCTTGTCATGGCGTTCCACACAGAAGCCTAGAGTTGGGGTCTGGCATGGTCCAAATGAGATCAAGGAGGAGTCTAGATTGCCATATTTACCCTGGAAATACTTGGTCTGGAATCTGGAAAAGACAGGCTGGGGTTACATTCATTATCATCTTCACTTGTTATCAAACTTGTAGAGAATCATCATTGTTTCTAATTAATAAGCAGTTCTCACTCATGAACAGTGTGACTACTTTCTGAAACTAACAATCCTTCATGCACTTCATGCAGTGATTGACCAGCTTTGTGGAGGCCAGAGAGGAGCTAGGGCTCGTACTTGTTCAGACTGGTTCTTTTAGAGCCTTAAGATTTATTTCTAACTATGAATGAATGAATTTGGTACCAACACATAATTTACATATTACATGTAAATAATCTATATCTGCATATTGCATATTTACTGCCTCCCACGACTCTCAATATGGTGACGGCTCGCGGCTAACAGTGCTAACAATGGCTAACAGTGCTCACAAAGCTAACAGTGTTAAACTAAGAGGGAACCAAGGATGAGCTTATAAGCACTAAGGAGAAAACACACACATGCACACACATGCACTATATGCTGATGCAAAGCTGCCATTTAAAACTCAATGCTGGCATTCAGCAAGTGCCCGATTGTTGTAATTCAGTTTATAGGGACGTCACATTAGCCCACTGCAGAGGTTGCAATGGCATCGGTAAACATCAAATATGGCAACAAACCTAAATTGTCCAAAATAAGTTGTTTAAAGGACACTTTTGTTACACATTTGTACTAATATTTTATTTCTATTAATTATTAATAAACACCATGCATCAGACTAGAGTGGCTACAGAATGCAGAGTACCGGGTGAAGGCACAGCCGATGCGCAGATCCAGCTCTTGACGTGCGTCCACTGATACGGCTTCATTGCGGTTGGGCTCTCCCAGGCGGTTCATGGCGTTCCAGATGTCAGTGTCAGTGATGGAGCTGAATTTGGCACGGTAGACGCTCTGCTCCCTGACGCTCCCCTTGTTCATCACTGGCTGGATGGCATCCAGTACCTGTGGAGCAAGAGGCTTAGTGACTGCACAGCAGCAAATAAATAACCACGCTATCAGACAGAGTAACCAATTTCCATATTATCCAAGACCTTATCACCTTAAATATTAAAGAGTAATTACCTCAAAACAGATGTTCTCTCCTTCTTTATCACAGTCCAGCCACAGAACCACATAGTCACAGCCTCTGGCTTCAACCTGACATGAGACCACAAACTTGCAATGACCCAATGACATCCAGCTGATCACACAGAAAGCAGTGAGCACCAGCATCTTGGCAAAACAATGACCAGGTCGAGCTCATTTACCTGCAGGAACTTAACCATGTTGAGTTTGGGGTTGGCCTCCTTCTTTTCTGTGGGAGCTTTGCTGAAGAGTTCTGCAGGGTCCACCTTGTCCCAGTTATTGTACTTCCCTGGGGAGAAAAAAAGAGCAGAGTGTTTTATTATTATTGGATATAGCAAAACATAATGGGACATTCAAGTAAGAAGTTTGTGTCGAAGAAGTCATGAGTTAGTTCAGGTGTTGTGTGAGGTAGTTTTCTTTATAGAAGATGACAGTGTGCGGCTTGGAGAAACATACAGGAGTACAAACACCAGAGCCACAAAATAGCCCTGTGGACAGGCACACCAGAAAAAAAATATTTTAAAATAAAGGCTCACCTTAAAAAAAAAGAAATCACTGCTTTATGTTGCAGTTAGACAACCTTTCCCTGGAAAATTTCACTTAAAACTCATCCACGCTCTGTATAAAAACAGTAAAGATGAGTTTCACGTTCAGTTCACAGTCAGAAAATATTCTAAATATAGCGTACACTTAAAAACAGATATCACTTTCTTTTAGGTGGCAGACACTAGAGATTTTTAAATCCTGCCTGAAAACTCACCTCTTCTCCCTGGCGTTTAATAAATCATTGTCATCTATTTATTTATTATGCTTCATTTTTTATGTATGCTGTGTACATCACTTTAATTGACTGTTGTTGTCTTAAAGGTGCTCTATAAATAAACTTAACTTGACTTGGATGAAATACATTTTTCTGCCGCCCCCTGCACCATAGTGCTTTGCTTTGGTGCTGATGCTCCCGTCAGCTTCTTGATGCTGGAGGCACGCCAACCATCATCTACTGTAAGAAGTATACTTATTATGGATAAGTAACTCATAAAACCTTACATCAAAACACCCAAACTATCCCTTTAAAGGAAAGCGTAAGGAAACCAGCAAGGTGAGAATTTCATCACTGAAAGTCACAATTTTCATCTTTCTCACACAACTGTTGATTAGAGTGGACTCAGTGAACCACTTTAACTTGGTTGACTGCTTCCATATACATTTTATGTTGCTCTTAAATGCATCAAATTTAAACTGTCTTGATCAGTCACCTCTGATGACCTGAGGGCTGATACCAATGTGACGGATCACATCCCTAGATCCCTAGACTGAACACTACTGTTTTATAAATAAAATGTAATCAATGAAAGTTAGGAGGGTGAGCTAACATGGATACCCACCAATGAAATCCAGACTCATCACGTGCCCACAGACTGACGTCATCTTGAAGCGTACACTTTGGCCCTGGAAGCTGCCGGAGTATTCGTGCACTGAGCATGCTCCGTTGAGGCCCTTGCGACTCGTACAGTTTCCTTCAGACCAACGAGAACAGACGAGGCAGTAATCAGTCAACACAGTCATTAAGACGAGCAGGAGTTCAGAGGCTTCTTTCAATGTCCACGGTGCTTCAATACAGTGGTTTAGTGATCAACAGCAGAGGCTATTAATATTGTTTTACTGTAATGAAGAGATAGATCCAAACCAACAGTGAACATATCCTACTAACACGTACTGTGTGGATCAAAACCATTGTTGTCCAAAATCTAGAAATAACACATCAAGGAGCTATAAACTGTTGCTTCACTCTTTTAATAAAAATACTCTGCCTTTTTGAAAAGTGAAACTAAAGATTTTTGAGTTGTTTTTAAAAAAAGCTCTTCAGTAAGAGGGCCAGGAATGGATAAGGGTAGACAGGATGAGCTCTAATATTACTGTTACAACAGAACAAAATAATAATGCCTCCATTTAAAACTATCAAACAAAACAGATTTATCTCTAATTTTACTATTAGTTATTGCATTATTGAAAATACCTGTTTTGCATAATTAACAAAACAAACAGAAATACTTTCAAAACACATGGTTTGCAATGCGATAGTCAGCGATTCAGTCAAGCTCACATCCACAAAAAAGTCTGTTTGCATGCAATTTGTACATTTTCTTATTTTCACATTTTAAATGTAAAGTTGTTACTGATAAGAAAGAAAAAAACAACAAAACAAAAAATAAACAAAAAAAAATACAAGCTAATAATCATTTGAGAAATTGGGAGTCCAAAACGTATGAACTGCTCATCTGTGTGGAAGATATCAGACATCTGACTGCCACGTCTAAGTACTGACTTTAGAGAGTGACTTTATTACATTACTTTTTTAATGACTTCATTTTTATTTTATTTTTTTTAAATACATAAGGTCCTACACTACCTGATGAGTCACTGGCTGGAGGTCAGCATGGCGACAGGAGGCCTCAGGTAGTGAGAGCACTCTGAATACAATTATTCTCTCAAGGCTGAACGCTAATGACAGGAACATGGACAAACTATTATGATGGGAGCCGGAGTGACCAATATGTCTTCCTCCTCACAACCACGCACACCAACAGGGCATATAAATAGAGGCAGGTCCAGATGCAGTTCGCAGATCAACTCAAGCCAAAGGACACACTGAAGACTCTCCAAACAGAGGCTCCATCACACCAACCTGCAATCAGAAACTGAAGCCATGGAACAGCTCCAGGTAAGAAAGCTGGCTTTCTGATGATGATGAATGACCAGGCCAACACTGACTAAAATATAATATTTATATAATATTCCATTTACTGGCTTGTCTGTGTAGCTTCTCAGTCATCCAGGTCGAGGTAAATCAAAAAAGAGCAAAAAACGGCATTGAAGACGTTTCACCTGTCACCCAACAGTAGTGTAAAGTAGGAATCCTTGTTTGCCCATTTATTAAAAAAAAAAAAAAAAAAAATAAAGTAATCAACGAACTTGTGTGCACAAGACAAAACAAGAGTTTAGGCATTTCATGCTCGTTCATGTGATTTACACCTTCGGTAAGGCGTTAAATATGCATACTTAGTATTATGCAGAGCATGCAGTACGATGACCATCCATGCCTCATTATTTTAAACCCGTACCACTCATGTTTAGATGTCAGAATAGTGTTTCTAAAGCTCTCATATTGTAACACTGTCATGTTTTTGTTTGTGCACGGAAAGTACTGCACTGCAGAAAAGGCCTCTCTAAAAACAAAATCAGAGGAAAAAGGTGCTCAAAACAAGTCAAATGATCTGTGCATGCAGCTAGATGATTTCACTTTATTTAAGATGATAGTGTAAAGTTGAACATTTGACAAAAAAAAACTCAGCGGGTGGTTTGAGTTCTGAGTCAAAACTAGCCATTAGTAAATAAACAGATACCTGCTGATAAAGGTTATACCACATAATAATAAATTCTCCTACACAGCTCAGTGTTATCAGATGGTCTTGCAGTGTGCAGCGTGCAGAGGATCAGCCTACCTAACCCCAGTTATTCTCCATGTCCAGCTGCTTCGTGTCTGTCTGCTGTGCCTGGCAGCCCTCCACCAGTGTCTGGCCATCCCTCTGGGCAGCCAGTGTGTGGACGAATCCTTCTGTAGCTACAGCCTGCAGGACTACTACGGCCAGCTGGTCAACCTGCCCAGCCACATTAACGAACGCAGCATTGCAAGCTGGAGCTATGTGTGAGTATATAATGCCATGAATCAATGAGCCAGACAACGTGAAACAGACTTTTGAGCAAATAAAAATAAATCTAATGTTATAATACTGAACATAATTAGCAGGCTGTATTTGAAGTCTTCAAACCACTGCAGCTGATACAATAAGGCGGAAATCTTATCAGAACTTCCATAAGAATACAATATATTAATTTAATAGAAGTAATTATCCTCAGCTCATGCTCTAAATGGTGCAGCGATATTATAAATCTGTTAATTTACGCACCTGAATGCGCAAATATGTTTTTAAAATGGTCAGATGCTGCATGACTGAGAAGCCCTGGGTGTATGTATATGTGTGTGTGTATATATATACACACACACATATACACATATATATATATATATATATATATATATATGTGTATATGTGTGTGTGTGTGTATATATATACACACACACACACACATATACACACACACATATACACATATATATATATATATATATATATATATATATATATATATATATATGTATATATGTGTGTGTGTATATGTGTGTGTGTGTGTGTATATACACACACACACACACACACACACATATACATACATATACACATATATAAAACCAATATATGGAGTTTCAGTTATTCCTTCAGATTAAGAAATACTACGATCAGCTGATGAATCTTAAAATATTAGGTGTGTCTTCAGTGATGCAGTACAACTGCTTGCTGACCCACTAAATGAATGAATACCTGACTGAATGAAAGCCCCTCTGTGATCTGTCACCAGAGAGAACATCGACTTGAACCGGGTCCCTCAGGTCATCCATGAAGCCAGCTGCCACACCAGCCACACCTGCAGGGGACTGGAGGGCACTTTTGGTCTGGAGACCATCCCCGTGTCCCTGAGGATGCCCGTGCTCAAGAAAAACCCCAGCTGCTTCCCCACAGCCACCTACTCTCTAGAGTTCGAGCTCATCACCATAGCTTGTCTATGTGCCATCTCCAGACACAGCTGAACTGGACTGAGCACTGTCATTTAAAAAGGTTTGCTCAGATGGTGGTTCATGGTAAACAGTCTATTTCATTCATTGCTTTCAGGTAGACATTCAGTGCATGCCTGTTAATAGCTTATCATACCATTTTTTACATTCAGCATCCATTTGATCTGATAACTGCTATCGTTCTTGTGTCCATATGGAGCATGTTGGCAGCGTGGTCTTCACAAATTTAGCTCCAGAAATGCTTGAGGTGCAGAAAATGACTTTGGTAAAAAATTAGCAGTAAAATGTTTATAATGATGTCACATATTAGACCTATTAAAGGAAATAACGAGTTATATCATTAGTCTCTCTGTACTGTCCCACTATAACCAGTCCACTCAGCCTCTCTGTCTCACTATAACCAGTCCACTCAGCCTCTCTGTCCCACTATAACCAGTCCACTCAGCCTCTGTGTGTCCCACTATAACCAGTCCACTCAGCCTGTGTCCCACTATAACCAGTCCACTCAGCCTCTCTGTCCCACTATAACCAGTCCACTCAGCCTCTCTGTCCCACTATAACCAGTCCACTCAGCCTCTGTGTCCCACTATAACCAGTCCACTCAGCCTCTGTGTCCCACTATAACCAGTCCACTCAGCCTCTCTGTCCCACTGTAACCAGTCCACTCAGCCTCTCTGTCCCACTATAACCAGTCCACTCAGCCTCTGTGTCCCACTATAACCAGTCCACTCAGCCTCTCTGTCCCACTATAACCAGTCCACTCAGCCTCTGTGTCCCACTATAACCAGTCCACTCAGCCTCTCCGTCCCACTATAACCAGTCCTCTCAGCCTCTCTGTCCCACTATAACCAGTCCACTCAGCCTCTGTGTCCCACTATAACCAGTCCACTCAGCCTCTCCGTCCCACTATAACCAGTCCACTCAGCCTCTCCGTCCCACTATAACCAGTCCTCTCAGCCTCTCTGTCCCACTATAACCAGTCCACTCAGCCTCTCCGTCCCACTATAACCAGTCCACTCAGCCTCTGTGTCCCACTATAACCAGTCCACTCAGCCTCTCCGTCCCACTATAACCAGTCCTCTCAGCCTCTCTGTCCCACTATAACCAGTCCACTCAGCCTCTCCGTCCCACTATAACCAGTCCACTCAGCCTCTCCGTCCCACTATAACCAGTCCACTCAGCCTCTCTGTCCCACTATAACCAGTCCACTCAGCCTCTCTGTCCCACTATAACCAGTCCTCTCAGCCTCTCTGTCCCACTATAACCAGTCCACTCAGCCTCTCTGTCCCACTATAACCAGTCCACTCAGCCTCTCCGTCCCACTATAACCAGTCCTCTCAGCCTCTCCGTCCCACTATAACCAGTCCACTCAGCCTCTCCGTCCCACTATAACCAGTCCACTCAGCCTCTCCGTCCCACTATAACCAGCCCACTCAGCCTCTCTGTCCCACTATAACCAGTCCACTCAGCCTCTCTGCCCCACTATAACCAGTCCACTCAGCCTCTCCGTCCCACTATAACCAGTCCACTCAGCCTCTCTGTCCCACTATAACCAGTCCACTCAGCCTCTCTGTCCCACTATAACCAGTCCACTCAGCCTCTCTGTCCCACTATAACCAGTCCACTCAGCCTCTCCGTCCCACTATAACCAGTCCACTCAGCCTCTCTGTCCCACTATAACCAGTCCACTCAGCCTCTCCGTCCCACTATAACCAGTCCACTCAGCCTCTCCGTCCCACTATAACCAGTCCACTCAGCCTCTCCGTCCCACTATAACCAGTCCACTCAGCCTCTCGGTCCCACTATAACCAGTCCACTCAGCCTCTCGGTCCCACTATAACCAGTCCACTCAGCCTCTCTGTCCCACTATAACCAGTCCTCTCAGCCTCTCTGTCCCACTATAACCAGTCCACTCAGCCTCTCTGTCCCACTATAACCAGTCCACTCAGCCTCTCTGTCCCACTATAACCAGTCCACAAATGGTTTCTTCGGGTCAGAGGGATTGTGTCTCTACTGTTTGTGCACATAGAGAGCAGATATCAAGGATCCAGGGAGTCTGTGCACGTTAATCTATGAGATATTTATGTTAAGTGTAACGTCATACCAACAAAGCGAAATGATGACGTGGAGGTGTCCTTTCATACTACATTGAACCCTCACATGGTACAGTGTTAAGAGTAAATTGTCACCCACCTTTGGAGAGGATTTTGGCAATGGACTGAGCCAGAGATGGTTTCTCTGCCACCATCAGAACAGTCCTCATCTTGAATGAAGTGCTATGAGCTCCTCTATCAAACTTTCACTGAAAGCCACTGTTTTAGCTTCAACACTGACAGAAACACGGCACGGTGAAGAAAAAAAACTTGCTAAAAGGCAACGTTCACAACAACGAGAGCGGCCATGACACACATTTTTCTTCCGGTGCCGTGTCCTGTGAATAAAGCCCCAGCTCCAGGCAACAGCGCCAGCCTTCAGGCAGGTTCCATTTAGTGGCCAAACGGTGTAATTACAGCTCATTTTTATTATTTGGTGTTGATGCTTCCTGCTCTTCATACTGAGCTGAGCATCATTTCAGAGCTTTCATTCAGACTCTTTCTTTCTCACTGAGCTCCCTATTCTTCACCATTTTGAACAGGAATTTAAACTGAATTCACCTTTTTAGACCCAAATTTGATCCAGAACACTGGAATTCTCTGAGAAGTCAGAAATGAATCCAGTAAAACAAACAACCACTAAAACTGTCCAGGAATGCAAGTAAATAACTGTTTGGTATCTCAATCAAAAATAATATTGCTATATTTTTCAGCAAATTTTAAAATTCATGGACTACAATGATAATTATTTTAGCATTAATGGTATCATTTTGATTAATGAGCTTGCACATACTGGCAATTTAATAATTACTTGTTTAAAAGCACAAACATTGTGGTATTTTATTCCACAGAACATGTACTGTATACAGGGTTTTCACTTTTTGTTGACATGTCAAACTATACAAATTTTATCAACAACTTCAACAGGCCTTACTGTATCATTTTTCGCCACACACGTCTATGGAACAATAAATGCATCACTAAAAAGAGCAAGTTACTCTGGTTACAAAACATGAATAATAAAAAAATATATTCAGTTCCTGATGATTTACGCTGTAGTCTATTCAAGGTGGCATTTGATGTGATTGAAGCTTAATAAATGCAGTCTTACATTTGTTTTCTTCTTTTTCATTATTCAATTCAATCTGTAGGACAACAGAGATTATATTTTAAGTTGATTTCAATGTTGTATACATGCAATACTATCTTTGTCTTTGCTACATAAAAATGTGCCCAATGAAATGCATACCAAGATATGCTTTAAATAGATTTAAAGAATCCTTTATGATTTCATATACCATAAATCAGTCACTGCATTAACTTCTCATTGTTATATGCATCACAAATGCTAGAGGAGTTCATTATATATATATATATATATATATATATATATATATATATATATATATATATATATATATATATATATATATATATATATATATATATATATATATATATATATATATATATATATATATATATATACATATATACGTATATATATATACCACAATGTGACTGTAAACTATAGATAAAAAATCAGCCTTGATTATGAATATTTAGCACCTCTACTCTCCAGTGAAAATCTGAGTCTCTGTTTGAGTTTAGGCTTCATGATTCTGTTAACTATCAGTTGATTTTGGATTAATGAAGAAATTATAGGGGAGTTAGAGGATCTAATTAAGGTTATTTAATATTGGTCACATTCACAAACATTAATGACTCTCAGCTGAAAAGGGAATTATGTTAAATACTAAATGTCTTCTCTTTATTTAAGATGATAGTGTAAATTTAATGTGAATTTGTAGTACTCATACTAAACATTGACTTAAAGAAGGCATTTGATACAACAGATCATTCAATTTGAATTGCTAAACTAAATACATATGGTGTGAGAGGAGTTGCTCTGAACTGGTTATCCAGCTATTTACATAATAGACAACAATATGTGCATTTTGCTGGTAAAACATCGGAATATTTGACGATTGAATGTGGTGTCCCACAAGGACTTTTCTAAGTTTCTAAACTGTTACGGTTCGTTTTGTTTGCAGATGACACAAATTTCTTCTGTCCAGGAGATAATTTAAAAACATTATCTGGAAATATTGAAAATAAAATGGTGAAACTTGAAAATTGGTTTGATGTAAATAAGTTGTCGTTAAATTTGATGAAAACTAAGCTTATGTTTTTTGCCAATAGAAGTAGAGATGAAGTCTCACTATCCATTGGTGGAGTTAATATTGAGAAGCTGAGTTTAGGTTCTTGGGAATCACAATGGATGAAAATATAACTTGGAAATCACATGTATTATATGTTAAAACAAAGTTGTCAAAGAATATTTTCATTTTGAACAAAGTCAAGTATGTTTTTGATTGTAAAAAAATGAGAATGTTGTACTGCTAACTTACACTACCTTCCTTATTGTTATACACAATATAGTTATTGTGCAGAAGTGTGATATGAGTAATATAATGCCTTTGTTTTTATTGCAGAAAATAGTAGTTCGAATCATCCACAAAGTTAAATTTAGAGAACATACCAATATTTTATTTATTGAATCAGGGTTACTGAAATTCACAGAGATAATAGGACTTCAGACATTGCTAATTATGTTCAAAGCAAAAAACAGAGTATGTGATGTCAAGACTATCTTTTCTCTGTTATTTGTTTAAGTAGGGGCAGACCAATAAAAGAAATGTTTTCTTCTTGCTGCTCCTTTCCAGTCATGAAAGTGATGATTTGCTTAGTGTTCATGTATGCATATATCTTGTTATCCTCTTTCATGTAAGGAACAAATAAACAAATGAAATGAATGAAACATATATTCTGTTACTGGAGTATATAAGTATACTTAATAAGCATGTATTATATTATTGCACTGTAGTATATAAGTAATCTTAATAAAGACATGTATTCTGCTACTGTGATGCAAAGTCACATGATGCAAAGATCTTTAGGGTGATCTATAGAGCACCAACATAGCAGCAGACATTTTTTCTTTGCTATATAAAGATGTTGCAAATATGTGACACAATGAAACTATGCTTTTTTCCCCACAATTTCTATTTATTAGTAACTATTTAATATAATGGAACTGTTTTTTTCTTCATCAAGAACTGCCACGGTCAGTTTAGCTTCACTTTATACTTTCCGTGCGTAAGTTGATGCCTTTATCAGGGATGAAATTAATGATATAAATGCATCAAATTGCACCATTTGAAATAAAAGAGTCACACTTCATTACACTGATTTTCACATAGTAAAACCAGTTAAACAGAACTGATCAGTGCCCATGCAAAAAAGCCATCACTGCCTAATTCTGCTATAAACTGCATTACTCACATGTTTGTGCATGCGTGCAAACATAATAATAATAAGAAAAACATGTATTATACTTGGGATTGCACACCTTGCTTGGTTCATTTGGACCAAGCATCCTTCTTTGTTCCTTTTCTGTGAGACTAGAGGGTGACCACTAGGTGGTGTCAATAACCAACTTTCTAGACTATTCAGTCCCTGATATCAAACAAGTAACCTGAGGAGGTGTTATGTGCTGATGGAGCTGATGTGTGCATGTTTTAGTCTGTGTCAGTCATCAATAGTCTTTATTGTGTTCAACTCTTTGCTTCAGTTTGTGTTTGTTTCCTGCCAATGAGTCCCAGCAAAGAGCAGCCAATCAGAATTGACCTCTATAAATTAATCTCCAGCAGCAGTGGAACCTTCTCCCCTCCACAGGTTCAAGCCTCCTCTTCTTCAAACAGTCTGTAAGGTGCAGAGGGGAGAAAGGGATGAGGCAAAGGCTGGAGGTGCGGTCAGAAACAGTGATGAAGGACAGGCGACCTACCATCCAGTACTGTTTTGTTCCATATGTGCGTCCCATGGGATGATGTGAAAACACTGAAGGATTCACCTGTGATTTCTGTAGGTGCTGCTGCTACTTTTCTCATTGTCAACAAACCAGATCCAAACCCAACAATGATCCTGAACCTGCCTTCTCATTCTCATGCCAGGATTTTATTTGCAGATTTTTCTTCTGCTTTTAACAAGATGCAGCTGCATATCCTGATAAATCAGCTGTTATCTTATTTATTTTTTTATTTTGTCAGCACGTATTCTCATTGTTAAACAGCACAAGATAGGAGGTGTCAACTCTTTATGAGATTAGTGCATATTTTAATCTTGCAGAAAAGTATAATAATATTTTTGTGCATGTGCGTGACCGTCACCAGCCCTCTCTGGAAACAAATCTGTCTTTCTTTATTATATTTTCTTATTAAGAGCCAGAGAGGAAAGTGCTGCTTTATTGTGAATTAAAAAGGAAACAAACAAATGATAGGCAAGACAAGATAAGATGGGTGGGGAAGGGTACAAGCAGCTTAGAAATCAGGAATGTGGGCTGCTGTGATAATCCCATCACCCAATGAGCAGAGGAGAGAAAGTAGTAATTAAGTAATCCAGCAGAGATTTGTGAACCGAGGGGCACATGTGAAGTGTGGAAATGCATAGAGAACATGATTTAGCCCAATCTGGAAGGTCCCATTAGTGCTCAACAATGGGATACAACGGATTGTACACCCTGATCCAACACGCATGAGTGACTGACACCGAAACCCAGAGCAGCCAAGACGACTGAGCAGGGTCCTGCTGGCCGAGCATCCATCCCGCCCAGGCAGCAGGAACACCCCGGAGGCATCGCCCACAGAGCCGACCAGGGCCACAGAGAAACACACAAACCCAGGGACCAAGAGGAGGGACAGCCAGACGCCCCACGGACGAGCTTAGGGGGGCCCGGGGCAAGACAACCCACCCGCCGCTCAACGCCCGCCCTCCAACCGCCCCCAACCCCACCCCACCACCACCCACACCTTCACCGCACAACCCCCCCAACCCCACCCCAGAGGAGGCATGAGGCCCCCCCCCACCCAGAAGCAGACCCAGGAGCCAGATGCCCCTAAGGGGAGGGCAACCAGCCCATCAGCAAAAGGGCCGCCACCCTGTGCCGGCCTAGGGGAAAGGACGCCAGGCCTCCAAGCGGGCCCGGAGAGCGAGAGCGGGGCAGAGGGAGCCAGAGCAGCTCATGGGAGGCTCCATGAGTATCCATCAGCACCGGGTCCCATGGTGGCATGCCAGACCTATGGCCCTGTTACCTTATTTTAACCTGCCTGATCAGTTTTTATTATTGTGTTTGAACTTTTAAACTGAGAGGGTTTTTGTTAACGGCACCATGTCAGATCCACAGGTTTCAAATACAGGTTCACCTCAGGGCTGTGTTCTGTCTCCCCTCCTTTTTATTCTGTACACAGATAGCTGCAGGTCTCATAAAGAAGGCAGCTATCTAGTTAAGTTCTCTGATGACACAGCACCTTTATCTCTTCTTCATGGTTCAGAGTCTGACCACGGCAGCGCCCTCCCTGACTTTGTGAACTGGTGTGACGATAACTTCCTTGACCTTGGGTTCACCTACTAAGGAAGTTAAGGTCTTTCAATGTTTCTAAAGATATTTTATGTATTTTTTAACGATCGTTTATTGAAAGTGTTCTTACGTTCTCCTTCATTTGTTTTTTTGGGGGACTCTCCATTAAAGACAAGAACTGCCTTTACAACACAGTAAAGGTCTGTTCTAAAATAAGTGGCACTCGCCAAAGAGATTTGTGCTCTTTGTGGGAGAGGCGGGTGGTCAAAAAAGCATGGGGAATAGTTCCCCTGCCGGACCACATCCTGTCCTCCAGTTTCACCTTAATGCCCTCAGGCTGCCATCTTTTAGCACCATTTGTTAAGACGAATCACTTTTCACAATCTTTTATTTCTTCTGCCACCAGGCTGGTAAACCTGGATGGTAGTTTGTGGAATAAATAATGCACTCCATCCATGTGGGCTGGTCGCTGATTTCAGTCGTTGCTGCTATGCCGGTGTTACTTGTAGAATATGTGTATTATGTATTTATTCACTTATTTATCTATTTTATCTGATTAATCACATAGCTATGGTTCATCACTATTGTGCCTGTGAGAATCTGAGCCTTATATTGACTGTCTTGGTATAGAAACAATCTTGAATTTTTCTTTTCTTTTTGTTTTTTTGGTTTTCCTTGTATTTTAGCCTGGGCATTTGCTGCTAAACTGAATTGCCCCTTGTGGATAAATAAAGTTGTCTGAATCTGAATATGAATCCATGTTCTCCCAGTGGCCTTATGAGTACTCTCTGGTTCTCTCCAGTTCGATATGGTTCTCTTTGGTTCTCACTGGTTCTCTCTGGATCTCTCTTGGTTCTTTCTGTTTCTCTTTTGGTTCTCTCTGGTTCTCTCTTGGTGAATGTGAGCATGAATGGTTTCTGTCTCACTGTGTCATCCTGTGATGGTCTGCTGATGTTCTGATGTTTCCTCAATGACAAAGGCCAACAGGAACCATAATGTTTGCTTCATTGAAAATAAGAACAGGGAAAGGCTTGCAAAACCTATGCAGGTGAGACAGGGTGCAGGCTGAGGGTGCCGTCTCACTGCAGGGAGTCTTCAGGCTCCACTGAATCCCTCTGGGGTTCTTGTGCTTATAGAGAGAGGAAAAGGGGTTGGATGCTCATACTGTATGTATATAGGCTTGGGTGGGAAATGCCTTTGTAAATAAGGTGTAGTTCTTCTTCCCCAAATTTAAGTTATTGTGATTGTCAACCTCCATTGTGGCAGTATTACAAGTGGCATCACTGACTGCTATGAATTTGTACAGAAAAGAAAGGTCTCATATTTTAGATATGTTATGAGTGTATCCACCTCCATATAATTCAGTACAATATGATGACTATTATAATTTATAATAAGGTTATATAAGTCACATTAGTAGGATTCCTTGTTGCCTTGTTTGAAACATACATTTCCTGACCTGCAGCATCACTGCTCTGTTATCTGTGAACCTAAATCTACTGATTTAGTTTGGGGTGAGTTGGGGGCTTTAAAGCACATGCTAATTTGATTCAGATCCTTATAGTAATATTATAATAAACTCTTAATGTTTATATACGTCTTTAAATACGTCCTTTTAAATGTACTGTTTTACTCAGTTTATCCTAAATCTTATGTGAGTAATGTGATCCAGCATTTGTTCTAATGCTCTTCTAGTGACTATCCTACGTATAGCTCTAAAGCTGTATTCAGGACATATGACCCTGCTTCTTATCTGGTTCCTTCTGAATCACAGTGACACCAGCAGAAGCTGATTCTTCACTGCTGACTGAAGGAGCAAGTAAACCTTGCAGAGCGTATATTAAGCTGCACCACTCCTCTCTCCCTATACCATGCAAATGGTGGTAGCTGGCTGCGTTGCTATGGTGACGCACTCCCATATTCTTCCCCAATGCCGGATCCATCCGGAATGGTACTCAGAACACAGGCACAGATCGGAGCTGCAGGAGCATAACAGTATGGATCACATACATGTGGCTACTGTGTATAGCAACATGTAGAGCAAAACATGCGTTAGAGATGTCAACCAGGAAACACTAAAGCATGTGCATTTGAATTTTCCACTACGTTTAATTAAGTTTTTGTACTTTTGATCGTAATAATGACCACTATGAAATAAATGTGTACATTTGACAGTAAAGTTGGAAAGTTAATTGGTGCGACCTGTTGTATTTTAACCCATGTAACAGGCTTTCTGACACATGGTAGATTATTTCATGGCCACTTTGGGTTTTTACTAAAATAAAGAGTCACTGATAGTTACTGATTAGGTGCTCATGAGGTCAGACAGCAACAGATTATTGTTAAAACCAGATCATGTATGGCAAATCTTCTCATCTGAACTCATCATGTCATGTCAGCGGCATGTTCAGTTGCAGTAAACGTGTCTGAACACCTGCTTAGACTTGGGCTATACAAACACTTAGTTAAGTTTAGGAAATAACAACATGGCTGGGATTAAAACTACTACTATTTGTGACACTTAATGTTGTGAAACAGATAATGCAACTAAGTTTCTCCTAATTTTGTTGTATTCTCCACAATACAATGACACTATATAAGCTTTAGATTTTGGTTTGATTTGAAACTAACTAATGTGGAAGTGACTTTGTGAGAATCCATTTTTATTAAGAGTGGCAGTGTGTGGGATGTCCTTGTGGTGATGAGTTGGGAAAATGATGATTTGCCTCATCATGTTCTGACAGGAGATGGAAGCAGAGGACTCTGTGTTAGTGTCAGAGGGAACCAGAGCAGCTTATGCAGCAGGATCATGTTTGGTTTACATTTTGCGGGTTGAGAGGATGCAGTTGACCCTAGCCAAGTCCCTAAATGTCTTTCTCTTTGATGCATACACAATGTAAGGTCTAATATCAGCACATCTTGGGATGCCCTAGTAGAAAATAAGTCTCTATTTTTTTCTTCTTAATACATGCTAATGTAAAGCAATTCACAAATATGTAGGATTATGAGTGCAACGTCCCAAGTTGTGAACAACACAATTGGTCTTTGCAAATGGAAATGATGTAGGCTAATGTGTTTATTTACATGTAGAGCAGGAACATGAGATCGGATCAGGACAGGTGTGGAGATCTAATGTCAGGAGTGAACAGACATACTGTAGTATACTGTTCCCAGCCTCCAGGACAGGAGGGGTGAAGAGGGAAGATGGTCCAAGGCCCACCCTCATCAAATCTGTTGAAGAGCAGGTTAAAATCACTGGTAGCCCCTGAGGGCTGACTACCAGTGTGCTTGTAGGTAGTGATACTCCTCCTGATACGCCACACATCCTGTTCTACTGGAGTGTTTCCTTCTTGCTTCCTCCTTCCTCCTGTCCTTAAGTTTCTGTTTCACCTCCTCTCTGTTTGCAGGTATCCATGAGCTGAAAACTTGACGCTGCTCTTCATCATCTTGGACATTTTATCTCCATATAATTTAATTAAATATTGTTATATGAAGTGTCTGCATTGTTGTCACTCTGTACACATATTTGTTGCTCAGTCTGTCCATCCTGTTAGAGGGTTGTTGCTCTTCCTGAGGTTTCTACCATTTATTTTTCCTGTTTAAGGGTTTTTCTGGGGGGGAATTTTTCCTTATTTTCCTTAGTTGCTGTGTAAAGGATATAGGGACTCATATCTTGTACAGATTATAAAGCCCTCTGAGACAAATTTGTAATTGTGACGGAGATACAAATAAAACTGACTTGACCATTTACGACAAGATGTGTTGTTCAATAAGGAGAAATCAAGTGGAGGTACATAATATATATTTGTGGTTAACGAGAGAGAGTGAAGGTTTAACACTCACATTACCACAGGCTTTCAGGTCACATAAAACCCAAAAGTGTCTCTGAAGACACAGTGCTTGGTTTGCCTGTTCTGGGCTGCTGAAGAAGGACCTACTCCTTATGTAGACATGAAGGACTCATTCTAAATGAAAACATGATAATTATGAATATCATGTTCCATCCTGTCTATTATTGTAAACATTAAATGGTATTTTCAATATTCTCTGACGTCGCATGATCTGATATCACCAGGTAATTAACAGTCCTGGACAAATAACACAATAGTCCTGGAACACTGACCCTAATCTTTACCCTAACTGTAAAAACTTCGACATTTGTCCAGGACTGTTAAGTACTTGGTGATATCAGATCATCCCTCTGACATCATCCTCTGTAACTGTCCTGTTCAGGGTCGGGCTATTTCAGAGCCAATTCCAGTTGACATTGGGTGAAGGCAGTGTAGATATACGTGTGTGTGTGTGTTGCGTTGCACCTCATCACCCATCACCCCTCTCAGCACACCTCCCCTTATTGCTGTGTTGCTCTTCCTTCCTTGTATTCCTCCTCAACCTGGGATTCCAGTTCTTCCTCCATTGCGACAGGTGACCTCTGACCTTTGAGGTATGCTATACATGGATGATGGCTAAATTCCAGAACTTTCTGTTTCAGTTAAGAAACCTCCTATAAACCAATGAAAACACACAAAATCCAAGGCCATCAACGTTATTTATCTGACAGTATTATGAATACGACTTCACTGTATATAATTTGACTGATTTGACTGTCTCTGCAAACTCTATCACTCTCACTCTTATATATAAATCTATGCTGTTCAATGCAGTGATGGAATGTAAAATATAACCAATCAAGTACATCATTTAATAGCTATTTTTAGCTACTTGTACTTCTGCATTACATCTCAGAAGTAACTATGGTTCCTTTTACTCCACTACAGTTATTTATGAACTATAGTCACTGATTAATATACGTAATAATATATCTGTTAAAAATAAATATATAAATATGATCTATTATTATAGATGAAACTACTCAACAAGATGTACAATATTTAAATGAGCTCCACCTCAACCACTTCAAAATGAAAACATATATTTACATGTTAATCTGTCAGTAATCCTAATAATACATGACACTATGTGCAGTATATGACAAGTTTGACTTCATGGCTCTTACTTTTAATGGAATATTTCTAAATTGATGTATTACTACTTTCACTTCAGCTGCATCTGTATATTTTGTGCAAATTAATACTTTTATTCTATAACTGTACCATTACCTACTTTACTTATCTTCTCTGCAGAACATCACTCTCTCAGTAATGCAGTCATCAGACTCACCTGCACCAGCTATTCAAATGTGTCTGTTTACATGTTGATGAATTAATCAGTTATCACTAAATTAACTCTCTCTCTCAGGGGGAATGGCTGCTAATAATATATTTAGCATTGAAGATAAATATTTTAATGATGACTGCAGGACTTTTGAATAGAAAACTGATTGATTTTATAAGCTATTTCCTTGTTTTCTGTGTGTATGGATGTACTTTGAAGAATAGCAATCCATTATTCCAACAATCATAACAAATAACCTTCAGCTCATATTTAATTCAGTGCATGATGTAATCAAAGTAACTGTTTTATTGATATTAAGGATCTGGTAGTGTTTTATCTGTTCACTAAAACATAGAAATTAATATTTAGGATATTATGGAGTGTGTGATCAGATCATCTCAAATCTAAAACATAACAACAAGGCAGAAGTTTTTTATTTTTATTTGCAATGACATGGAGAAGTTCATTTTAAATAAAGGAGTCTTCAGGACACAGCCACACACTTCCATGTTTGCCAGATGACTAACACCATTAGAGGGGTGTGTGGCCATCACAGTAATTTATTTCCCATGTATATTTTGTTCATGTATACATTTAACTGCCATTGATAGTATGCTTATTTTCATTGTTTCAAGTTAATTATTTCTTTGTCAGTCAATTATTCAAGTACATAAATGTTTCATGAATTTACTCATTTAGTAAGCATTTCTAAAAATAGAAAAATTATGAGTAGCATTTCTGAAATCATTTAAAACTTATTTACTCCTGGTAGCCCTTCAATAAATTGTTAGACATATACAGAAACATCTTTATTACACAGCATTAACCATTTAAATTAAATCGGATTAGGGCATAAAAATAGTTATAATAAAATAATCCAAAAGGAAACAGCCTTATTTTGTTTCATGAGGTTAAAAACAGTAGGCCTTATATTAGAAAACTGTCTCTGCTGAATCATTTGAACTAGACTTTTTTGAAATTCGTTAAAAATAATTCAATCGGACATATTGACACTAAAATCGCCCGCTGTGGAGGCTGTATAGGAATTATTTTGACCTTTTATTGTTTTATTCAGAGCGTTAATCCTGTCAGCTCCATTAGTTTGGCCTGTCTGTGGCTACATGACGCTGTGGTTGATCTAAACTGGTTGAGGCAGAGCTCAGCTCCTTCCAGCCTGTGTGGTCCACTAACTTCTGGTTTAACCCTTTCACTGCTGCTGCGCGGCTCAGCAGCTGCTGCTTGGTCCACTGAAGCCATTTTAAACCAACACAAACCAGTCATTAAACCCTCACAGTTAAGGAAATTAAACCGTGCTGTCTGTGACATAATAAATGCAGAGCGAGCCCGTCCTGGCGTTGTTTTAGTTTATCACTCCGCCGAAAAATATAGTCCCTCGGAGGTACAGAGAGTGGCCATTTTGGCGTGTTGCTATGGTTACGAGCTGCTGCTATACGTCTGTAATTGAGCGAAAATGTAGACAACACGGACTGATGTGATTTATAACCAGGTTTATTACGTTCATGTTGCATTAACGTAATGTGGTATTCATTCATAAACTCTGACATTTACACACCCGCAGGTAAATTTGACAGTAGATACAAACAGAGCCGTTTGCTGTGAAACTGTTTGCGCTTAATCTAGATGAAAATAGTGGTGGTTTATCACGTAGTGGGATATCCAGGATAAAATATGTTTTATTTGTTATGAAAGGTGTTTTTCTGCCTGCCATACCCTGACTAGTGATCTCTACTGAAAACAATCCTATATTCTATTAGCAGGTTACCGAATGAAAGCTGAGTGGAGCACTGGCCTATTTTATTTATCAATGTGGAAACCGTTTTCTTCTTTAACCTACTACTGAGCCATTAAAGCTGCCATGACGAACATGGAGATGGAAAGTGAGCTCAAACTTATTGTCTCTAATGTTCTGGATTTCCCACCTATCCGATATCACATGAATGCAACACGAGGGAATGCCTGCAGGCCCAGCCCCGCCCCTCTGCAGGAGCACCATTCAAACACATGGAGGAGGAGGAGGAGGGGTCCAACCTGCCTGGACTGAGAAAACAGGAAGCTTTGAGCATGGTCAACATAAAGTGACACATCTGTCACACACTGCATGTTTTATTTTACACACATTTAGTTGCACATAAAAGGTAGAGGTCAGTAAATTATAGTCCCCAGCTGGTGAACAAAAACCCAATAAAACATATGATATCTTAGGATAAGTAAAGTATTAATTATCACATAAATGTTGACACTCACACAACGGTAGCTATCAGCATTGCCTTGTAGTCACCACAAATTCATATAAGCCAGATCCATAATGCTGCAGGCCCACATAAGTCAAAATAAATACAAATTTGATTTTCAGACACTGATAAAATGTACCCTGCAGGAGGAACCACTATTAATGCTCATTAACTAAAGAGAGCAATGAATAACACTTCTTAATTTACATCATTTCTACTCTTGATTATTGTTAATATTAGTTATATATATTTTCTTACATCTACTGAATCACACAACCCACTCAACATACTGTTTGGGGTACTGGCCGAATATTCTCACCTATATGCAAACATGAATAAACCTTTCTGTCCCAGCAGTGTTTTAAATAATTCATAACCATTATGTATGTTGTGAATTAATATCAAAGGCAGCAGTAATATCAGCTCTGAGAGCGAGCCCGTGATGTCAGAATAAACTATGATCCAACACTGTATGAAAAGAGAATTCATTTTGTTGTTTCGCCTTGCAAAGTTTTTTTTTTTTTTTTTTTCTCACAGCCTGTATTTCTGGTTAGTTTACTTCTACGAATCATCATAAATACTAGAGTCAGACGCTGAACTTGTTCCAGCTCTGCCGCCTTGCTAGCATGTTGAACAGTCATGAGTTAGAACGTTTGCTTTTTTGAAATATTATAGTAGTAAATATGATAGCCAGGCTTGCATAAAGGAAATGCTCTGTAAGAACTTCCTGCAGTAAAACATCAGCAACTGTAAAAGTTATAATCACAGGCTGATAAAAGGGAAAAGTCTTATTAAACTAAAAAAAATGTTGTATTCTCTTTTCAATCCATCAATCCTGATTTAAGTTTTCATAAAAGCAAGAAGAACTGTGATAAAAAAAGAAAGTATTTTATTTATCATCAGTGGGAAGAGAAAATGGCAATAAAAACACTTAAAATCATGTACAATAAACATTTATTTGAAGTCAAAATGACTAATTAATAGACACCTAAAACACAAATAACAGGAGTCAAAACTAGCTGATGAAGACCAAAAGAGGATTTTGATTATCACCTTCATTATAATCACATCTTACCTGATTAGTTGTGTCTTACATTCGTTCCATTTCAGGGGGAAATATTTGCACTTTTTACACCACTATAGTAGATATTTAGTCTTAGTTACATGTCACATTAACATTTTATAATAATAAATGTATGATTAATTACAACAAATAACAACAATCGATTTGTTTTTCTTCCTACCCACTTCACGTCTGACAAACCCTCAGACTTACCTTGTGACCGTTTGAAATAACATCAGCCATAGGAACGATATTTCTGCAGAATGACTGGTTTTACGTTGATACTCTCTATCGTGACCTGTGATGGGGTATTTTCTTAAAACATTACCTCACTCCAATAAATAGGTAAATATAAAACAAATATGAATTTATCAAAGTAAAACACATGCCAGTGATAACAGATATGTGAGAAGAAGAGATGACTTTAGTTAGTTAGTGCTGACTGTCTGAAATGGAGGAAAAATCCTGTATCTGTTTACCCAGTTTGTGTTATAAGGTGACTTTATATGCAGCATTTGAATTATTCACCCCAAATCACTGTAAGTCATTCATGGCCAACCACTTTAAAATGAAAATCTTTCAAAATGTTATGTAGCGTGGATGAAAACTCATTTTGCACACCATAAATGATCACATCATGTTGTTGTTTAGATTTTCTGTAAGTCCTCTCTGATATAGTGTGTTTGTAATATAGAATATATATATAATGCAGGAGGCTGATACCAGATACTGTTTGTACTTTTTCTAAAAGGTTTCATTTCCCTGTAACTAACTGGCAACCATAATATTCTTTTACTTATGTTTGGAAGAGCATTAATGTAAAGAATGTGTCTGGTCTTATTCTGTATTTATCTTGTCATAAATGTTGCTAAATGAATATCATTTGATTCATTGGTAATTGTATCAGGTGCTGATTACATTCTCCATCTTTCTTTTTTATCTTCTCTGACAGATTCATAAGATCCTCTTAACTCCATTTAAAACAGACACCATGGTGAACATGGTCCTCCCTTAGATCCTGCAGGGGGAAATAGGGCTAAATGTTGGGTACCCCACCACACACACACACACACACACACACACACACACACACACACACACACACACACACACACTCCCTCTCTATGGCTGGCGCCATGCTGCCCAGAGTAACTTGATTCACCAAGCGCCCACTCAAGTCACCTCTCCCTCATCTTGACATCTGGCTTCTCCATGGCTGCTGACCCCTGGAGGTCAGGGGTCAGATGGAGTGGGAGGGGCAGTGGGGTGGGGGAGGTGATAGCAGTTTCCTTTTCAGTGAGAGAGGCTTCTTAAAGGGGAAGACTAGGAGATTATAAATATATTCATTCTTCTGTTTTCCCTTTTCCAGTGCAGCTGCTGTAGTTCACATCAGGCTACTGCTCCTGCCACTGTCATCACTACTGGGTCTACTTTGTTAGCATATGTCAGTATATAAATATAATTTCTAGGAGAAATGTTATTGGTAGTTTGATGGCCTCACATAATCCCAAGCACAGCGACACCTGACAGTGCTTGACTGACATATACGTCCCTTCATTCCAGAGGTACGTGTTGCACTTTTTATCGACATTTTTTCTGACAGCTATACCAATTCAAATGATGACTTCATAGAGTACAATGCAAGAGTACACATTATACCCAACTGTAAATCAAATTTGGTTTTGGTGAGCAAGTAAAATCCCAAAACAAGGTCTGGTGTTTGTTAGACTCATCCACCTCCTCTCAATAAAGACTACATGACACACAAACCAAATGCTAAAAGCAGGAAAGGGACACAAAATGCTGTATACACTGTTACATGTGACCAGCGAGGACAATTTAGCTCAATTTAACAGATTATGTCTGTACAGTTATAGACTTTAAACAGGCTGAATATGATCAACTCTTTTAAGAAACCAGATTTTTTTCACTTGATTGCTGGTTGCAAGGATGGTAGTTTATTTTCGATTCAAAAGGAAATGTTTGCGGCTTTCTTTAATTTCTCTTTGACTTTGCAATAGATGTATTGGCAAAAGCAATGAAGTGAAATCCAGTTATAGTGTCACTTTAACAGTAAGTAAACCCAGGTAGCATCTATTATGATGGAAAAAAAACAAAAACAAAACAAAACAACAAAAAACACCAATAGATGAAAGATAGTCATGCCAGCAATAATTCAAATTCATGTAAATCTGATTGGATTAACTGCAGTCAGGTAGAACTGCATCACTGAGAGCTTTCCTACTGACCTACTCGATTAGTGCAGATATTTCATGACAGCAATTCTTGCAACCTTCAAACCTCAAGGATCACTCACACATAGCAATGTGTGTGCATTATGGGTGTCACATGACTCAAACTGAATATGAAACCTAAACAATGGTAATCAACCCTCTCAGCTTCAGTTCTGTCTTCTACAACAACATGGAGTCATTCAGCACATCAAGACGGTCTTGGCTCTGTGTGCATAGCTGACATTCATAAAATGTCTACTATTATATCTATAATTTCATGTTTTCTATGTATTTCTATGTCAATAAAAAGAGTGTTTTAAATGCAGTCAGGAGGACTGTACTGTGCATGCTTAGGCCTGTAGTTCAGTTCTCCTATAACCCCTCATGCATGCTCTAGCTGTCATTGCTTGAGGCTGTCAGTTGTGTTTTTAGCTGTTCCCACCAGCAGGTCACATCTACCCACTAGCACAGCTAGTGCTAACAACTGCACTGTTAGCCTATCATCTTGCTGCTTGTCTCTTTTTGAATATAATTGTCAGTCATTAGTCATTTCATGCTACTGTTCCACGTCACCATCACTGCTCGTCTCTTGTAGATTCAGCAGCAGCAGATGTCGCCTGGTCGATCAGACCATCCTGGCTCACCTAATGCCAGGTGTCTTATAAAGCTGTGACAAACAAATGTAGATTTTGATCTGAACATATGAGTTTACTGTGGTTGTGCTACAGCTGATCTGATGTCCACAGAGCACACTCTTTTCCAGTGTTAATGGTGTAGAACGTCCAGCTGCAGCAGGCCTACTTTTCCAGCAGATGAAAGCAAACATGGCCGAGGTTGTTTTCCTCAGAGTCACATGACCCACACCAGGGGCAGCAGGGGCAGCACTCACAAACTGTCTGTCTGAATACTTTCAACTGGGATTGGTTCACAGTAACCCTCAGTGGCTGACAGTCAAACATTGTTGAGGTATTTTCTCTTCTTCTTGTAACTTATAGAGTTACTTTGAAAGGATGGAGGGGTAACAGCCAATTTGGCTGAAATTATCAATCAATTTTTTTCGAGCAGGGTGCTTTTGATTTGAATGATTATAAAAATGTTTCATCAGGAAATGCCCATGATTCCGACAGGTTTCTGTGTTATTAGCTGTTACTACTGTGTTTCTCCTTATTGTTTGTCATACCGCAACGTGGCAAGCAAACAAAAGAAAAATCATTTTTCTTTTGCTCTGTCCTCTTGCACTTGTTGTGAAGTACTTATGCATAGCAGGTGTATTACCTACAGTTGGTGTGCAAACAGGCAGGAGTACTGACACTGAAGTCTAACAACACACTGCTGTACAAACAGATATTTTTGCAGACATAAACATCTCCTGTCTGCCTGAACACACTTACTGTGGATGAGTAAGTCACCCACTCGAACTACCCCTTTAATGCATCAGAGACTGGCTAATGTTTTTGTGAAATACTTTGCTTCAGATCTTTTCACCACACAAGCCTAAACACCACGGTGGTTATTTCAATCGTCCAGGAGATGGAGGACCGTATCTCAACAGTGAGACTTGCAGAGGCCTGTCTGGTAAAAAAAAAAAAACCTTCTGCAATGCTCTTCACAAACATTTCAACCATTCCTGATCACACTCACACAGCAAAATGTCCAATTGGTTTTTGTGGTAACAATTTTCTCTTTGCACTGTAAAACACCGTAGTGCTGTATGGTTGATACTCTGTCTTTGGCCATGTGCACAGAGAGCATGTCGTCCTGCAGTTACATGATTAAATGGAGCAGTTACATGCTGCCCGTCATGTTGACTTCTGCTCTATGCTATCTGTTGCACAATTCTCAGTAAAGATTAACCTATATGCACCCTGCACTTACAAACAAGTGTGGACCCTAGCAATGCATGATGCTGCTACGCTTAAATTTCACATTGTTGGTTTAACACTGTTATATAGTCACATGTGCAGACAAATACAGTGTGTAAGAACTAGCTGTTTAAGAGTAAATTTAAGGGAAACAGACAAAATGTTCCAACAAAACATACTGATGTTTTTTGAGATATTATAGCTGAGGAGAGTTTTTTTTGTAAAGTATTGGAAGCACATAATCTTTCCGATCATCATCAAAATGAAAATCAACAAATTTGCAGATACATGATTTTTAGAGGACACTGATGATATCTGATTGTTGGACAAACTGTATCTTTAATTGTGAAACAGATAATAGAGCCTGAATGGAAACTGGAAAGTTTGTATGAATATTAGGATTAAAATGTGTAGACTCGAGCTATAAATTGTTGACAATAGACTTCTTTCAGGTAGAATGTAATAAATATTATAATACATTACAGTATAATAGGCCTGATTGCAATTTATTTTGTTCTAATAAGCAATAACACTTCTTATTTTCTGAGCTGTCATGAAAGTATTTTTTTTACTTGGCTCAATAGCATGTTTGATAACACACTTTACATTAAAAGGAATTTTCTGATGTATTGTGTTAATTTTCCTGGTGGGAGCACACAAAAAAAAAGATAATTAGTAGTGTGCAATCAGGCAATCTTAATTATTGTTTGTTTCTTAACATAATATATGACCTATAAGTCAAGTCAAATTTGATTTATTTATCCCAATATCACAAATTTGCCTCAAGTGTCTTGACCATCTGTGCAGGATATGACACCAGATAAACCTTGATAGGGGAAATAATTAAAGAAATATAAGTAAGAAAAACAGAGGATGGACAGACATGTAGATGTTGTGTGTACAGAATAGACCAACAAAATACAATTACAGTATGGATAATAATTGTATAAAATGTTTCCTCATTGTGCAAACATTTCACATCTCTCCTGCTTTGTTTTGATCAAGCAGCTGATTCAAACACAAAACATGTTTTCAATGACTGCAGCATTCCACCAAACATAAGCATTAGATTATTAAAAGTATATATCATTTCATATTCCTCATTTAATGATGCAATGAACACAGCAGAATTTATCCCAGTATAAAAAAAAAGTGTTGGGATCTATTATTTTACTCCATTGCCACATTTCCTGCCTGAGGCTGCCTAAATGCAATGATAAAAATAAAAGACATTGCTTTTATGCTTTTCCATACTGAGACTATGTTACTTCAGACCAGTAAAATGTGTTATTCAAAACACTTTCCAGCAGAACTCCAGAAGGATACCACTAAGTGTTGTGTTGAAATGTTATTTAGTGTGTAAACATTTTTAGAGGAAAATATCTGGCTTTACCAACCGTTTGCTTTACAAACCAACAAGCCCGAGGTGTAGCACTCCAGCTCTACAGTGGAGAGCATGTCAAGCTGATCAGTCAACCGTCACCACTAAATATGGGCATGGCGCTTCCTGCGGCCCCGCACACTCCGCTCGGCACCGCCACTTTACGCACAAAATGCGCGCGTTCGCGCAGCGCCACAAGCATAAGCAGAGGACACGTGAACACGCATTCCTCACATAGTTTCTAGGGTACGTCATGGCAGACAGGTTTCTTCTCAAAACTCGGCAGCAAAGTAAAGAAAGTGCATGAGAGGGAGAGGGGCTTCCACTTCCACGCTTGTGGACCAGCCAGTGGAAGTTCTCACAGTGCAGCCTGAGAACAAATAGTCCCACAGATGTTCATTATTCAGCAATAATCTACAGAGTTGACTCTGTTTGAGTCTTATAATAAGTTTACAGCCCAGGTGAGATAGAGGGGATCTGCTGGACAGGACAATGCAGGACTGCTGCACTGGATTGAACTGGTGGAGACTGGGGGGAGGAGGAGGAGGAGGAGGAGGAGGCCTTTCTCTCCTCAAGATCCAGCAGGCTTTGTTGACATGAATGAAAAAAATGTTTCACGTGCATCTTAGTGGCTCCACTGGAAATTAACGTGTCTAATTTGAAACTAGAAAAATAGATGCAGGTTTTGAGCTTCAATTGGAAGAAATCAAATAAATTAATTGCAATTAGCAGTTTGTTTTACCATGTGTCTATTATTAGAACATGAGAAATCATATTTGGACACCAAACGAGCAGCATCACACCCTCGGCCCCAGGACCAGAGAGGGGAGGAAGAAAGGGGTGGCTGGTGTGGAAGCGGCTCTTTTCCACCGGACAATGCAATTATTTCAGCTCCATTGGTCAGGAATGCCAGATTTCACAGGCCGCTGCCCTCCTCCAAGCGTCAGCCGCAGCACCTCCAAAGAGTCCTATCGCCTATAACCTTTTCCCACCCCGGCCTGTCCTCCACCCAGCCTACACCACCCTGACTACTGCGACCTATGAGCCGCCTTCAGTGAAACTTTCTCTGCTGCTACAGCACCCATTGAGCATCAGTTTGAATAACATAATGGCACCGAAGGTTAATAGAGACTTCTTGTCAAATAAAGTTACTTTTGGAGATTTATTTATGAAAAAAACTGGAACAATGTAGGCAACAAACAGGGCTTCACTTTGCCTACAAAAGGCACATGTAGCCTGCTGTTCAAAGTCTGGGTGGTCTTTGGGGTGGGCAGGGTAGGCTAGGCTAGCTCACCAGCTGCTAGTTCCACTGAAAGGACTCTTAAAGCTGCTAAAGTTGCTGCTTGATGATCTTTTTATCTCATTTGAAGAACAATAACTCCGTGCAGCACCTCAGAGGCCGAAAATGAGAAATTTGTGAATGGAAGAGAACATTTGTGTTCATTGTTAAAATTAAACCATACAATGACGTCTCCTTGGTATGCGACCAATCAAGAAGGTGATGAGATACGTTTTCCACCAATCAGGACAGACACCAGCGCAGCAACGGACCAATGGCAGGCTGGCATGCAAATAAGGAATTTGTCTCGGCAAGAGCTGAATGTCAACTAGTCAAAGATGGAGTCCGGAGCTGGGAGGCCGTGAGGTTGCCAATGGACGAAATATCGTTTTGTAACCGAAGAGCCGTTAACGCCTCGAGAACCGTTACTGCGGTTGCAACGGACGAATCTGTGGGAGATAGGCGGCAGAAAACAGGAGGTTTTTTCCCCTCGTTAAAGTGCTCCACTGCCCCGCCGTGTTTCTTCTGCGCGTTGAGCGGAACGGACCGGCCCTGCCTCCGCCAGGTACCGCTCACCAGAACCCCTGACTGCCCGAGGAGAGCGGCGCTGTGGCGGTGCGGAGATGGCGTGGAGGTCGCAGACAGACGTGGATGTCGGTGGGTCTGATTGGCCGCGTAAAACTGTATTGCAATGTGTGTGTGTGTGTGTGTGTGTGTGTGGATGGGGTGGGGGGTACAGAACGAGAGCGCGTGCACGCGAGGGGGGCACGCGTGATAAAGGCAGTGATTGACAGGTGAGTGTCCATGCAGGTGATTAATATGAACACTATCACAGGAGCTGACCCCTCACAGGGGTCCGCAAAGCCACAGATGAGTTATTAATCATAACTGTACTGTAATAATATAACTAACAGCCTGACAGGTAAAGTTTTAGACTAGCTGCAGGGTTGTTTTTTGTTTTACATTCAGGCTACACAAGATAATTTTATAATCTACAACAATGCATCTTCCCAAAGGTGTGTGTGCTTTATTGAAATGTTTTAATTTGTACTAAAAAAAAACAAAAAAAAAAAAAGAGATTGTGAGCTATAGAGGCCATACGACACTGTGTAAACTGTGTGCTTTTTCTTGCCTCTTTGTAAATTACACTCGGCTTCACACATGTAAGAATTTGAGCCTTTATCTTTGGCATTTTTCTCCACAAATCCACATGTCTTTATGTTTGCTGGAGTTGCGGTTGAAGCTGGTCTCCTTCTCTGGAGGAATGTGAGCTGGGTAGGCTGCTGTAGCTGCAGGCTTTTTACACGGTGCTTTAACTGCAACATGTGGAGAAAATAACTTTATTTTAACGTTCACACAAAAGTGCTGCCTCCTTATTGTGTTTGGGAATAAGGAGCACATGGAGTATTTATTTAGGGCTAAGTGAGCCAATTTAAACCAGTTAAAATGAAACAGAAAAAAAGTTGTGTTGCTATGTGGTGGTCTTGTGCTATTTGTTGGGTTTAAAAGTGATTTTTAATTTATTTTATTTTTTTTTATTTATCAACATGCGTGTGTGTTGTCAGTTTTGGCAGGAAATGAGCAGATTTGCGTGATTACAAACTTTTCTGAACAGTGGGAATGACAAAGCCCCTCACAGACACCCACCCTAAGCTTTCTAAACCAGGAGGGTTTCAGATTGCCACTTTGGTCAAAGGGACAGGAATAGTAGGTATTAAATGAAGGTTTCTGGTATTGTATCGCGGAATGTGCTCTTTGCCCTATATATGTTTCCTCCACCCTCGTTTCCTCCAGGCAAAGTCCTGTTCACTGGCTCTTTTCAGCGAGGCCGCAGCCCATAGGAATAGCTTTGGTTTTGATTTGACTAAATATGTTTCCCCCACGGTCTTACAGCCTAACGCTGACCGGAACAAATTACAGGAAAGGCGACAGAGGGGAGTCACATTACCACCGTTTGGAACCACTATCAACAAACATGATATATATTTTTAAAAAAAATTTTATTAAGTCAAAGGTTTGCATATCTTAACAGTTCCTCTCCAATTTGCATACATGATATGCTTTTCTGTTTCTGCATTTTACGCCATGTGTAAACCTATTAAGCCTGTTTGGTTGCTTCACGGCTGCTGGTTTGCATACAACATGTTAATAGATGTCTGGTGGTAGGCTCACATATCTACAGGCCCCCATACTGTCTACTTCATTTTGTAATGTTGCTGCTGACTGCGTGCCCGCTGGGTTTTCAATAGAAATTGAACAGACTTGAAGAGCAGCCGTGTTGTCCAAAGCCCTTTTTCTGTTGTTCTACTGTGAAATCAGATGAGCAGTGCAATATTAAAAGGGCATTGGCTGACACCACCCCCCAGCCCCCTCCTTACACCACGCCCCCCCCACCCCTCCCCTCCTCTCCCACTTCCTCTGCTTACAAATCTCATTTAAACGTGACAAAAAAATTTGAATTGGTAGTCCCAAATTGACTAAATGGACGCCAAGTTGTAGCCGCTGCATGTACGGGAAGCCAAAGCTACGGCTTTAATTTCTGTAGACATGTCAGTGTGTCTTCCTGTTGTGTCTCCAGCGTGGCGTATGTGTGTGGTATGGCTGCCGTAAAGACGCTGTGCACATTGAGTGTGTGTGTGTGTGTGTGTGTGTGTGTGTGTGTGTGTGTGTCCCAGCTTGCAGAGGTCAGCTGCTTTGACGATGTTGCACTACTGTACCATCCGCTAAAGCAGTGCAATAGTATTGTCATAGCATTCGGCCTTCGCCCTACACTACAGCAGCAGCAGAAGGACGGATGCTGCTAAATGGAGAAAATAGATGGTGTAAACCATGGAGGAGCCTCTGTAGGTTCAGCCTCCTTCCCCACCCCCACACCCATACCTCCACACTCACACACACACACACACACACATTTCCAGCACCAAGCATACGACACAGGCCATAGTTTTAGAGTGGAGTGGAGCTGCTACCACAACTGGCTGTTGCTGGCTAAGTGTTTGTTCATGACAATACTTTGGAAAAATCCTTTAATCCATTCCTATTGTCTGTTCACATCTAATCCTACGTCATCTTTAAAGTGAAAGTGTAAGTGCTTCTGGCGACACAACACATGGTATGTTTCATTTAGTCAGTCTGATCAGTATTCAGGCACAAAAAATAGTGGGAGAATTTCTTTGCAGATTTTTAAATATATGTTTAATGTACTAAATTTGGGCACTGACACCCGTTTGGGGCTCACATCAGAGCTGAACGACTCCATTTAAAAGATCCACAGGCACATTCTAATGCAACTTCATTTTTTGTCATCGTTATAAAACAGTGGAATTAAATTAGCAATTTATTTGACTGAAATAAAAAAATATACACTTATTTTGAAAACTCCTTCAAGGACCGCTGGAGGTCCCCAGTCCACAGTTTGGGAACCAGGGCCGAAGCCCAGAGGTCCTTATGACAGGACGAATGTGTGGCTTTTCTCTTTAAATAAGCTGCATTATTAGGCTGTGTTTCACCCTATGAGATAGAGGCCTCCTGCACCACGCCTTCAAAAAAATGAACATTTTGTTCTGACTTGAATGATATGCAGTGATATCCCTTTAATGTCCAGTTTTACTACTTTTTATTTATGTATTTATTAGCACACACAAACCACACTTTTTAAATATATATGAATGGAAAAAAAACAGTTTTGTGTGGAAACATTAAAAAACATTAATTAAAAAATATCCAGTTTGGTTGCAGCTTTATAAACAGTGTATAAACATTACTTTTGTGCATGTAATGTTGTTTCCTAGGATAAAAAGAGACTGGCCTGTAAAGAGCCTATAGGCTAACGTCTCAGTCGTTTGGTTTTGGCTGTTTAGTGTGTGTGTGTGTGTGTGTGTGTGTGTGTGTGTGTGTGTGGAGCACAGGGCTCTCCCAGTCGGCCTTTGAAAGCATAATTCGAGTGTGCAGTCTTGAAGGAGTCACGGTGTGGGTGGGAAAAATTGGGTAAGTTTCCTATTTGGGGCAGGTCGCAGGGGGGATGGGGCTCCTTGTGAGGAATGTGGAGGGCAGGGCCGCTCTGGGGGTTACTGCCTTTGCTCTGTGTCTGTGTGCTCGCTCTGGAGCACTGGAGCCTGGAGTGTCATATTTAGCCACTGTTTTGCAAGCGACTGTGGAATTTGCTGTTTGTTGTGTGTCTGAGGGGGAAAGTGTGGTAGTAAGGAAAGGATGGAGTGAAGGGCAAAAACACCAGGAAGTGAGAGAAGTGTCTGCTTTTTACAATATATAGGCTCACGTGCACTTTAGTCCATAATGTGCTAGTGATCGACTAGAAAATAACCAATGTTTTAGAAATAGTTAAATTGATTTTGCTTTTATTGCACTACTGGTTTGTGATCACTGGAGGTGTTTTATTTGAAGGATTAGACTCAACCCTATCCATGCTAATAAAAAACAATGCAAATTAATCCACAAATAGACAGTATTATACATTCAAGTCCAAACAATACAGGAAAAATGTTTTTTAAATCAGCATTTTTTATTCATAGATGTGTGTATATAGAGAATAAATGTTGCTCCTTTTTATGAAATTTTTGTGTGTGTATAGCTGTGCTTGGGCTCCATGCTCCTGTTATTTAAAACACTGCTCCACATGTAAACCGTTAAGGCCTCCATCAGGTGACCGTTGCATGCTGGGGTTTTCAAACAGAAAGAGGGTATGGAGCGGATAGGAGCGTTTGGATCAGCAGCATGCAGAAGCTTGTTTTTGTCACTGTGCTGGCAGGCAAATACCTCAGTAGACAGGGTCTATATGAAATGTAGCCGAGAGGGACGGTCCATGGAGGAGGAACTAATACTGCAGCTACAGCCTCCACCAGCACGTCTCCTGTGTGATGGGCTACAGCAAACCCACCACGCTCAGCACTACAGTATGTTGATCCAGGTGTAGGGATCCTATTTGCTGGAACAATAACGTCTGTATCAAACACAGAAGTGAGATCATCCATAGACTTTGTCACATTTGCTGCTGCAGTGATGTCCACGCTGACTAGCTGTGAACAACAGCCACTCTTTATGTTGCCATCTCTTACATAATGCTGTCTTCATGCTGTAAATATAAATAGAGAGAGTCTGATCGGCCCACTTTGTGTTTTAAGAGGAGAAAGGATGATCTGGTCATACGTTACTGCTCAGGAATTCATGGTGTAGATGTAATGTAAAAAACGGCGTAATTACCACCGACCTGATTTAGAGCTGGAGCAAACACTCTGTCACTTGATTGGCTCATCAAAGGAAAAATAAGTCAGCAAGCACAATTAATTGATTGTTTAAGTATTTTTTTACTTGACTTGTGCTGTAACATTGTAAGTCATGTGTGCTGCAGCATGCTGAGGTGGGTATAATGTAAGAGAGAGGGGGAAGTGTGGTGCTGGGTTGAATTTGTTATTCATTGAGTGTGTATTTCCAAAATAAGATCTTGTCAATTTTTTTTTTGTGAACCTAACTTGCCGCTGTAAAGAATCGACATATTTCTACCTCTAAAGTGAGCTGTTTGTGTGGTTACAGAGCAGATCAAAGACATGCCGAGTCATGGCCCCGTGGCCCCTGGCCATTACCAAAAGAGCAAAGGGTGGGGGGGTGGAGAAGAGTGGAATTTATCATGTCTGTTGTCTCCTAAGTCTTTGGTTTTAATGAGGGTCAGAGTGCAGCGTTTCTGCCACTGAAAATAATGGAGGCTCCTCAAAAGTCCTGTCAGCGTTTCAGTCAGTGGTAAAAATGTGAGAAATATTCCTGGAGGAGTTCTCAGAACAGAGAGGGATCGTTTTCATAAGTATTAAGTAAGTAAGTAAGGATGTGACCCCTGCTCCATAAAACTCACAAATACACTCAGTGCTGTTTGCTCAGGTGTTGCTGGTAACCAGTGCATGTGCAAACAGGGTGTAGGAAATTTACAAACCTCCTTTACTGCATCCAATAAAAATACAAATACACGCTATAGCAAGTAAAACAACAACAAAACTAAACGCCAACAAAATAAATCAGGTAAATTCATGAAATCTGTTGCGCTGTTCAGTTTTTAAAGTCAGCCGGAAATAATATTTTTCTGAAATGCATTTTTCAACCCTTTAAGAATCCCACTTTAACTTTAAGAATCAAATGCTGAAAAGCTGATGCTTTGCTAAAAGTGATGAGTAAGACACATTTATGAAGCTGCTTCCTCTATTGATCACATGATGAGTCACATGCATGCTCAGAGCACAAACAGCAGAAACACTTTTTTTTCTCTCTTATATCCCCCATATTGATCATTTTAAAATCTGTACATTCCTCTCAGTTATTCTGCAAAAAACACACATTTTGTTTCATATTTCTTTGAAATCTTAAATAGCCCTAATAACAAATCACTCATAAAGTTAACAACTATCTATGCAGCATATTTTGTGTATATTTTTAGAAATATGAATAGGGATGAAATTGCCAGTGATTTAAAAGTGATTTAACAGGGAGAATTTAATGATAAGTGCAGACAATAATGATGTCAGAAATTGTTTGTACATGTGAAAAAAGAAAGGGAAAACATCATGTTCAAATGCAAATAGTAAATTAAAAGTACTGTTACTACTGCACTGTTCTGAATTGTACATATTACTTCAGATAACATATTATTTAGCATGACTGCTATTCTTGGTTTTATTCCAGAGAATTTTAAAGTAATCATGGAAACCTTCAAACTTTTACTTTCATACACTGTGATAGCCAAAAAATAGCCTGTTTATCTGTTTTCTTCTGGATGGAGTATTCATTTGGTGATGAGAAGTGTGTCTTGTGTTGTTAATAGTTTTGACATTTTCCTCATGATGTGAGTATGAGGAGCACAGTGACATCCACAGGTATGTACCCCTGCCTCTGCCTCCGTCTCCGTGGTCACAACTCATTTTTTCAATTGTCAATTTCCGTCTCCCTCATCAGTGGCATGAATTCACAAAGAATTTTTTTTTTTTTCCTTTTGTTAACAATCAGCCAAAGCACCAATTACAGGAATGTCAAAATTGCATTTCTTATTTGTTTAGTGGATATGATAAGTAGTAGGCTATAGGAAGGACAGAACTAGCCAAATGGCCTTTTTCCAAATCATTACTAAAAGCTCGTGTCTCTGCAGTGGATTAAAAGTGTCTTGACACATCAGCGGTAGTTGTTTGTAGTAGTTGTCTCGCTCCTCTCATGGTGTTCATGGGTTTGTCGTTGTTTACCTCATCCCTCTTCTGTCTCCTCAGGTACTGAGATGTCCCCTCCTTTGAGAGGAAGTCTGTCTCGTCCATGTCTCCTCGTAGATGAGACCCTATCAATATTGCCTCTGCTTTCACGAGAGTAAACGGAGTAGTGCAATATTGCTTATAGGGTCTTGACTCTGAGGGATGGTCTTCATCCTGTGGTGTGAAGCAGCTGATGTCAGCCAGGCGTTATCGTGTGCACTGGTGCTGCTGCTCAGTCCTTTAGACTGTGTGAAGGTCTGCACACCTCACTGATCACTGAGTGTGATATGAGCTGTGGGTCTCAAGCGTGTTTGCTTCATGCTCAGCTTTATTTGATCAGAATGACAGAAACAGAAATTGATTTCATGACAGTGAAAAAAACGTGAGATATCTGATCAAAGCGATCCAACACAAGTTTGATTGACGTTCCTCAGATGGATGTAAAACCTTGCTACGAAAGTAGCTTAGATTAAAGAGCTGTTAGTCAGCTGTACAGTGAAATAAGCTCCTGTTTAACCTTTTTATTATCCTGTTCAGTAAACCATAAGCTTCCATTTACACTGATAAGATAACCGATTTCAGACAGACAGAACTAAAATAAAAACATACATCTTTGTACTTACTTCATTGGAGCATTTATGACAGCCGTGGATGGATTTATGTCGTGTTTAATGGAAGGAGCGGTGTGTTTCCTGTCGCCACCAAAGGGTGTTTCGTGTGACGATAACGAACGCCGGCGGCCGTGACACAGCCTCTGTATTTGGCGCCCTGGGAATGAGAACGGGCTGGTACAACTGGATAATCCATAGAACAATGAAAAATGTTTACACAGAGGACCGTGGATTAGCCTGAGTAACGCAGACAAAAGACATATCGCTTTTAGTTATTTTAAGTCATTTTTCAACTCTTGTATAACAACACTGCATCTGCATTTCACGATAGATTGGCGAAGAAAGTTTGGAGGTAAAAAGCTCATAAATTGTAGGTTTAAGTGACTTTTCATTTCTTTCATTTGAACCACCCAACAGTAGAACAGTGTATATAGCACTTTAAAGTGTGACCTGACTGGCAGGGAAGGCAGATAATAATTGTAGGGGTTGCCAATACAGTAATGACAGCATGTATGACACACAGCTGCTGTTTATTTAGGAGTTTGTTCTCTTCCACTGACGTCAAAAACACATTATAGAGGCTGGAAGCTGCCTCTTCACAGGGTTTTCTTCTCTGTTTTGGGAGCAGTGATTCCATCCTTACTCTCTAAATTATGCTGTTATTACTACTAGTATTTATACAGTTATGAGCCCTGAATATTTGAACTATTCAGTAGCCACAGAACAAAAAATGTTGTTTTCCTGCTTCTTAAACCTAGAGTTAGTCCACATGCTGATCCATCAAACACTGAATTGAGCAGAAATAGTGAAAATCTGGTTTCTGGAACGTATATATGTGTTTTTACTTGCAGGCAGGTTGAGGGAATCCGGCTCTTCAGGTTGCTTTACGTCAACCGAGCTGACAGCGACAGGATGCTCTCTGCCTGCCACTCTTTCCCTGTTGCACTACTGTGGGAGCTGCAGCAAGCAGTGCAATAATGAAAGGGCATCGGTCAGCTGGGCCACAGCCTCCACTCTGCCCTACCCTGCCCCTGAGCAAGGCACCACAGGGAGGTCACTTCAATAAAGACGTTCAGTTGACAGATTCAATGAGGAGTGTCTTTGTGTTCATTTCCAAGCTTGGCTGTGATGATATGGGATGTTGGAGTGGTGCCAGTCAGTGTGTGTTGGGCCTCCTGCAGGTGTGAGGCAGAAATAGAACCTTAAGTCAAATTAGTTTGATCTCTGTGGAGAAAACAACAAACAAGAGACAGAGAAACATGACAAATTAGACTAAACTATAACATGCAGTCTGATTAGTCTTCCTCCCTGTGGTACCTAACCATGTATCTGTTACTTCACCCTAAAATAACCATTTATAGATCAATAATCACCCTAAAATAACCATTTATAGATCAATAATCACCCTAAAATAACCATTTATAGATCAATAATCACCCTAAAATAACCATTTATATTATCAATATTTCACCCTGTGTAGCCTCAAAGTCTAAAGGAAAACTTTGTGTTTCCTCACATGGTGAATGAAAAATACAATACAATACAATGTGGAAAATTCTTGATGAAAATGAAAAACTACAACAAAATATGTGGTTACAAACTCAATCCAAGTGTCATTTCTGCAGCCACGTGCTCATGATCTTCACTAAAACTACAATATTTAAAACACTCCTCCACAAACAGCGGCATGCTTGCACAGTCATTTTGATATAACCGAAACAAAAATAATCCCTTATCAATCTGCCTCGACCTTCATTAAGCTGTGGTGATAAAAATGACCTAATTGTCAATGCTGGAAAACATGACTGATTCACAAATAGTGTGTAAAAGTGTAAAAGCAAACTTAATTGATTAATCTATATAAATATATCCCAAGTCTTTTATTTTGGACGTAATTAAAAACACATGTTGTGTCTGAATGGTGGAGCATTGTGTGTTTATTTCTTATTGCCCTGTTTCCTCTTCAGATATAAAATAATAATAAAAATGATGAATTGAACAGGGTCGGTGAGCTGCTGAAGCTCAGTCAGTTAAAATCACTGGATCTGCTTTTAGTTGGCAGACTGAGTCGATGTAGAAAGCCTGGAAACACACAGCAGGTGAGGCAGTAGGGCAACACAACACTTCCTCCTCACAGGTGGGTGGTCACATTTACATTTCCTCTGCTCTGCCTGCTGGGACTGAGGACTGAGGAGAGCCTGGGAGAGCCCTGCACCCCAGCCTCTGGTCCTGGTCCTGGTCCTGGTCCTGGATCTGCTGCAGGTCAGAAGAAACACCAGCAGTGATCCAAAAACACATGGTGTGTTCAGGGAGACAGGTCCCATTTACTCTACCTTTACTATTTCATCATGCTTCAGTGTCATGAATGCACTGAGTAAAATGTAATCTGCTAATTTAATAATAGAAATATTGATTGATTGTTTTTTTTTCCTCAGTCCACACACATCCCTTGATAGTAATAATAAAACTTATATTAACAATACCTGTATTTAATCCCGCAGTTTTGCTTTTGAACTGACCTCTGAACAGTTTTACCTGTCAGGCTTTAATCATCTGGTGATTAATCTATATTTCTGAAATGTTGTTTTCCATCGCATTTCTCACTTAATGTTTGCACTTATCACCATGCATGAAATGCCCATAATCTCTTAAATTTAAGATTCAAATCAATGGTCTTAGCATTAAGGACAACTTTGTCTCCTTGTAATTAAATTGTACCAGCTTTATGCACAACACGGAATAGTTGTCAGGTTTGCCTATAATAGCCTACATAATATGACTGAAAATACAAAGTAATTAAGATAGTTTGAGCTCGTTATGAAGCATGATGAAAGGTTATTATACAGTTAATTTAACGTTTAATTTAGCAATCAAATAAATCTAGGGAACACAACATAAACGCAAGTTTCTGTGAAAAGACTAAACCCTTAAGTTAGTCCTTCAGGTGATTATAATGTCGCTGTTAAATGGACAGTATTAATAGTATTTAGCCGTTATTTATCACTTTTCCTGATCTGACGCAGCTTGGTATATTACACACTAATATAAAACCATGGACTGATGTTTCCTACCATCTCACAGCTCCTGGACAGAAGACATAAAAAGACATGATCTCAGTATCCAGATGTGCAGCATGGACTCATGCAGCTGGAAGCAGCAGGGCTGCAGCTCAGGATGCTGAGGAAAATGATGATGATGATGATAATGATGATGACGGATGTGATCATGGTGAGTGAGGTCGTAAACCTCCTCCCTGCTCTCTGAGCCTCTGTTTCTGGTGGCAAGCCTCTGTCGCGACCTGCTGGACGGAACAGAGAGCAGCATTTTATCATGGTTTAGTGTCAAATCCATGTCGTGGATTCAGGCATCATCACAGGCAGGGGTGAGGACAGCTCTGACAGAGAGGGGTGGTAGTAAAGCCCAGAGGGAGGGCTGATTGATTTACAGGGAAATAAAAGAAGTGGTGCATTTAGGAGCATTTCAGTGAGCAGCGAGCAGACTGCAGACACAGCACCTCCTCCTCCTCCTCCTCCTCCTCCTCCTCCAGCTCTTCTGAACAATAAACTGGACTGGACTGATGACATACAGCAGACTCTTCCTGCTCAGGAGGAGCCGTCCATGACTGCTGTCAATCATCCAGGGACAGGAAGAGACTGGACAGACCATCTCTGTCCTGAAATGTCCTCTGGACTCAGTGAAGGTGGTGGCTAAGCTATGGTCCCTGCTGTACAACACCTCCCTCCCCCTGCAGGATGCTCTGGCAGCACAGTGTAGATCCTTCACATGAAACAGTATAATGGACATGTGCAATAAACAGACTCATGTGCAACATCGATATTCATTATTTAAGCCAAAATCATCTCATTTCACTTACTTTTCTTCGACAATGTGCAGTATATTTCACATTATTGTGAAATATACACTGATTTTATTCTATTTTATTTTACTGTATTTTTTACTTTATTGTATATTTTCATACTGGCTTTGTTCCCCTACTGTTGCTCTTCAGTCTTTTTGTTGTTGTTTATATCTCTTCATATTACTCTGTCACTTCACCGTTTCTGCTGTGATGCTGATCATTTCCCTGCTGTGGGATGAGTAAAGGTTTCCCTTAACTTATCTTTTCTCTTAGTTGTAACACAGTTTGTCCAATCAGAGAAAGGAGGGTGAAGCGGCAAGTACAAAAATACATGTAACAGGTACAGTTTGGCTCAGATAATCTGAAGTAGCAGTTTCTCTAGTTTAATTTGAAGCCTTGCGTTTGATAACCTCAAACCGACATGAGATAACAGATAGTTATGCAAGTCAACTCTGAAGTGAAAGTTATAAATACAAATCTATGTTTTTATCTCTCTTTAAATTGTTCATTTTATTCAAACCCCTTTATTCTTCAACAGACTTCTTATAACGTGGACAGTGTGTCTTCTGTCAAGAAATGGACTCACTCAGGAGTGGTGTGGGTTAGAACAGAACTATTTGCACCCAATATATCAATATGTTAATGACTAATCACCTGAGATGACATAAATTACTATCTACCTCAGTATGACTCTTAGCTCCTCTCATTATTTCTCTACAAAATATTTTCACAAATGGTCGTACACTACCTTTAAATGTATTTTTTCCCCCCAAAAAATGTCATTTTATTTCACTTATGTTCTTTGAATCAGTATTCAACTGAACTAACATATGCCTGACTATCTTTTCCAACACCGTCTAAAGGTAACTGGTTTTTTGAAGATTTGTCCATTCAGCCTTTGTAACATCTCAACAACACAAATAGTTTTTGTTTCTTGGTATTTTTGCTGCCACCTGCTGGTCAAAAAAGTTTCTGTCTCATGTTTGAAACAGTGAATTTAAACGTAATATGTTTTTAAAAAGCAAAATGAAAATCCAGACTACAAACAGGAATTTAAAAAAATAAAACCCTTACAAAACATTGCATGGATTCTCCTGAAGGGATTGGTCTTCCCAAACTAACACTAAATACTGTCCACATGAGAAAATATCTTACTGAATCAAATATGGGTGACAATGAAAAACTGCTCTACTACGAAAGCTATTTGTTTTCATCAAGAGCTCTGTGACAGGAGACCAGAAAACTGACACAAGAGTTTTCTGTTCCCATCAGCATCATCCAGTCAGAAAACTGCAGACGTCAGCGCATGCAAAAATAAATACAGTGTTAAGATGTATTTAAGATGAGGTTAAGATGACATGGTCCAACTTTGGAACAATGAACAGAACTATTCCAAAAGGTAAAAGTATAATGCTGTCTAGTGCTGCAATAAAGCCTAAATGTGAAAAGCCTTTAAAGGGTCAGTAGTTTCACTGAGGTACTTTTCAGGGCTGCTCTGTTGATATCATTACAGATGTTTTACACACTGTACAGCCAAAGATAAGAAGAAAAAATAAACAAAAATCTGCAAATGAACAGTCACACAATGTGTCATATCTGTGTAAATTTTAAGCACACAAATGTTTTTCCCCTAAACCCCTATAGCGGATTACACTTAGATTAAATTAAAACACTTAGGTATTGCCTAAGTGTTTTAATTTAATTAACAACATTAAGCATGTTTGCTGTGACCAGAGTGACGCTGAGCTGTAGCACAAAGTGTGAGTGGATGACGGGCTGAGATAAGACAAACACTGAAATATCTGATATCACAAATTAACGCTGAAGACTTCAGACTTCAGATGTGACTGTGATTATAAAATAAATCATATTACCTTAGTTATTTTATGCAAAAGCAGACACAAAAATGTTTAAAGAACAAAGATTTATTTTTTGATTTTCTTATTTTGTGAAGGTGACTAAGACAGCTGCTCCAGTGTTCAGGGTCCTCTGACGTGAACGTTGTCTGAAATCTGTAAATACAGAGGTCGCAAGGCAAACAGAAACCTTCGCTGTGATTTCATCTCCAACTTGTTTTTCCATCTATTAACAAACTTGTGATAATAGTTCACGAGTGGCTTCTTTAACGACCCAACAAACAATGAAAATAACAAATTCCAAAACTTCTATTTCCCTTCACATGAAAAAAACAACATAAATAAAAGTGTCACACAAGGGGTAATGTACAGGGAAGATATTTTGTGCTGAAGCTGTTATTTGCTGGGGGACCTGACCTTCTTCCACATGTGGGATGTGTTTGTGTCTGACTGGTCCACTGAGTTTAAATACCTCCCATCAGGATGAAACCAGCTTCACAGATGTTTGTTGACTGGGAGGATCTTTATGGACACTTATTGTAAAAACTGTGTAAAGCATCTGATCGTCAAACCAAGCAAATAAAAACCAATCAAACTTTGAGTCTATGGGCTGCACAACTTATTGAAAATAATTTATTAGGAGTGTACCAACTAAACACTGAATCTTTGCTTGAAATTATAGACCTGTAAAGAGTTAATCATCATACTGGGAATGGAGCAAAAGCAGCTGATATCTAATAATCAATAATCCTTGAAAAGGCTAATTCATGGTGATTTTGATCCAATAGCTGTTGACTGCCTATTGTTTTTGTTGTAACTATGAGCTAACAGAACTACAAACAACTGAAAGTAGACAGGTTGGTATATGTATCAAATTACTGCAGTGTATTTGGGCATTCAGGGTCCCTACAGCAGTCTGCATTGGTTTCTATGCCTAGTTCATAATCCAGCTTTGATTTTCACAAAATGTATTTGATCTGACGTGTTTTCATTCTCAAAAGGAGAAAAATGACATACAGCCCAGAGGCTACACTACATATAGCATCATTGGTCTCAATCATAACTGCTGCAAAGAGGAAAACATGCTAACGTTATCCCCTCGTCTCAGACAACCCTGAGTGCTTCACATGGACGAGATGAGTCAACATAATATTCTACGTCATCCACACATGACGTCACCTGGTCCAGGAAAACTATAAAAACCTTTCACATGTTTTGCGTCTCCCAGTGATGATGTCAGAGCTCGTCGTGGCGCAGAGGCGCCTGGCTGGGCTGGATGAAGACGCCCTCCATGGAGCGCCACCAGTTGTGCTGGTTGGGAGAGCTCATGCCGTGCACCTCACGCTGGCCGCGGATGGGGTGGCCGTACTGCTCGCCTGTCACGCTCAGGAAGACGTCGGTGCCCACGTGTTTGAAGCGGACGGCCTCATCGCGCTCCCAATGGAGGCCGTCACACTGAACCGTCCACGTGTCCAAGTCGTCACCCTCGCCGTTCTCGCCAAAGGCGCTGACCTCCTGCAGTGTTTGGTAAAACAAAAAGAGTCTTGTGAGTGGATCCAAAGCCTGCCATAGCTCCAGCTGTTCACCAACTACTACTAAAAACACACAGTATGTCAGTGCTGGTGTGACTGTCTGACCTGGTTATTAGACAGCGGTGAGCTGAAGTGGTGTGTGTGGAGGTTTCGACCCGTCTTCATGTGAGTGATGCGGATGGCTTGACCACATTTGATGGCTTCCCCACGCTGACACGGACGGTTGGGCTTCCCACGTATCTGCCAGTAACTGTTGGCATCATCTGCGTTCTCCACTCCAGTTACTGACTGCTGTCCACTGCCTGCACAATGTCACACAGAGGAACTAACTTCAGTAGGTTCAGTTTCAGTGGTCAGGAGACAAAAACATGGACAGAGTCTTTGCGTGAGCACATTAAAGCAGCAAAGAACAGCTGGAAGACAACAACGTCTCCAGTAAAGTAGGGACAACCTCGAATGGACAGTCCATGAAGAGCAGCCCCTACCCTGCCTCTGATTGGCTGTACCCTTCCAGGAGTTACCTACTAAGTACCTGCTAAATGCTAATGTTAGCCTAGCTATGATGCTGACTGGTGCGATGAACTAGACAAGCCAGGACAAAGAGCGACTCAGCCATAGCAGCTCACATTATTTTATTGTTGTTTTTACAACATTTGTGAGTTGTTTCATTGTAAAAATCACTTTTGAGACTTTTTTTAAGGCAATTTTGAAGAAATTGCCTAATTTCAAATATGATCAATTTAGGAAAACTGACGGTGAATTGATTCAAGATTCAAGATTCAAAAGATTTGTCACATGCTTAACTGTAGACGTACAACAGGAGTGAAATGAAATGTGCAATGACTCCACTAACAGTGCATTTGGAAAAAATATATACATTTAAATAAAAGCAAGAGCTGGGATTCAGGAACTGTCTGACCTCAAGTATAAAAATGTAAAAATAATAATAAAATTATAATCACCAGCCTTGCTCAATGTGCAGGCACATAATAATAATAATAATAATAATAATAATAATAATAACAATAATATAGCATGTACATGGAGGGAGGAGAAAGGGGGAAGACAAAAAATAAACAAAGCATAATAAAAGAAATAGGAAGAGAGGGAGATATTAAGTGGCATAGAAATAATTAGCATGGTTACAAGGTGCTGGGCTGCAAGATGCAGAGGGCAAAAGGTACAGGATGGAGAGTAGTTCACTCTCAGGCTCTCTCTATTTGAATAGAGTAAATGTACACTCATCTAGTCACCACCTTCCCATTGTGTGTAAAAGACTGCCTGCAGCTTTGCCGGTTGGACAGATGTAGTAAAACCTATAACGCACTGAGTTTCTCAAGTTGCCTGCCCACACAACCAGCCAGAAGTGACAGGATTTCCTCATAAAATAATGTCAGTGACTCTTGTGGGGAAATCAGTATGGTGACAGGAGAAGGTGGAGGACAAGTGGAGCATACAGACATGTGATCAAAAGGAAACACACTATTAAAATCATTATCAAAACATGGGCAACATCAACCCATGTTTTCCAAGAATGAAGACAGCTGTTCCAAAACAGTACACTAGCAATACATCACATTATCATTTCTACTTACATTCCTATAAATACAGTACATGGTGTCTTTATACATATTACCATGATCTGAACTGGTTTTAAGTTAAAAAAAAAAAAAAAAAAGGTGAAGAAGGAGGAATTCTGGGTATGGCACAAACAGGTGTGTAGTCCAGGTTAGTTCACACATTAGCCTCTCTGGACTCATGTTACTATCATGGGTTAGGGAAGACCTGATGTCAAAGAAATACAGGGTTGCTTGCTAAATATACTGCATACAGAATCAAAGGCCTTGATTCTGCTATGTAGTGTAATTTATGCAAACTTGCAGATGAGCATGTCCACCTTAAATTGTAAGATTTTTGAATGGAATTCAGCATTCTCTACAAAAAGACGGAGAATGCGACACGTTTTACCCCACTGACGCGTGTTTCAAATATAAATGTACCTGAAGGTATCACTAAATGAGTGTGGACATGTTGGTGAAGTTACCTGAGCCATATTTGACATCGTGGGAGTGCAGGCGGACGTTGTGTCTGGTGTTGAGCAGTTTGACCAGAGAGCCGCAGGTCACCTGGTTCAGCTCGGACTCTCTGCCTTCACACTGGGACCACAGCAGCACAAAAAGCAGCGACTTGAGAAGAAGGTAGGAAGCGTGAATTATCTCCATCTTTGTGTCTCTCTGTCCTCTCAGCCGGCAGACACTGACAGGAACAGCTCGTTCAGTCACTGGTGATTCCAACCAATCACAGCTTGACAAGTCCCGAAATACGGAAGTAAGTGTCGTCATGTGATTGGTCAAAGTTGATACAGTGTGGTTGCAGTAGTGGCAAACCGGAAAGATGTATCTTAATCAATATCAAAAATTTAATTGATTTAATTGATTAAAAATGGTTATTAATGTAATAAAATAATAAATATTGAAACAATGCAGCACCTGTTTTATGATTGTGATATGACTCAAATTTAACGGAAATCTCTCCACGGTTTGTTGTCCTATAATTCCATGAACATTGATTTCTGGTCATTTCAAAATATTAAATTTGGCGTGTTTCTTCAGAATAAAAAGATTCAATTCTTGATTAACATCCCGATTATAATAACAACATTTTAAACTCAGATGTGCTAAGAACGCCCCCTGGTGGTCAGCTTTGAAATCTGAAATTTCTCTGCTCTGTGTATTAAAATAGGAAACTGTGTAACTCATTGCTTTTGAACTGTAAAAAAATCCTTTGTATAAAATGTCTGTATGTGTTGTGTCTTTTATTCACAGTTTATTTATTTTTAATTATTTTTTATTTCCCTTGTTCAATTCCAGTTGTGGATGAGAGGTTGGTGGTGTACTTGATCTCACTGTAGTCACATTGTTATATGTTAATGAGAAAAATGTCAAATGTTGGATGTTTAATAAACGGTAAAAAAAAAATCAAGAAATTAGTAGTACCCTAATTAATAGGGCCAAAAAAGAAAGTGGACAAAGTACACACAAGGTAGTTCTGTTTTCAAGACAAATACTTTTTCTAAGAAATTTGATAATTTTGCCAAAATACATTATTCACAAATATAAATAAAGAAATAAATACATTCAACAAAATATGCATTTTCCTGAGGGATGTTGAGCAATATGTCAAACAATTATATGTTTTATAATATTTGCGTCTTGTGTAAGCCCCTCCTGGCTCTTTTGTTGTTGCTCCACTTATATACTGTCTCCTGAATAGTGAATCTCTGTTGTTTAACAAAAAGAAAGTGGAGATCAGTAGCCAACTAGTGTCAAATAACATGACAATGTCACATGTTCACAATGTTGTGTCATTTTTACTGTACAAATATAATACTTAAACCCTAAGATGCATTTCTTTCCTAAAGTCTACCTTATCAGAAAGCAACAGTACAAATCCCTTATTATCACTTTACCATGTTATATCATCCTTATAGCATGCTTTTGCTCTATGTAGCCTATCCTGTATGAATTTACCAGAAAAATATTCTCTGCATCAGCCAAATAAAAAAATACACTCACAACACGAATTAGCTCATGGCCCAGCATGCACTGGTTATTGATGTTGGCAATGTTAACTCTGTTATATCTGTCAGCAATAGAATTTGTGATGGAAAAAAACACAGTAGAATTTGGTCCTGGTCATTGTGCTTCATTCAGAATCCAAATTTCAGTTGCTTAACTATTTATTATTGAGAACTATGACTTGTTGGGGATTTGATTTTAATAGATTTTGAAAGAAGAGAAACTCTGTAACTTTGTTTTGTCATTGATGCCAGAGCGTAATCACCCAATGATCAGCATTTCTAAAAAAGTATACATAAAAGTCGGATGTGAAAGGAGACCGTGAACGCACCGTGAGACTGGTCAGACTGGCCAGGTGAGTTTCCCCGCGGCTGGGATCTGGGATCAGTTTTGTTGCCTGACAATCATGACCAGTTAAAGGGGAGTTCACAGTGATGTCTGACCTGAGATCAGCATGAGAGTGTCTCAGAACAAAGGGAGGGTGACAGACAGGACGGTGCTACCTGATCCACTGAGACAAACACAGAGTTAGCAGCAGGTAAGTCCAAATATCGACTCATGTTAGTTTTGCTTTTAATGACGTATTAATGTCAAACGATACGGTTGACGTGTTTTATCGATATAAACTGCAGAGGTGTGTTTTTATTTATTGTGTTATGCCTTTACCAGTTTACAATGAATTGGCTGCATGCAGATAATAGCCCACTGTTTCAACCAGCCAGTAAACATTTTATCATTTTTTTACAACTTCAGTAAATGTTTGTTCAACTGTAAACCAACATATGACTCTCTGGTGAACATTAAATGTGCAGGTAGGCACTTAATTAGCTCAAATTAACACTTGTATATCCTCGACCCACATATAGGCTGGCATTAGGAGGATTTAGTCTCATGGTGTAGATAATTCATGTAATGAAATATACATTGTGTTATCTTAGTGACACTCCGTTCATCTGACTCTCTTTCTTAAGATGAATGTGAACAGTCCATATGTACATGCATTTTGATGGATTTACTCAGATCTGACTGAACAAACTCTAATTAGCTGTTCTGCAAACAACTATTTCAGATAAAAACAAACCCCAGAGTCACTTTTGTTTCTGGTCCTGGGAACGCTATGAGGCTGATCTCAGGATAAACTGCTGGTTTGTTTACAACCTTTACGTCAGACTGCCTGAGTTTGATGCTCGCTCAGACTTTGCTGTAGTGAAATTTCCTGATCTCTGCATTGACACTGGCACAATGCTCTCATATAATCAAAGGAAATTATGTCCAGAGGTATGAAAATAAGTTTAAGGTTTAAAGCCCCTGTAGGTCCATCTGTTGACAGGTTTTTAATCAGCTGTGTTTGTCTCTGCAGTGAGCGCAGAGTCCAGGTCCCAATGTCTTCAGGAGGAGTTGGCTCAGTCACCAGGTTTGACCGGGTGCGGGAGATCCCACACTATGACCAGGTCCCTGTGGGCCCCTTCTGGCCGGACCCAGATCTTCCTCCGCCTCCAGCGCCCTTGCATGGACCATCGCTGGCAGTCAGCTTGGACCCCCTACCCCCTCCCCCTCTACCTGAACAGCCAGCTGTTGGGCCTGAGTCCTTTTATCCACCCAGCGATGATGAGCGAGTGGAGGACGACTGCGACGCCATGGACATCAAGCCGGTCCACCGCTTCATCCCCTCCTCTGTCAAGAACTTCTTCCGTGGTAACAGCGGTAACCGAGGCAGCAAGGGTTGGGCCATCCCCCCTCCTCTTCCACCTCCACCTGCCTCTTACCAACCTGCCCCCTCATCCAGTAAGAACGACAAATGCTACACCACTGAAGGAGTCCCCTGTTCACCCCCCAACTCTGCCCCACCGTCTCCGTCCCTCCCAGGGTCCTATCGGGACCCCTACGGCGGCTCTGGGGGCAGCTACACCTCTCAGAAGGAGCGAGACGGGCTGCTGCTGGGTTCTGAAGCCCTTGACTCAGCATCCGCAGTGCCCACCAATCTCTCAGCCCTGACCTACCAGGAGCGGGTGGAGGAGTACCACCAGCGCTACGCCTACATGAAGTCCTGGGCCGGCCTGCTGAGGATCCTGGGCTGTGTGGAGCTGCTGCTGGGAGCTGCTGTGTTTGCCTGCGTCTGTGCCTATGTTCATAAGGACAACGAGTGGTTCAATATGTATGGCTACTCCCAGCCCCAGCTGTTTGGGGGGCTGGGTGGAGGTGCTGGTGCATACGGATACGGGGGTGGTTACTACACAGGGCCCAAGACCCCTTTTGTCCTCGTGGTGGCTGGTCTTGCGTGGATAGTGACTGTTATTCTGGTCGTTCTAGGGATGACCATATACTACAGAGCCATCCTTCTGGACTCCTCCTGGTGGCCCTTCACAGAGTGCTCCATCAACCTGGTCCTGGCGGTGCTCTATTTAGCAGCAGGGATAGTGTATGTGAGGGACACCACCCGAGGAGGGCTATGCAACATGCCAGTGTTCAATAACGGAGTAAATGGTGCGTTTTGTCGCACCGAGGCAGGTCAGACAGCAGCCATCATCTTCCTCTTCATCACCATGGTGCTCTACTTCATCAGTGCTGGAGTGTGTCTGAAGCTGTGGAGGCACGAAGCAGCCAGGATGAGGAGGGAGGGGCTGGAACAAGAGGTGTGAAGCACAACACATACAGAAACATAAACATAGCAGCCCCCAACCTGAACAATCACAACTAAATGCCTAACCCCAACCCTAGTTACAGTAATACTCTTCTGTAATCAAATTAATTTACCCCTTTCAACTAGTTTACTATCGTACTACATACACACTCTTAAAGTGGTGATTCTCTTTTCTGCTTGTGACCTCAGTATTTTTTTTACCTTTTTTCACCCAGCAGCAGGTATTTTTTAAAGGTATTTTAAGTTTTTAACTAATATCTACTGTCTGCCCAGAAAAAAAAATGTTTGCATGGACAAAAAACCAACAGTGAGGACCAAGCAGAACAGAGGAGCATCCTCATCTGTGGACATTGTTTTTTGTCTTCATTTTGCTGCTTAGTTTGACAGCAGAGCTGCTGTTGAACATGCAGAGCAGTATCGGGAACATTTACCTGAGATGTGTTCAAGCTGCCTCACCAGGAGAAAACCCTGATAGCACCTTGTTAATCTAATGAACCACTCCCCTCTCTCCTTCCTAGATGAAGACCCTTGGATCATCAGCCCCTCTGTCTGTAGTAAGTGTCAAGGATAGATTTTTTTAAATGTTGAATTGCTTGAAGCGTACATGAGCTGAACCCGTGACTGTTTTCTGCTGTAGCTGGGTCCAGGCTCCAGGGCCTCAGAGCAGACTCCTCTCCCCACCATCCAGCCAGACATCATGGACTCTGCTAAAGACTCTGCAGCTGCTCCGTTCATGGAGCCAGAGATCCTCAGAGGTCACATACCAGCCGGACACATCCCCAAACCTGTCGTTATAGCCGACTATGTGGCGTGAGTGTTACCTTTTTAGACACTGTTTCCCAAAAATGTGTTCTTCTATTCAGACACATGGATAGGACGGCTCATGATCAGCTTATTGTGTTTATTTCATGTACATATTTGACTTTTGGTGGTGACGTTTCTCTGCTTAAATACTTGCATTTTATTTTCATCATAGTGCTCCAATTTACCAGACATTCATTTCACCAGACCCATCTGTTCAGTACTGTGCGTAGAGCCCTTAAAGAATATTTGTGGTGATATTTTTAATTTTTATTTAAGTCAACAAATTGGTACAATAAATACACTCTACTGCCACATACTGTATGTATCTAAAGGAAGTCAGAAAAAAGAGAGGCAGACTAAAACATTGTTAGCTTTGGGTCCTTTCATGGGATTTGTAGTCCATGGGGGCGTCACACCTGTGGGTGTTGTTGGCATGGCAACACCTGCACTTTCACAGAAACATGATGCCATCCCTCCATTTTTTAAACAAACCAGTAATTCTAAATGAAGAGAACTAGAGACATCTCTGCTTTGAGCATGTCTCTTTCATAAATTTAAAGTAATGAGGACAGAATCCACAGACTTTATACAAAATGCAGAAGAAATTTGATCTAATTAAGTTAATATGGCTTTAACGGTCCAAGTTAGCCAAATCAAACAGATATCTTACTTTTTAGCACCTGCCTTGTGTCACCATCCCTCCATTGCAGCTTAGCAGGGAAACGTCTGTCCTAAAAAGATTGTAACTGTGAAAGATGATGATGGATTTCTCTAACTCAGACTGCTAAAGCCTTACATTGTCAGATCAAGTGTTTTTTTGCATGGAACAAAGCACATCATTCCTTCATGATGTGCTTCCAGTAATGTAATGAAGAGGAGGACTGATTGCAGCAAGCAAAATCTGTTTTTATTTGGGTGCCTGACTGTTGGCCCTGAAATCCTCAGAGAGACAGGATTATGGTAGTAATCTGGGCAGTAATAGAGACACATGCAGCTGTGTTAGGAAAATAAAATGTGCTGTCTCCTGTTTGTACAGAAAGTACCCCAGCATCCACTCAGAGGAGGAGAGGGACCAGTACAAGGCTGTGTTCAATGACCAGTATGCTGAGTACAAGGAGCTGCATGCTGAGGTTCAGGCCATGGCCAAGAGGTTTGAAGAGATGGACAAGATGATGCAGAGCCTTCCCTCCCGGCCCTCCAGCCAAATGGTACAGTCCTCACTCCTCTGTCCACAAACACAGGAGCACATCGTATAACTATGTCTAGTAACTGTTCAATTTGGTTTTCAGGAGAAAGAGCGGATAAGTAGCATTTTAATGGAATATCAGAGGAAGAAATCTGTAAGTATCCTTCATAAAATGTAATGTTTTGATTCATCCACTGATCAAGGTTTTTGATAATTCTGTTTCTATAAACCCTTATTATGCCTTTATGTGTGTGTGAAACAAAAAGAGAAAAAAATATGCTGCTTTTATTTATACTTACATTAAAGGACTTCTCCTCCCAAATCTTTTAAGCTTGATGTCCTCAGTTTGTTTCAAAGCCCTACTGTTGATGACCCTAATGACATCATCAGTTATTTTTCTCAAACTAAAATAACTTATAAACAATAATTTAATTACACAAGTTCATAGTTATAGAAATAATTTAGAACAGAAAAATGTTGAAGTTTTAAAACTGGGGCTTAGAGATGCAATCAAGTTGAATTATGGGAACTGTTTTTGGCCCTTGACCCACACAAGCAACCAAAAATCAGATCAGTTGCTCATCCTATTTCAAAATTTGAAGTTTAATCCCTCTCTCAATTGGTACAAACAGTAAATCCCATGTTTAGACATGTTCTTCCTTCTGGTTTGTTGATGTTTTTTTTCTGGTAATACTGCGGTGTATGTGTTACCCCACCAGTGAGCTAGAAGGAAAGGATGTAAAACAGTTTAATTTGTTTCTGCTTTTCTTACCAGGATCCAACGTATTTGGAAAAAAGGGACAGGTGTGAGTACCTGAAGAACAAGCTCTCTCACATCAAACAAAAGATCCAGGAGTACAACAAGCTGATGGACCAGAATGATAGCAACTAAACGCTGCTTTCATGAACACACCTGGATTTCATATGGAGACTATATCAGAACGGAGGAGTGGGACTGAACTGAAGTGTCTTCCTACCTACTCTGCTGTTGGTAAAGCCATAAGTGATGCTTGTATATGTCACAGGTGTAACCCAAATAAATGGTAGTGTTCATACAGGTATATTTTGGGATCTTGTTTCACCATTTTACCTGTTATAAGAAGAGGTTATAAGTATCAGTTTCATTGCGTCACTAATTTTGTACACCTCATTTGATGCTTGTGTGTACTGCTGTGAAATGCACCAAACTTGGTTATACAAGAAATGAATTGATCTTTTAGTGTGGGTAGGATCAAACACTCTGAATAGATTGATCAAATGAGGAAGCTGCAGGAAACAGTGAACAGAGGCAGCAGAAGTTAGTTTATTGTTGGTCAAATAGGACGTATCTTTATGTGCTCTGTGTGTTGTGCTGCTGTGGAGGTTTAGCTCACTGTGCTGCTCTTATTGTCTTTTTATAGTCATTTTTTTTTGCGTTTTTCTGTCCAGTAAGCTTTACTCAAACTGTGAGGCACAATGTTAACATTTCTTATAAGCTTTAATGTTTTTCACTGAAATCACAATGTTGAAAGATGGTTGTTGTTGTTTTTTATCTGTTTTAGCCACTTCTTTTGTAAAGTCACCGGCACATTTATATGTTGTTATTGTTTTGTATTGCGAGTCTTGTGCCTTACCCCAATGAAGTACCTTTTTATACAATTATATTTTTCCTCTTTAAAGTCTATGTCCTGTTTGAGTGACTTTCTGCACATAAATGTCATATATGAGTTTGCATAACAAACATTGTTTCCCTAATTTACAGTGAGTATGCCAATGTTTTGGGTCTTGCTTTGTTAAAAAAGAAGATTAAATATTGGATATTATTATTTTAAAGAGAAATTGAGACCATTTATATGCAGTAAAACTTAATTATTAGCCATGTTATTAGTAGGCTAGTGTACGTCAATGAATCCCTCAGTAAGCATCCAGTAGACTCCCCTCTGTAAGGAAATTGTCTAATTGAGGGAATATTCTTTCAGTTTGGACTGATCTGGATGAACTGAATGTGAAACTCCATTTCTAGCTTCTGTGTCAGTGACAAATTGTCAGAGACAAGGACTAAAATGGCTGCTGTTGTGGCTCTGCCAGCCTGCAGGACTGGTTTGTAGCTCAGGAATTTTTAATGAACTGTTTTTCTGGAATGAGGTTTTACAGTTTGTTTTCCTGTTGTTCGACTCAACTGGCGTCTGGATTAGCAGGACAACCTTTCATGCCTGAGACACTTATACAGTGGTGGAAAAAGTTTTTGGACACCCTTAAAATTTAAAAAAATATTATCATGAAATATTTGTGGAAAAATCATTTTAGTGTTTTCAAAGGTGTGGCTGCATTAGACAGACACAAACAAATTATAAAATATTTTTTTTTGTTTGTTGTTTACAAGAAACAAAACTTAAATCTTGACACTTTCAATATGTCGGTACTCAACATTTTCAGGATCAAAGTCAACAAATAACACAAATGTGTTCAAAACTGAACAAAAAATAAATAAACCATCACATCATCAAATTAATATGCATGCAGTAGAGCTCTAATCCGGGCTGGCACGTTCACCACGAGCCTTTCACACTGCTGAGGGGTTATCTTATCCCATTCTTCTTGAATTACTGCCTTTAATTCTTCTAAATTCTTTGGTCTACACTTTGAAACAGACCATTTGATAATCCACCACAGATTTTCAATGGGGTTCATGTCTGGGGATTGAGTTGGCCACCCTAAGACCTGGATACTGTGCTCCAGCAGCCCAGCTCTACTGGTCCTGGATGTGTGGACAGGAGCTTTATCCTGATGAAACATCCAGTTTTGATCTGGACTGAACAGAGCATGTGCAGAAGGAAGCATATGGGCTTCCAGAATGGCACAATACTTGGCAGAATTCAGAGTGCCATCACAGACAGTGATACCAGCAGCACTCATGCATCCTCAAACCATGATGCTGCCTCCACCATGCTTGACAGCAGGGACTGTACATGCTGGAGTTAATGCTTCACCTGGCCCTCTGTGTACCCTCACACTAGCAGGAGGAAGATAAAGCTGCAACCACAGAATCTTCTTCCACTTCCTGGCTGTCCAGCTCTAGTGTTCTTGGGCCCGACGGCGTCAGGCTAACCTCTGTCTCTCATTGATCAGGGGCGTCTTGACAGCCTTGTAGGACCTTAAGCCATGGTCTAAAAGTCGGCCACATACAGTGCTGGTGGAATGCTGCTCAGGATGCGGTCATTTCTGGCTGAAGAAACCCTTGGACGCCCAGATCTTGGTTTGTCTTCCAGTCTGTTGGTTCTTCTGTATTTCTGCAGAGTGTATCCAACTGTGGAAGGACTGCATCTGTCCTTCCTGACTGTCTGGCAGCAGCTGTATCCTTCCTGACTGAGAATCTGTATCTTCAGATGTGTTTCCTGTGTTAGGTTCCTTGTTTTAGCCATTTTTGTCTCTGAAGAACTGTCCAATGTGTAAACTGAATTCACCTTTTTAGACTCAAATTTGATCCAGAACACTGGAATTCACTGAGAAGTCAGAAATGAATCCAGAATAAGAAACAACCACTAAAACACATTTTCTGTTCAGGAATGGAATACAGGAAATGACTGATCAAATAATAATAATAAGAATGTGATTTGATATTTTTCTGCTTTTTTGTAAAACACTAAGTTTGAAAAAAATGGATGACAATAATTATATTTTAGCACTGAAGATATCATTTTGACTAAAGAGCTTGCACATACTGGTGGATAAACCATTACAGAAACAGAAAAAAAAATGTTACTCAGCAATACTGGTAATTTAGGGCTAATAAATTTTATTAGCACTCTATATATGGTCCATATTTTAAATTTCGAATAACAAACATTTATAGGGATATCGTAAAATATTTCCCTTAAATTTGTTTGTCTTCATTATTCGTGAGTAAAATCTCACATTTTTATTGATTTTGAAACAAAGCTGACAATATTGAGAACATATGAAATTGATGTATTTATATACTGATAATGAAACTAAAATACTGTCTGAATCCATCTCAGTTTGTCTCGCAGGTAAATTGACTTTCGGGTGACTTAAGGTGTGTCCTCAAGTCCTGCCACAGTAAAGCAGAGAGACAGAGGACAGGTTAGTCCTGTCTGGGGAGGAGCCCACGTGATCAACACACACCTGTCCGTGTGTGTGTGTGTGTGTGTGTGTGTGTGTGTGCGTCATTCGCGTTCATCAGGCAGCGTCACTGTTTTCATCGTTCAGACGGTGCATCAAACCAGGTGGGTGAATTTAAACATATAACTGCGTTTTGAGGAAATGATAAGAGGCGTATTAACTGCATATTGTGTTTACATGTCAAGTAGATTAAAGCAGTTAAGTAATATTTGCACTTAGAGAAAAGATGGAGTTAAATTCGTCATTTTTAAGCTGCTCAGTTTACCTGGAGTGATCCTGTGTGTTTCTACGTTAGTGGAGCTTTTAGCCACGTTTGGTTTTCTCAGGTGTCTCTTTTAGGTGTTTTCTCTCATCTTTGCATGAATTCTTATTTGCAAAGGAACATAGCTTCACATGTGCATCATCAATATTTGTTTGCTATTTTTTTCCTGCTGTAAATATGAATCCTCTGGTCTCATGAACCCAGTTTCAGTGGTCAGGCTGTGGTGCAGTGTCAGTGTGGAGCAGGCTCTCCACCCACTCTGCTGCTTTTCTGCTGCTTTGTTTGGCCACAAACAAACCTGAAGTCTGAGCGATGGCTTGAGTAACTGAACAGCAGCTCACTGGTCAAGGTCAATATTTGAAAATGCTTTTAAAAGAAAAAAGCTATTGATCATGGTCAGTGAGAAATGTGCAAAGATTACCTATAAACAGACGTATATGTAAAGATTGTTTTTAGGGGTGTCCCAATGCAACTTTTTCACTTCCAGTATGATACCCATATTACAGCCTTTAGTATTGCAGATACGATTTGATACGATTTGATATCAACACTCACAGGGACTTTTATTACTTATTTTGTAGTATGGATAGTTAGAAAAGGCTTGATCAAGTGATATTACTCAAACAGAGAACAATAGTCAGCAACAGTAGGTCTGAGTAAAACTGACCCATTTATGATTAACCAATGGGTTACTGTTTAACCTTAAACATAAGAATAGTCTACATTTGATTAGAATACATAAAAAATAGACTAGAAGACCCTGAAAATCCCCATGCTGTTTTTGTGATGCTGCTTCAAATGCTGATGAGGTTGGTTGTATTAAACTAAAGTGACCAGACATCCCTGATTTCTGGGAACAGTCCTCATTTTAGACAACCAGTCCCTGTTTGAAACTGTGCCTGATTTCAGTGTTTCATGATTTTTTTATTTATTTATTTTTTTTGCTGATATAGGACCGATATCCTATATCAATATTGGATCAGAACACCCCAAATTGTTTTTACACAATGCCAGAACTGTTTTAGTTTCAGTTACCTGGATCATCTTTCCCATATGATACTTACTTACATGATTCTAGAGATAAAGTTGTTGGGCTTTCTACAGAAAAACAGAAAAATAAGCAGCACATGTCATTGTACTGGTGGGAAATCTGATGCTTACCATAGTGGATGGCTACTGCAGTGAAGACAGTTGAAAAAGTCTCCTTTCTTAAGTTTTTGCAAAGTCAAAAAAGCCTGTTTTGTTTTTAGCAGTGTCAGTTCCAGCTGGAATTCAACATGCCACGCAACAAACGCAGCATCCCACCGTACCAGCCGAGTGGAAGCAAACAGTGAGTTGGCCTACATTTGTCCTTCACTGCTGCTCTGTCATCATCATCCTCATCACCTTTACTTTTCAGGGCACTGGTTTACCCACATCAAACATGCATTGGATCTTTGCATGTCTTTAACCTATCGTCAGAAAAGTTCATTGGCAACTAATCTGATAATTGATTCTACAGTTAAGTCAAAGCAGAAGTGGCAAAGTTCAGCTGTGAACTTCTAGCTGTTGTTAGCTGTTGTAATATAGTGGTAATATGATTTTCCTGAGGCTTCATTTATTTTTCCCTGTTAAACTGTTTTTTTCTGAGTTTTTCCTCAGTCAATTTGTCATTTATAGACAGGAGGAGTCCTATCCCGTACAGACTGTAAAACCTTCTGAGTTTTTGGAAGAACCATGATGTGTGGACAGATGAGTGTAGTCATGGTATCTGTTACCCAGCTCTCTCTAGAATATTCATCTGCCTGGCTTTAGTTATATGTTGTGCTTTGTTGTTGCACTGAATTGATTATGATCTATTCAATGATCCAATATCACAGATGCAAAGTGAAAAGATATGTCTTTATTTTCAAATTTCCTGTGTCACCATTTCCCTCCGAGCACACTCCTTGCTGCAGAGTTCAGTAATATCACTGTCCAGTATTATTTTAGTTGCTTTTTGTGACGTTATACAAATGTAGCTGATTGTGTCAAATAGGCACATGACATCATCTAATATCAATGAATTGCATGAGATGTAATCATCACGACATCATCAATTTCACACCTCTTTTTTAACGGGTTAATGTCATTCCAGGTGGCCATATTGTGAAAATATCTGTGTTGGAATGATTGAATGAGATAAAGTTGGAAAATGAAAAGAGCCATAGGTGTTCCCTTTCTTTCCTTACCTCTGTTTCTCTTCTCATGCTTCAGCTGAACAGCCAATCAGAACCATTTCTCAAACCAACATATATTGAATCAGCCCAAAAAACAAGAGGCGTTGTTGGTCCTTGTCTGTGTTGTGTTGCAGAGTTTTCTGTCTGTTCTGAGCACAGCTTCCCTGTCTTCTTCTGTTGCAGCCACAGCAGGCACAGTGAGCTCATGACCAACCCAGCCTTTTCCTACTACCCAACAGAGAAGATGCTTCACTTTTATCGATGGACCTCACCGCCTGGTGTGATGAAGATATTGTGCATCATCATCATCATCATGTGTGTGGCTGTGTTTGCCTGTGTGGCCTCCACACTGGCCTGGGATTACGATGCCAGCCTCCTTGGTCTGGGAGGTGGAGGGGCGTTGTTACCAGGCTCATTGGGTGGCTCTTATGGCGGCGCTTACGGCGGCGGTGGCTCATTTCTTGGTGGTGCATATGGCGGTGGCTCATATGGAAGCGGCCAGTATGGGGGCGGCATTGGCGGCTCCTATGGCTATGGAGGAACACAAATAGACCCCAGAGCTGGCAAAGGCTTCATCATCGCCATCTCTGCCATCACCTTCATAGCTGTGCTCATCATATTTGTGTTGGTTGTTTCGAGGCAAAATGCTGCCCGCTCTTCAAAGTTCTACCTAGCAACCATCATCATCTGCGCCATCTTGGCATTTCTGATGATCATCGCCACTATTGTGTACTTGGTGGCCGTGAACCCAACAGCCCAGTCCACAGGGTCTGTCTACTACAGCCAGATCCGCCAGCTGTGTGCCCAGTATCAGAACCAGAACCAGGCCCAGGGCATCTTTGTCAACCAGTACCTCTACCATTACTGCGTGGTGGAGCCCCAAGAGGTGCTCATTTTTCACTTTATCATTTTTTATCAGTTAGAACAGAATAGAATAGAATAGTTTTTTATATTTATCCCCATTGGGAGAAATTCACCCCCCCACAGCATCTCAGTCACAAAACAGTAATAAAAAAATAAACAACAGCAAAGACATAATAGAATAAGTAATAATGATAGAGTAAATATTTACCACTAAATAACAAAGGAAGAAAACTATATTTTAATTGCAAATGAAATTATTAGATAGAAATAAATGTATTTTTACTATTTGTTATGTGGATGTGACCTGTAGAAATAGTCATAAAATAGAAAAAGCAGTGCAACAAATTCTATGCAAAAGGTTACAAAAGGTGCAGAAGGTCTGTTATCCATGTATTGTAGCTTTTCATATGTTTCACTTACAGAGAATCTTTGGTTTTAATTAATTTCAATATGATATAAAAGTCAGCTTAGCAGAGAGAAACTGCATTTAATCTCATCACGCACTCATCTCTGTAGCTGATGTAACATTAAGAGGCTCACCGCTCACATCCTGAGCACATGGATAGCAGGTGATGTCAGTGGATTATTCATACCAGATTATTTATTTCTGTTGTTTGGGAATTTGGGGGGATTACAGTGACCTGAGCCTTTAACATGGAGCTGTTGTTGTCTCAGATTCAGTGTTGATAGGTGTTAGTCTTGTGTTGGGTCTTTCCTTCAGGTGGCCCTGTTATTTACCAGTCATGTTCGTGGATGTAATTCCAGCCTGCTGATGTTGACTCCTGTCCTTCCTGCAGGCCATAGCTATCGTCCTGGGCTTCCTGGTGTTTGTTGCCCTCATCATCCTGCTGGTGTTTGCAGTCCGGACTCGCTCCAAGATCAGGCGCTGGGGCCAGGATCGCATCCTCTGGGAGGAAGTGAAGATCGTCAACAGTGGTCCACACAACAGCGTGGGGGAGTGGGTGAGTGTGTTTGTATGGCAGCAAGAGCAAAAGTCCAGGTCGACTGAATGCACCAAATGGTCATTGTCATGGCTCATACGTTTCTGCAGTTTTTGGAAGATATTATTGAAAGCCTCTGTTTATACAGGCTCATTGTGTCTGTCAGACAGTGAAGGCGAGGGGGGACTATGTTAACTTTATTAAATCTATTTGTTAATTTTATTCTCAACTTAATGTGAATTTTCAAAATGAGCAGACCACACATGAGCTATTAAAGTCTGACTAAAGAGGATACTTCCCTAAACAAAAGAGACAAAATCTGTGTGTGCTGACTCAGCAGAGATATCATTAAATGACAGTAGCTGATCTGCGTGAGAGTACAGATTTTATAACAGTAAACACTGCCTGAGAGCCACAGGTCGTCTGCTCACCTCACTCAAAGGAGATATGAAACCAAGTTCCCAAACATTACTGACCGTTAATGTAGGATTTCTCTGGGTTGTGAACATTTTTGGAAATATTTGGGATAATGTAAATACAAAACAAAAATGTCTCATAAATGCTACATATAATACCTTTAACTATGTGCAGCTATAGTTTTTTTCCTCAGAGTATCATTACATAGGGGACATATTGCTGGCCACGCAGCTTCACCTCGTTTTTTGAGGAACTCTCTTAAAGAAAATGCAGATCAACAGATGAGCAGTGATAGAAGTGGAGCAGGGAGGGGTGGTTTCAGCTGTAGTTTCTGGGTGTGGTCTGTTCAGCTACTCTTGCAGCATGATGAGCTGTGTTGTCAGGAGGATGTTATAAAAACACAAAGTGGTCCAACCACTTTTAGAAGGTAAAACATTCAGACAACACTTCTGATCCTCATGAGTAGATGTATGAAAAAATATCCATACACATCTGAGTGATTTTACATTTCCAGTATTGACGTCATCCTGGTTTGTGACACAAACGAAAGTGTTTACCTGAAAACTACCTCCATACCTGCATAGTTTTCATTCCAGGTGTGTGAACTTTCCCAGCAAAGCGTTCAAACCTGACGTTTCAACAGTTGCGCTGACTGTGTGACACTTCCTGTTGATGGTAGTCATGGTATCGACAGTATTCAGGCATGCAGGCAGTAGTGGAGGAACCGGTTGGTCTTGGTGAGAGCTGCGTACAACCAGAAAGTTTATCCTATGGAGAACAGCTCGCTGTAGCTTGGAGACCTCAGGCAAGCAACCGTTTGTAGGTACAAATGGATCATAATACAACAGCTGAAATCAAGAAAAGATAAATCCCATAAAAGAGTTTCTTAAGCTAGGACCAATGTTTTTTTTTCTCAAAGATATTTTTATTGATGTTTTTGTCCCACATAAATGATACAGGTGAGGTTTGCAGAATATACAGTCAACTCAGGCCAAGAGCAATAATCCTGTCCATGTACAGTAGGAAAAAAAAAACACAATGAAAAACAACAACAACAAACTAAAAAAAGAAAAAAACAAAAACCTTATCCAACCCACCGGGACCAATGTTTTGTGTTATAGTATGAAATAATAAATAATAAAAAAATAACAACACTGTTCTTCTCTTCTGTTCTACTCTGTTCTGTTCTCTTCTGATAAATAAACGGGAACGTCTGTTTTTGTGGCTTATGAAAAAGAATGTTTTGCCGTACTGTTTTTTACAATTTAAACTGAGATTACTCGTTATGTGCAATAAACTGCTCTGACATATGCCTACTGATCATCTCACTGTTAACAGAAAGACCTTTGGAAAATAAATCTGTTTCAAAATCAGACTTAGAAAATGGATCACCAGGAAAAATAGTGCTTGCCTTTCTGGGGTTTCTTTGAGATATATTACAATAATAATCAGTATTATTAATAATGTAGTAAAGGTTATGTGCAAGTGCATATTTTTCCCTTTTTTGCTGGAAGTACATGCATTAAAATGTACCATATTTACTAGACATGATTATGTTTACAAGACAGTGGAAATTCATCATCAGTGGTTTAAAGTGGCAGATTGTGACATGGGGAAAAGCATAGCAATAATCTATTAGCACTAATATAACATAGTTGTTTATCACATGGGTAGTCTAGTGATTTAGTATTGCACTTTCATAAAGTTTAGGGACATGTTCAAAATTGAAGCAACCAAACCAACCAATTTCATTTTATATGGCTCTAGCAGTAGTGCAGCTGTACATGGCCTCAGTCTGCAGCCTGACACTCGCTCTCTGCTATAAATGTGTCGTCTGCGAGCGCAAACACTGATGACATCGTCAGGGTTATTTTCCTCAGACTTAACGAAGCTCCTCCAGAGCCACAGGAGACAAATTCGCCTGTTTTCACACTCCTCTCTTCAGTAACATGTTTTCTGTCAAACTAACAAACTCAAATGTTGACTTTGTCTTTTCAGGTGAAAACTGTGTCTGGTGAGCCAGACGTGCTGCTGAATGACTATAATCCCAACGTGAGAGGATCCAGAGACTATCTTGACCAGCAGGACCAGGACAAGCCTCTTTACCTGCCAGGGTAAGATATGCTGTACATACAGCGCACTTTGCAATGACCTGTCATTTTCTAATCTTTGATACTGATTAGAGGGGACAAGGCCTATTGATCAGTAGCAAAAAATGTTCAGATTGGTCAGAATAATGTTCATGTTAACATGGAACAGGAAATCTTTGCTAATAAGGATAGGTCCAGATGTAAAGGATGGCCCTTCAGTGTAAATTCATTAATCATTCATAACAAATAGCAGTGAAAAAAAGCGGTGATATAAAGAAATAGAAAGTAAACAGTATTTATTTTAAGGTGCCATAGCTTTGCTGTCATAGCAGTGATGGGTTTGAAATAAATCTACACGATGACGCTGCTATAAAAACATGTAGATCAATCCTTTTCTTTGCAGAGACTCAGACATCAGCAGTTCAGTGGGAGGCCTGAAGCCCAGGATGAAGGACTATGACACTGGTGTGGAGTCTGGAGATGATCTGGACGAGCAGGACTTCTATGTGTGAGTGGATGTGGAAGAGATATGAGGAATGACTGGGATTAGTGTGCATTTCATCTCTATAGATCCACCTTGTGTGAGAAGAACTATCCAGATACATGTGACAGAGGACATTACTAGTGATGGCTAGTTGTTACATTGTTATTTTTGCTTTCATTTTAAATGAAATTTAAAATTTATTTCGTTCTCATCTGCAGCTTGTTTCCATCTGTTGTGGATGAGCAAGAGCGTCTGAACTACAAACGGGAATTTGACCGCGATCACCAGGAGTACAAGAGCCTTCAGGCTGAGCTGGACAGCATAAACCAGGACCTGGCTGAACGAGACCGAGAGCTACACCAATACCCTGAGGGCAGCCCACAGTTCCTGGTGAGTTTTGGCTCTTTGAAGTGATGCTGAACACTCCTCCCTGCCTTTAAAGGACATGTCTATGAGTAAATATTAGAGTTAGATCAAGATAAGGATAAGAACGTACACAGGAAGTGTCACAGGAGACTAATGTGACCATTGAAATCTGATTTCCCCAAATATTACTGAAAATGCAGCAAGAGTAAAGGAAAAATATGCCACTGCCATATTCACACATCTCTTATGTTTCTCCTCTCAGGATGCCTTGGACAAATACACCAGACTGAAGAATCTCAAGAAGGTAAGTGATTCCTTGCAGTGTTCTTCTTTCCAGTGAAACACGGTCATCTGAAACTAGAGATTTTCTCAATAAATCTAATTGTTTGGATTATTTTCTGTATTTTGCAGTCGTCAGACTACCAGATTAAGAAGAAGAGGAGTAAATATCTCAGGTCCAAACTGTCACATATCAAAAGGAAGATCAGCGAATATGACCGCCGGCCGTGATCCTGCACCTCTGATCTCCCACTCACCGTGTTTGAGTTTATCACACACATATGTATGGAATTACTACACTACTGCTGGTGTAAAATCTGCAGCTCTTGCGTCTGTATCAAGCTGATCAACTGTGATTTTTTTTTTTTTGTCCTGATGAGAGGAAATCATTATTCAACCTCTGTGAGTTCATGAGGAACTATTTAGGTGTATAAAATGTATTTTATTTTGTTTATCTCCTGAAGTTAGAAAGTCAAAGATGTGTTATGAGATGTTTTTTTCTTTCAGTACTTGTGTCTTTTATGTAGCAGTTATTGTGCTTCTTTTTTAGCTTTTTTTGTTTTGCAGTTTCATGTCCAATAAAGGCATAGCCTTCAGAGACATCGAGTCACTCCATCCCCTTGTAAATATTATATTTTTTATTAAATCTTAAGAAACATTTTAAATTGTTCTTTGTTTTCTTTCTATATATACATCTATTCTTATTTTAGACCTTTGTCATATAAAATATCAATATCAATATCAAAAGGAAAAGCCCAAGCACAACTAAATGATTGATGATGCCTTGTGCCATGAACAAATTCAAAATCCCGTTAGTCAGCATCAAATGAAGAAGTCCGCCAACATTGTCAAAATATGTTTTTATTCAGTAGATTTTATAATTATGGAAATAATGTTTATTGCACTGTTTTAAGGACCTGTTGTCTGCAACGTGTTTTGGTGTGAGATATCCATAGATTGAAGATTATAAGCTTTCAATAAACAAAAGTTGGATATTAATAAGCTCACTGTGTTTGTTTAACTTAATATGAGTTTTACGAAGGTAAATAAGACTCTGATGAGAGAGAGAGAGAGAGAGAGAGAGAGATATTTCTGAGACTGATAGCTGAACTAAATAATGACCGGAAAGTTGGAGCCGAACTGTGTTTATTGAGCATTTCCACCTCTTAATTGTAAAGCTCTAGAAAAGGATGCAGGCACAGTGGGGCACAGGTGAGTAACTTTGACCATCATGAGGAGGTTCTGCTGTACTGCGTTTCCTCAACTATCCACAAGAGACATAGAGGCCATCATGCATTTGGGAAGTGTGGATAAATATGGATATAAATAAGGTATTTATTCTGACCTGGGAAAAGATCAGCTATTGTATGCTCAGATAATTAAACTACTACCCACTCTACAATGGATGGAGAAAATGATTGTGTACAGATTATCATGTTTTACAGGAAAAGTTAATGAGTATGAGAGTGGTTTTAGGAAAGCAAGATGCACTGAAAGATGCTCTAAAATAAGTAACAAAATCAAAAAAAGATCCTTAATATGAAGGAGAGGATGGTTTTATTTATTTATTTTTTGACATCAAGAAAGTAACGCTTCCAGTTGCAAAGATCTGTCCAGTCCAGTTTCAGTATCATTACTGATATCTTTGAAAATACAGGAACAAGTCAGTTGTCTTTGTGGAATAAAGGGAAAGAATTGCCACATATTTGGTGAAATATATACAAAAGTCAATGAGGAGAGGTGATTATGATTGAGGATTAAAAAAATTCACTGTCAAAATCATGGTCTGTGCTGGTCAGCAATAGATAACTGCCAAAGGTTAACACTGTTGACTTTGTCACACTCCTTGGATTCACTTTATTTTCATCAAATCTAATATGTTTGTAGAGTGAAAAACAAAATGAGCATTGTGAACACAAAGAATAGCTGATTATAAAGTGACAAACAGACACAAAGTACTTGTGTTTAATGAATCCATCCACTAGAAGTGTTCAGATTCTGCAGCTGGAACACGAAATATAAAGTCAGGTCAAACAGTGGGAGAGATGTCCATGTTACTGAACTATTAGGAACTGATATTCACATTTGCTGCATACTGGCTGATGTTGAAAGAGAGGACATGAAGTTGCATATAAACCAGCAAAGCAAAAATTATTATGATGTTTTAGAAATTTGTTTTGGGAGATCAGAAGCAAAATCAATAATACAGCACAGAATAATATATAATACATATCTTGGAAGGAAATGTGGAGTGATGACAATAAGAGTAGACATAAATTACAAACATTTGTCAGAATTAGAGGTAAATTATTATTATTATTATTATTATTATTATTATTATTATTATTATTATTATTATTATAAAATATTTGACTGAAATGGGTTAGATATTCACAACGTATTTTCTTTAAAAATCAGTCAAAAAGCCTTGATGTTATACTCAAGACAGTACAGTAAGTGGCGCCATAAACACTCAAACATTGTTATCAGCCATAAAACCGAAGAAGAAGAAGATGACCGGAAGCTTTTCTCTAGAACACTTGTTTCTTTCCGGAAGAAAACTCTGTTACACCAACGGGCGTCGCACAGAAATCGGTATTGTTTGTTTTTATGGTAACATTAGAGTTGATCCCACAGCACATTAAGGTATTATTTATCATTATGACTTGGTTCACGTGAACAGCTTGAATTAACGTAACCTAAACAGCCTCCGTTAACATCGCTGTTGGTTACTGCTGCTGTAAGTTATTCTTATTATCTGTATGTACACATAATAATAAAATAATGCTGTTGATTAACTGAAAGGTTAATCAGATAATACAACGATAATACTGCTTAGCCTGTTAGCTTTGGCTGTTGTTTACATTATAATGTTATTTTGGCATCCTGTGTTTTGACACAGGGTCAATTCAAACTCCATTTATACACACACTAATAACGACCTATAGATAAACCTATTGATTAATTGTAAGCTCGCAAATAATCTGTCACAACCCGAGAAGAATCCTCCAGTATTACAATTATAATAATTAATATATCAATAATAATCAGGTATCATTATGACTTCTGATATGACATACAGGATATTATTAGACATATATATATATATATATATATATATATATATATATATATATATATATATATAAATATATGCACTGTTATCTTGTGTATTGTTGTGAAGCTGCATTTTCACATTCCTTTGACTGTTACTGTTAACTGAATTTTTTGCAGACAAAATGGATGAAGAACCAGAGAGAGCCAAGCGCTGGGAAGGAGGCTATGAGAGGACATGGTGAGAAAATACTAAGGATAAAGAGATATGGGTTGTTATTTAGATATAATAAACATATAAGAACATGCAGGGAGTCCTGAAGTGCGTTCTGTATCCACATGTGGGGTAGTCAAGCTGTGAGGGTAACTTGTTATTGGCTTTTGAAATATAAAATCAGTTGTATAGCCCAGAAATGTTAGTAATAGACAGTGCTGATGAGTAATGGATAGAGCTGTTCTTATACTGTACATGATAGTGAGCAGGATAGGCCATAGTCACTGTCCATCACTCTCTATAGGAGCATTATCCATTTCTTTGTCATCAGTATAAGTCTATTTTTGTTATTAACTTTTGATCATTAAATGGGAACATCACCCGAACGTGGACAAGTGTATGGACATTTGTTTCTTAAGAGCGCGTCAAAAACAGTCTCCCACACCCGTGCAAGAGTGACTGCAGGAAGGCAGGATAGTCGCTATACTGTCTGTGTGCAGTGCTGAAGAACGTCTGTATTCTGTGACAGGGAGGTGCTGAAGGAGGACGAGTCTGGTTCACTAAAAGCTACAGTGGAGGAGATCCTGTTCCAGTCCAAAAGGAAAAGGTGTGTGTGTTTGCTTGTATACCTGTAGGTTGTTTGACAACCTACATTTTATATTTCTACTCTGTTTTGATGTAATTTAGATCTATTTTCCACTTATACTTTTAAACTTATATTTTCCTGTCATCCCATCAGTTCTTCTAATGAATGTCTGTGCTACTGTTCTGCTACTGTGGCAACATTTCCCCTTTATTGGTGTGTGATTGCCCTGGTGAGCTCATGTGCTGTGTGTCTGTTCTGTTCATATCTGCTGCTTTCTTTACCTCATAGGGTTATAGAGAGCCATGGACAAGTGAGGCTTGGTATGGTGAGTGACTCCTGCATCCTCCATTTATCTGTGTGGTTCTAAACCCCAATGTCTCCACAGTGGTCATCCTGCTTTTTGGTAAAGACCAAAAGCCAATTACACAGTTGGCCAACACCATCTATACTATAACTGTTTCAACTGTTTTGAGATCAAATCAGTTCTATGCTTTCCATTTGTGTCTGTGTTTTACTGTGTAAGTGTTAATATCAGTTGAATGGTACATTAGCTTGCAACGACTCTTCTTGTCAGTATTGAAAACAACCCAATTTCAAGGCATTAATGTGATGTAAAGTTGCTAATTGGAAAACAAATCAAGCAAGCTAACATCTTCAGTTGTACTTAGTGGTACTTCTGTGTGGAGTCTGTATGTTTTTCCCATGGCAGCATACTAAGAAAGTCAAATATTATGTATCAAATTTATCATTACCAAAAAGATGTTAACACATCATGTGTGCGCTCTAGATGCGTCATCTCCAAGTGGTGATTGACTGTTCGAGAAGTATGGAAGACCAGGACTTGAAACCAAACCGCCTTACCTCCACTTTAAAGGTAAACGCTGTCGCAGAGCCGTCACCCTGTACTCCAGCGGCCAAACCATGTGATCACCTTTAAAGCACCATCTCCTTCCCTTTTTTTCTCTTCAGCTGATGGAAACTTTTATCAACGAGTATTTTGACCAAAACCCCATCAGTCAGGTATGTGTTGTTGTTCTGTGCATGTGTTATACTGAACTGCTTTTACTCTTGTTTAAACATGGCACATTCAGGTGAGTTTATTCATTACTAACAATAAGTGTTCGTTGCCCCAGTATGATTGAATTAACCAGGTTCTTTTGCTATTGTAGCCACTCCCTCAATATTATATTCTATATGGCATAAAAGTAGATGAGGGCTAAAGTTACAACAGGTTAAATAACCGCAGATTTAGACTGTAAAACTGCTGAGTGTGAAGTCAGGGCTATGGGAACATTTTGGGGTCTTATAGTGCTTATTTATGAACTAGTCATTGACAGAAAACAGCACAGCAATAATTACAATGATGAAATACCTGCAAACAAGTTTTAAATATTTTTATTATGTGTCTTCAGCTGGGCATTATCACCACAAAGAATAAAAGAGCTGAGAAGCTGACTGAGCTGGCAGGTGAGGAGCATATAATCTGATAATGTTAGACTCCATCCTTTAAATCTGCCTCTGTCATCTCTTCCCTGTGCAGCTTTAATGGTGACTGACTGATGCATTGTTTTGTGTCACCACCAGGAAACCCAAAGAAACACATTGTTGCTCTGAAGAAAGCAGTGGACACTGTGTGTGTAGGAGAGCCGTCCCTATACAACTCTCTCAGCCTGGCCCTACAGACGCTCAAGTATGCCCTGCAGTGTTGCAGAATATTATTACTATTATTGTTATTAGTCATATTTCTGCTATTTGTATACTTGTTGCTGTTCATCTCTATGGGCCTTTCTCATTTCCCTAGTTAGTACATCCTTGATTCCTTTCCTCATTTCTTCTCCTGACATCTTAGTCGAGGCAACAGGTATTTAATAACCATCATTTTAACTCATTGAGTGCCAGTTTAAAACACAGTGCCTCGTTTCAGCGTTTTTGCCCATTTTGAGTCATATTTCATGATGCACAGAATATTTTGTACTTTGACTCTAAAAACACTGAATAGCTCAAATGAAAGAAGAGACTCTCTATTTCATCATGAAAAAAAAACTTTTTTTTTACTTTGTTCTGTTCAGGTTTTATCAGAGGTAGAGTAGAGGCCACTTTCACCAATAAGACACGTCATCAGCTGTCCATCGTTTTGTTATAACACTGTATTTTATGATCTGATGTGTCATGATCATAACAGCGTTCAACACAGTATGACAAGAGTACAAGAGGATCAATGAGTGGAGACACAATCAAGAAACGAGAAGGGTCCTGGGTCTCTCTCGGTCTCTTGTACTTGTACTGTAATATAACTGAATGTCACTTAGTTGGACCTGTTCTTGTCTGAAGGCACATGCCTGGACATACGAGCAGGGAGATCCTGATAGTCCTCAGCAGCCTCACTACATGTGACCCAGCCAACATCTGTGAGCTGATTAAGGTGAAGTAAGACTCTAAACCATTACCTCGGAGTGCACAGTCTTGGTTCATATGCAGTTCTGCTGATAAGTTCACTGAATACCTGGCATTTAATTTCAACTTAACCTGAATGTGGCGCTCCATCCCCCCACATTTCTAGTCTCCCTCTCATACTCGAAGAATAATAAAAAACGAATCATGAATAACTGTGTTCCTCCTCTGTCAGACCCTGAAGTCTCTGAAGGTGAGGGTGTCTGTAATCGGCCTGTCAGCAGAGGTCAGGGTGTGCACGGTCTTGACCAGGGAAACAGGCGGCTCGTACCACGTCATCCTGGATGAGAGTCACTTCAAAGAGCTGCTGATGCTGCATGTCAAACCTCCTCCAGCCAGCTCCTCATCTGAATGCTCTTTAATACGCATGGGTCAGTGTTCAGACGGTGTTTCCATCTTTGGTTACAAGTCTACACAAAAATGTAACAGTATATACTTATGAGCTGGCATAGAGACAGAGTCTGATTGTGCTAAGAAGAAGAAGAAGAAGAAGTAATTTCTGCATGTTAAGCTGAAGCTTTCTGACAGTATTGTGTTGTAACTTGTGTGTCACAAGTAACGTGTTACAGAGGAGTGTGGATAAATCCTTTGTCCTGTTTGGGTAGCTTTTGTTAAAAGAACTATTGTGCCTAGCTCTTTTAGGACTTTTTATCACTTTGGCTGAATTTAACCTTTTTAAGATTTAGTTAAGGCTCAAGATTTGAGCATCTACTTAATGTTTGTCTTACACCCACTTGTTTGCTCAGGTTTTCCTCAGCACACCATCACTTCTCTGACCGACCGTGACGCCAAGCCTTCATTCAGCATGTCGTAAGTCTGAAGCAGAGCTATTTTAACCTTGTGGCTGCAGACTTTGATTTAATTTTCTTTTGCTCTGGTGTGTCTCTCAGTCATCTGGACAGCAGCAGTGGTGCTGGTCTGTCGCTGGGAGGATACTTCTGTCCGCAGTGCCACGCCAAGTACACAGAGCTTCCTGTGGAGTGTAAAGTCTGTGGTATGTGTGATGTCCAGATTGGTATCATAAAAGTAGGTTGAAGAAAACTGTGTTCAAACCAATAGAAGTAACTTAGCTGTGATTTGCGGTTTGTCTCCCAGGTTTAACACTGGTGTCGGCGCCCCATCTGGCCAGATCTTTCCACCACCTCTTCCCCCTCCAAGCCTTTCTGGAGAGTCCTGTGGAGGAACTCCAAGAGGACAGGTGATGATGCTCTGATGCTCTCACAGTCCCACTCAGATACTGTATCAAGGCGTAGCTTAACCTCTTGTCATTTGGTTTCAGGTTCTGTCACGCTTGTCAAGGGGAGCTGAAAGATAAAAGTGTAAGTACAGCAGCTGAGTGTGTGGATCCGTACAGGCCTTTCACATGATGAACACTTTTTCCTTTAAAGTCCAGTTATAGTTCACCTTTCTCATCACAGAAAACATCCTTCAGCTTAAAACAGTTTGTGAAAGGTTTCAAAGTGTTCTTCAGTCACCCAGGGGTAAGACAATTTGAGATAGTAAAACCGTCTTTATGTGCTCTCCCTCTCTGTCTCTAGATATTCACCTGTCCATCATGTCGCAGTGTGTTCTGTGTGGAGTGCGATCTCTTCATCCACGACTCTCTACACTGCTGTCCCTGCTGTATTCACCGTCAGCTGAGAGACTGAAGTGGTCACATCCTCAGTGCCTCATCATATCCATTCTGTTAGTACTGTCCACCTTTGAAAGGATGGACATGATGCACACAAACCATCCAAATGGTCATATTTCAAAGTTAGATTGGCACACAGTATTGGACATATTTTGTTTATTCAAATAGTTTGAAGGAGCAGCAGCAGCTTGTTGTTAAATACTCTGTTAAAATGGGCCAGAGCTTCTGTCTGCTGAGATCTGCATCTGAGCCGCTGCACTGTTTTCCTGTTGAATGACTCTTTATGTAATGTCAGAAAAGCTTTGTGTACATTATATATTACATTTATTTACACTTGTACACACTTTGTACTGAAGGTTATGTTTGTGACTGTTAAAATAAAACATTTTTGTACTTTCTACTCTCTTGCTTTCGCTATGATAAATTTGGGGTTGGATAGGCTGAAATAACCCACGTTCATTAACAAGTTTTACTGTTAAGAATGTTAAGAACATTTATGCTTTATTTTATATGCTGATTTATTTGACCCACCATATTACAATTTCAATAATTTTTAAAAAAAAATATTCACAAATTTCCCATCAGAATGTTATTATGGAGAAGGCTTTGAAATTTAGATGCATTTAGATCTTCATCAGTATTCATAGTATATATTGTAATATTCATTTAATTTGCTATTTAAAAAGTGCATACTGTTATATACAGTACATAGTGCAAATATTTATTATTATTACTTAAAATGAAATTGCTTTAATTCAAAGTATAAAAACATAAATAATTAAGATAAAAATATAGTAAGAAATCTTTAGTTATTACAATAACATGATGCACAATCATTGTTATTAATACTCCTGTTATTGTACAGTTCAATATTTTATGCACGATTTTTGTCTTTTTGTATTTCTTACTTATAACTTGTTCATGCTGTTGTAACATTAATTTGCCCAAATGGTTGATCAATAAAAATATTCTCTTCTATTCAGTGATCTTTTAGGGTATATATATATATATATTTTAATATGTATTTTTATGTAGTCTTTATTTTTACTATATTCATATATTATTAATAACAATATCAATAATAATAATAATATTTTTAATATACATATATGATTTTGACTTTATTTATACATATTATTATTATTATTAGTAGTAGTAGTAGTATTATGTTTCTAAAATTGTATTCATATAAGATCATCTCCATCAGATGACTGATCCAATGATGTGTCAGAAGAAGAGCTGTTAAGGAATTTGAAAGGAGGGAATATTAGTGGTGTGAGGCCCATGGGTAAAAATGATAGAGGATTTACTCCCATACTTTTGATATTTAAAGATGAAGAGCTCCCTAAAAAGGTGATGCTGGGATACATGAGCTACTCAGTAAGGACTTATGAAAGGCCCCCAATGAGATGTTTCAAATGCCAAAGATATGGGCATGTTGCAGCTGTGTGCAGGAAGAGAAGAAGGTGCAGATTGTGTGGTGGAGATCATGATGGGAAAAACTGCAAAGAACAGCTAAGTGTTGCAACTGTGGAGGTAATCACCCAGCTTCATATAGGGGATGTTCAGAAAGTAAGAAAGGAGAGCAAAGTGTCTTATGCAGAAGCAGTATGTAGGGTGGAAGAGACAAGCAGGATGCAAACCAGAGGCAAGCAGTGAAAGGTAAATAAGAGGAGGAGAAATGCTAAACAGTGATGACGTCATGGTTGTGGTCAATAAGAAAAAGCTACTAGCATTTATGGTTGAAACAATGTGGAGGGTGAAAATGGTAGCAAACAAAAAATCGGATGTGGCAAGAGAAATTACTGCTGCAGCAGAACAGTTGCTGGGATTTAAGGGATTAGATCCAAAAGAGGCCTGGGAGGCTACCTACTCACACAATAAAGACGAGCACACTGGAAATAAGGAACAGGAAGTATTGCTGGGAACTGATGAAGAATAGATGGATGGCAGAGATGGAGACTATGATGATGATGATGGTTAAATTCATTGTAATATGTAAATCATTATGAAAATGGAATGCCAGGAGTCTATCGCGGATGGGCAGGAACTTAAGAAAAGCTTAGAGGGATTTAAGGAGAAGCCAGAAGTCATCTGCATCCAAGAAACCTGGTTAAAGCCAAACTTGGATTTTAAAATCAATGAATATAACTGTGAAAGGAAAGATAGAGAACACAGGACAGGAGGGGGATGTGCTACCTTTGTTAAGATGGGAATACAGTATAGAAGGAAAGAATTTGAGACAGAGCTGGAATGTGTAGTTATGGAGGTATGGACCAACAGGGGGAAAATCAATATTGTGAACCTGTATAACCCAAGCAGCAGCCTAGAAGGGAAGCATCTACAGGAAGTAATGGACAGAATTAGCACACTGGTGGTCTGGGTAGGGGACTCCAATGCTCATAATGAGGTATGGGGAGGGCAGAAAAAAGATAGGAATGGAATTATGATAGAGGAGTTTATGGATAAAAACAAGCTGGTAGTGCTGAATGATGGTCGACCAACATGGTTCAGGGAAAATCAATCCATCCCAACTGCAAGAGACATCACAATGGTATCAGCAGAATTAGCAGCAGGAAGTAGGTGGGAAACAATGGACCAGTATGTAATGGGCAGTGATCACATACCAGTAATAAGCAAATTTGGAAGGTGTGTGATTGAGGAACTGGATAATCTGGTGATGGGATTTAATTTTAAAAAAGCAAATTGGATAAAGTATGACTAAATGAATAAATAGTCATGATAGACAGTGAGCAGGGTATAGAGGAATGGAACAGATCATAGTATATATGGACAGTAGCAGCAGACACGATCCCTAAAAAGAAGATCCCTAGAAGAGGCTCTATGGTGCCCTGGTGGAATGAAGAGTGTAGTACAGCTGTTCATGCTAGGAATAAGGCATACAAGAAACTCAAAAAGTACCCAGTAGAAAGCTGTTTAATAGAATATAAGAAGTTGAGGGCCAGAGCCAGAAGGGTCATAAAAGAGGCCAAGAAAAAAAAGCTGTAGAGAATTTTTGTGGTAGGCTGGGGCCTGAGACCTCTACAAAGAAAGTATGGAACCTAGTCCATCGAATGTCTGGGGTTCGTGAGCAGAACTGTCTTCCTGTTCTTTGTCATGGTGGAAAGGAGGCGACTAACAGCAAAGAGAAAGCAGATATGACATGTTATGGAGAGAAGAGCTTTTAATCACTCTACTTGATGCATGAGTAAGAGGAAGAATATTTAAGGACTTATATAACAGGACAATACAGGTCAAAGTTGGGAATGTGTTATCTGAAGTGGTAGAAGTGGAGAATGTGATCAGCCCTGCACTCTTCAACATCTTAATCAATGGCATATTTAGCACAGTGAGCAAGGATTTTGGGTTGTCATTGTTTGCAGATGATGGAGCCATATGGAAGCAAGGAAGGAGTCTTAGTCATATCTTCAGCAAAATGCAAGAAAGCCTGGATAAAGTGGTTGAGCGGATCAAAAAATGGGGATTTAAAATCTCTGTAGACAAAACAAAGTTCATGGTGTTTGGCTATAAAAAGAAAGTTCCAGATAAAGGGCTGATGGTCAGCAGCCATATTCTAGAAAGAGTGCAGACTTTTAAATATCTGTGTGTGGATGGATGAAAGAGTGACATGGAAAGCACATATAGAGAAAACTGTGGGGAAATGTGAAAAAGCAGGAACTGATTGGGGGGCTGACATGCTGATGATTTATAGAGCAATGATCCGATCTAGTATAGACTATGGGTGTATGGTGTATGGGTCAGCAGCACTGGACGTTGTTCAAGCAAAAGCCTTGCGAGTATGTAGCGGAGCATTTCGTACTACTCCACTATCAGCCTTATTGGTGGAAATGGGGGAGATGCCACTGGACATAAGGAGGGTTAAGTATGGTCTAAGATATCTGATGAAAACAAAAGGGCAAGATGAGTCTTTTCCAACTAAACTTCTGTTAGACCAGCACTGGGAATCTGAGGACAGG
>CM056551.1:3680363-4050518 GCA_029721515.1 Synanceia verrucosa | reverse complement strand
CTGATCTCTAAATGCTTACTCAGTGGAAAACACATGCCTTTGTTCTGTGTTTAGCCAGGTTTGCTTGGACCTTAGGTGACATCTGGTTTCCGTAGTGTAGTGGTTATCACATTCGCCTCACGCTGAAAGGTCCCCAGCTTGAAACTGAAGGCGGAAACAATTTCCTCTGTTTGTGTTGACTCATTTTGAATGACACCAATATGCATAGCGTTCAAAGCATTTCTCAGTCCATGTTTACTCCCATTCTAGAAATTGGGCAGAAACACAGTTCTTTGATTGTGAAACTGTTGGAAATACTTTTCTTTGGCTGACAGTTTACTTTCAACTGAATATTTTTTCAACGGGTTCAGCTCTGCCCCCCACTCTTCCCCCACTCATCAAAGTGACAACCAGCCAGCTCATTCCTCCTTCATTTTCCACCAGCACCAGCAACCACCATCACCACTGCTCCTCACCTCATCCCTCCTCCACTACCAGCACCAGCAACAGCACCATCTCCATCACAGCTGACCACGTGAGAAGCGAGCTGAAAAAGATGAGGGCGAGAAAGGCCATCCAGCGACATCAACTTCAGACTCTTGAAGGACTGAGCAGACCAGCGGTGTCAGGTGCTTCTGCACATCTTCAACCTGATCCTGAGTCTGGAGAGAGTACCATCACTGTGGAAGACTTCCTGTGTGGTTCCTGTCCTGACGACAACGCACCCCAGGAGCCCAGCCACTTCAGGCCTGTGATCTTCACTTTCCAACTGATGAAGACCATGGAGAGGATCGTGCAAAGAAACCTGCGCCCCATGGTGAGCACATACCTGGATCCACTGCAGCTGGCATACCAACCCGAACATCGGAGTGGATATGCAGTTGCCTACCAGCTGCACAGATCAACGTCATATGTGGAGAACACCAGCAGCAACGTGAGGGTAATGTTCTTTGACTTTTCCAGTATTTTTGTCCTTATTTACTCCTAAACTATCAAAGTGTACTAAATTATCAGTGAGCTCCGCAATGTCAAAGCACGCTGGTTTCTTGAGTTCTTTCACGTGGAGCAGCAAGCCACACCTGTGAGCAAACAGATGGAGAAGAGCGGCTGACTTCTGGAACATAATCACATGCACTCTTGAGCAATCTGCATCAGCTGATAGAAAACTCTCCCGTCAGAATCTGGACCCGTCTTCCACGTGACAGGCGAAGCTACTGTCCACTATACTAACGAGGACTTCCAGTGACAACGTGGGCAAGCCGATGAAAAATGATGTTGTTCCAAAACTTTTCAGCAATCGTATAATTACGGTTCCAACCCTTTCCGGTAATTACGTATTTGCTGCTCCTGGCATCCAAGACTTGTTGACCGGCATTTGAAACTGGGCAAACACATGTCTTTGATCTTGTTTACTCCTGATCTCTCAGTGCTTCGTGGAAAACACATGCCTTTGTTTGTGTTTAGCCACGGTTGCTTGGACACTAGGTGAAGTCTGGTTTCGTAGTGTAGTGGTCATCACGTTCGCCTAACACGTGAAAGGTCCCCAGTTCAAACTGGGCGGAAACAATTTCCTTTGTTTGTTTTGACTCATTTTGAATGACACCAATATGCATAGCGTTCAAAGCATTTCTCAGTCCATGTTTACTCCCATTCTAGAAATTGGGCAGAAACACAGTTCTTTGATTGTGAAACTGTTGGAAATGCTTTTCTTTGGCTGACAGTTTACTTTCAACTGAATATTTTTTCAACGGGTTCAGCTCTGCCCCACTCTTCCGCCCACTCATCAAAGTGACAACCAGCCAGCTCATTCCTCCTTCATTTTCCACCAGCACCAGCAACCACCATCACCACTGCTCCTCACCTCATCCTCCTCCACTACCAGCACCAGCAACAGCACCATCTCCATCACAGCTGACTAATGCGTGAGAAGCGAGCTGAAAAAGATGAGGGCGAGAAAGGCCATCCAGCGACATCAACTTCAGACTCTTGAAGGACTGAGCAGACCAGCGGTGTCAGGTGCTTCTGCACATCTTCAACCTGATCCTGAGTCTGGAGAGAGTACCATCACTGTGGAAGACTTCCTGTGTGGTTCCTGTCCTGACGACAACGCAACCCAGGGAGCCCAGCCACTTCAGGCCTGTGATCTTCACTTTCCAACTGATGAAGACCATGGAGAGGATCGCAAAGAAACCTGCGCCCCATGGTGAGCACATACCTGGATCCACTGCAGCTGGCATACCAACCGAACATCGGAGTGGATATGCAGTTGCCTACCAGCTGCACAGATCGACGTCATATGTGGAGAACACCAGCAGCAACGTGAGGGTAATGTTCTTTGACTTTTCCAGTATTTTTGTCCTTATTTACTCCAAACTATCAAAGTGTACTAAATTATTAGTGAGCTCCGAAATGTCAAGCACGCTGGTTTCTTGAGTTTTTTCACGTGGAGCAGCAAGCCACACCTGTGAGCAACAGACGGAGAAGAGCGGCTGACTTCTGGAACATAATCACATGCACTCTTGAGCAATCTGCATCAGCTGATCGAAAACTCTCCCCGTCGGGGAATCTGACCCGTCTTCCACATGACAGGCGAAGCTACTGTCCACTATACTAACGAGGACTTCCGCAGTGACAACGTGGGCAAGCCGATGAAAAAATGATGTTGTTCCAAAACTTTTCAGCAACGTATAATTACCGGTTCCAACCCTTTCCGGTAATTCACGTATTTGCTGCTCCTGGCATCCAAGACTTGTTGACCGGCATTTGAAACTGGGCAAACACATGTCTTTGATCTTGTTTACTCCTGATCTCCAAATGCTTCGTGGAAAACACATGCCTTTGTTCGTGTTTAGCCACGTTTGCTTGGACCTTAGAGTGACGCCTGGTTTCCGTGAGTGTAGTGGTTATCACGTTCGCCTAACACGCGAAAGGTCCCCAGTTTGAAACTGGGCGGAAACAATTTCCTTTGTTTGTTTTGACTCATTTTTGAATGACACCAATATGCATAGCGTTCAAAGCATTTCTCAGTCCATGTTTACTCCCATTCTAGAAACTGGGCAGAAACACAGTTCTTTGATTGTGAAACTGTTGGAAATGCTTTTCTTTTGGCTGACAGTTTACTTTCAACTGAATATTTTTTTCAACGGGTTCAGCTCTGCCCCCACTCTTCCCCCCACTCATCAAAGTGACAACCAGCCAGCTCATTCCTCCTTCATTTTCCACCAGCACCAGCAACCACCATCACCACTGCTCCTCACCTCATCCTCCTCCACTACCAGCACCAGCAACAGCACCATCTCCATCACAGCTGACCACGTGAGAAGCGAGCTGAAAAAGATGAGGGCGAGAAAGGCCATCCAGCGACATCAACTTCAGACTCTTGAAGGACTGTGCAGACCAGCAGTTTCAGGTGCTTCTGCACATCTTCAACCTGATCCTGAGTCTGGAGAGAGTACCATCACTGTGGAAGACTTCCTGTGTGGTTCCTGTCCTGACGACAACGCACCCCAGGGAGCCCAGCCACTTCAGGCCTGTGATCTTCACTTTCCAACTGATGAAGACCATGGAGAGGATCGTGCAAAGAAACCTGCGCCCCATGGTGAGCACATACCTGGATCCACTGCAGCTGGCATACCAACCGAACATCGGAGTGGATATGCAGTTGCCTACCAGCTGCACAGATCGACGCCATATGTGGAGAACACCAGCAGCAACGTGAGAGGGTAATGTTCTTTGACTTTTCCAGTATTTTTGTCCTTATTTACTCCAAACTATCAAAGTGTACTAAATTATTAGTGAGCTCCGCAATGTCAAGCACGCTGGTTTCTTGAGTTTTTTCACGTGGAGCAGCAAGCCACACCTGTGAGCAACAGACGGAGAAGAGCAGCTGACTTCTGGAACATAATCAGATGCACTCTTGAGCAATCTGCATCAGCTGATCGAAAACTCTCTCCGTCGGGGAATCGAACCCCGGTCTTCCGCGTGACAGGCGGAGATACTGGCCACTATACTAACGAGGACTTCCGCAGTGACAATGTGGGCAAGCCGATGAAAAATGATGTTGTTCCAAAACTTTTCAGCAACGTGATAATTACCGGTTCCAACCCTTCCGGTAATTACGTATTTGCTGCTCCTGGCATCCAAGACTTGTTGACCGGCATTTGAAACTGGGCAAACACGTCTTTGATCTTGTTTACTCCTGATCTCTAAATGCTTCGTGGAAAACACATGCCTTTGTTCGTGTTTAGCCACGTTTGCTTGGACCCTAGGTGACATCTGGCTTCCGTAGTGTAGTGGTTATCACATTCGCCTCACACGCGAAAGGTCCCCAGTTTGAAACTGGGCGGAAACAATTTCCTCTGTTTGTGTTGACTCATTTTTGAATGACACCAATATGCATAGCGTTCAAAGCATTTCTCAGTCCATGTTTACTCCCATTCTAGAAATTGGGCAGAAACACAGTTCTTTGATTGTGAAACTGTTGGAAATGCTTTTCTTTGGCTGACAGTTTACTTTCAACTGAATATTTTTTTCAACGGGTTCAGCTCTGCCCCACTCTTCCCCCCACTCATCAAAGTGACAACCAGCCAGCTCATTCCTCCTTCATTTTCCACCAGCACCAGCAAAAACCATCACCACTGCTCCTCACCTCATCCTCCTCCACTACCAGCACCAGCAACAGCACCATCTCCATCACAGCTGACCACGTGAGGAAGCGAGCTGAAAAAGATGAGGGCGAGAAAGGCCATCCAGCGACATCAACTTCAGACTCTTGAAGGACTGAGCAGACCAGCGGTGTCAGGTGCTTCTGCACATCTTCAACCTGATCCTGAGTCTGGAGAGAGTACCATCACTGTGGAAGACTTCCTGTGTGGTTCCTGTCCTGACGACAACGCACCCCAGGGAGCCCAGCCACTTCAGGCCTGTGATCTTCACTTTCCAACTGATGAAGACCATGGAGAGGATCGTGCAAAGAAACCTGGGCGCCCCATGGTGAGCACATACCTGGATCCACTGCAGCTGGCATACCAACCGAACATCGGAGTGGATATGCAGTTGCCTACCAGCTGCACAGATCAACGTCATATGTGGAGAACACCAGCAGCAACGTGAGGGTAATGTTCTTTGACTTTTCCAGTATTTTTGTCCTTATTTACTCCAAACTATCAAAGTGTACTAAATTATCAGTGAGCTCCAGAATGTCAAGCACGCTGGTTTCTTGAGTTCTTTCACGTGGAGCAGCAAGCCACACCTGTGAGCAACAGATGGAGAAGAGCGGCTGACTTCTGGAACATAATCACATGCACTCTTGAGCAATCTGCATCAGCTGATAGAAAACTCTCCCGTCGGAATCTGACCCGCCTTCCACGTGACAGGCGAAGCTACTGTCCACTATACTAACGAGGACTTCCGCAGTGACAACGTGGGCAAGCCGATGAAAAATGATGTTGTTCCAAAACTTTTCAGCAACGTATAATTACCGGTTCCAACCCTTTCCGGTAATTACGTATTTGCTGCTCCTGGCATCCAAGACTTGTTGACCGGCATTTGAAACTGGGCAAACACATGTCTTTGATCTTGTTTACTCCTGATCTCTCAGTGCTTCGTGGAAAACACATGCCTTTTTTTGTGTTTAGCCACGTTTGCTTGGACCCTAGGTGAAGTCTGGTTTCCGTAGTGTAGTGGTTATCACGTTAAGCCTCACACGCTTAAAGGTCCCCAGTTCGAAACTGGGCGAAACAATTTCCTCTGTTTGTGTTGACTCATTTTTGAATGACACCAATATGCATAGCGTTCAAAGCATTTCTCAGTCCATGTTTACTCCCATTCTAGAAATTGGGCAGAAACACAGTTCTTTGATTGTGAAACTGTTGGAAATGCTTTTCTTTGGCTGACAGTTTACTTTCAACTGAATATTTTTTTCAACGGGTTCAGCTCTGCCCCCACTCTTCCCCCCACTCATCAAAGTGACAACCAGCCAGCTCATTCCTCCTTCATTTTCCACCAGCACCAGCAACCACCATCACCACTGCTCCTCACCTCATCCTCCTCCACTACCAGCACCAGCACCAGCAACAGCACCATCTCCATCACAGCTGACCACGTGAGAAGCGAGCTGAAAAAGATGAGGGCGAGAAAGGCCATCCAGCGACATCAACTTCAGACTCTTGAAGGACTGTGCAGACCAGCGCTGTCAGGTGCTTCTGCACATCTTCAACCTGATCCTGAGTCTGGAGAGAGTACCATCACTGTGGAAGACTTCCTGTGTGGTTCCTGTCCTGACGACAATGCACCCCAGGGAGCCCAGCCACTTCAGGCCTGTGATCTTCACTTTCCAACTGATGAAGACCATGGAGAGATCGTGCAAAGAAACCTGCGCCCCATGGTGAGCAATATTACCTGGATCCACTGCAGCTGGCATACCAACCGAACATCGGGCGTGGATATGCAGTTGCCTACCAGCTGCACAGATCGACGCCATATGTGGAGAACACCAGCAGCAACGTGAGGGTAATGTTCTTTGACTTTTCCAGTATTTTTGTCCTTATTTACTCCAAACTATCAAAGTGTACTAAATTATCAGTGAGCTCCGCAATGTCAAGCACGCTGGTTTCTTGAGTTCTTTCACGTGGAGCAGCAAGCCACACCTGTGAGCAACAGATGGAGAAGAGCGGCTGACTTCTGGAACATAATCACATGCACTCTTGAGCAATCTGCATCAGCTGATAGAAAACTCTCCCGTCGGGAATCTGACCCGTCTTCCACGTGACAGGCGAAGCTACTGTCCACTATACTAACGAGGACTTCCGCAGTGACAACGTGGGCAAGTCGATGAAAAAATGATGTTGTTCCAAAACTTTTCAGCAACGTATAATTACCGGTTCCAACCCTTTCCGGTAATTACGTATTTGCTGCTCCTGGCATCCAAGACTTGTTGACCGGCATTTGAGACTGGGCAAACACATGTCTTTGATCTTGTTTACTCCTGATCTCTAAATGCTTCGTGGAAAACACATGCCTTTGTTCGTGTTTAGCCACGTTTGCTTGGACCCTAGGTGATGTCTGGTTTCCGTAGTGTAGTGGTTATCACGTTCGCCTAACACGCGAAAGGTCCCCAGTTTGAAACTGGGCGGAAACAATTTCCTTTGTTTGTTTTGACTCATTTATGAATGACACCAATATGCATAGCGTTCAAAGCATTTCTCAGTCCATGTTTACTCCCATTCTAGAAACTGGGCAGAAACACAGTTCTTTGATTGTGAAACTGTTGGAAATGCTTTTCTTTGGCTGACAGTTTACTTTCAACTGAATATTTTTTTCAACGGGTTCAGCTCTGCCCCCACTCTTCCCCCACTCATCAAAGTGACAACCAGCCAGCTCATTCCTCCTTCATTTTCCACCAGCACCAGCAACCACCATCACCACTGCTCCTCACCTCATCCTCCTCCACTACCAGCACCAGCAACAGCACCATCTCCATCACAGCTGACCACGTGAGAAGCGAGCTGAAAAAGATGAGGGCGAGAAAGGCCATCCAGCGACATCAACTTCAGACTCTTGAAGGACTGAGCAGACCAGCGGTGTCAGGTGCTTCTGCACATCTTCAACCTGATCCTGAGTCTGGAGAGAGTACCATCACTGTGGAAGACTTCCTGTGTGGTTCCTGTCCTGACGACAACGCACCCCAGGGAGCCCAGCCACTTCAGGCCTGTGATCTTCACTTTCCAACTGATGAAGACCATGGAGAGGATCGTGCAAAGAAACCTGCGCACCATGGTGAGCACATACCTGGATCCACTGCAGCTGGCATACCAACCGAACATCGGAGTGGATATGCAGTTGCCTACCAGCTGCACAGATCGACGTCAGACTACAACTTCTACTACTATCTGCGGACGAGGCAGCGACTCTCTTGATTTCCACTTGGTGTTTTGTTTTGTGTTGGAGGTAAGATTTCAATTCTAAATGTAAACCACAGGAAAAATAGTTATATCGGCGTGTGCTTTCTTAAGCTTTGCGTTGCTTCGTTTAATATTGACATCGCAGTTTGCTGCTCATCTCGTACTCGCTGTTACAAAGCCGACCGGCTTTTCCCTCTGAGATAAGTTTGGTGTCGTAACATGGCAAACTGTGATTGAAGACGAGCTAGTTTATTAATAATGTGTTTAGTTTTCGTGTTGTAGAGTGATAATATCTTGTCAGGGAGATACTGATACAGATGTTTTGTGTTCGTTGGCTAGCTTCGCCCAAGGGGGGCTTCTTAAAATGAAGGGGCTTTTAGAAATAACGGTCATGAATAAACATGACTGTATTTTATGTTGAGCTATGTAGTTTTCTATTTCAGGATCGGGTGAAACCTTGTCATTATATTTCTGATGACGCCGCTTGTTCGTAACGCGTCGCTTGGTAAAGCTCCTGATGTTGCGCTGCGTGACGTCAGTTTACCTCAGCATCGCTTGCTTTACATGGCTGGATACTTTGTATCCAAGTAGAAAGTACTTTACAAACTGGTGCTGTGTTCTTTCTGACAATGATTGTGTAGTGTCGTGTTCATACACCTATATCTAAATCTAATGTATGTCTTTATATGTATATATCTAAATCTATAACACCTGTCCTTAGATAGTTAGGTAGATAAAGAGATAGATAGAGATAGTCTTCTACAAAATACCTCTATATTCATGTATAATAATGGTGGAGAATGAGAATGGAAAGTTGACATCTGACAAGAGCAGACATGTTGTTTGAACATACATTTATTTCTACATGCCCCTTCACATCTCTCTCTCTCACACACACACACACACACACACACACACAGTGTTTTTCCACTCCTCAAGTGCCCCACCTCCCCCTCTATTGTAACACCTAGGCAGGCAGACATTTAGCACCAATTCTAACGGCCCTCTCAGCAGGCGCACAGACAAGAATCTTGAGTGTGAAAAACTATTGTCTTTTTCTGCTTTTCATCTCTCTGAATAAAGTTCAGAAATCTGAGCATAGCTGTAAGACTTGAGAAATGCCAGATAAATTAATATTTCTTTGACAATGATTTAAAAATAATTTTTTTTTAACCTCTTTTGGTAGATCAATATGCAAAAGAAGGTGGTGTTCTATCCCGGAGAATGATTGTGGTGTTCCGCAAGGGACCACGGGATTTCTTCTCCAGGACCCGTCTGCTGAAGCCAGGCGCATAAAGGACAACCCCAAGACTGCAGGACCGGTCTGCACCCATGAAGGAGGACCAGGTACACCAGAATGCTCTGGCTGAGGTCCGCCGGCGAGGAGGGGATGCCTCAGATAGGATGGAGGTGCTGGGCGACTATGTCCTGCAGTTTGGAAAATATAAAGGGAAGGTATTTAGGTGGCTTTTACACAATGATGTCGGGTACACCTTGTATCTAATCAAGAGCCTTGACAAAGAGGAAGCCGCAGGTATTACTATGGGTGAGGGCCATGGTAAGGACAGCCTCCAGTCCTTTGTCAAATATGCTCAGAGTTTCCCAGAAATTCAGGCTGTCCTAGCCTATGAGGCTAGTAGAGTGGGCGCTGCTGTGGCCTCGTCGGAAGACGACCAAGTGGTTGGCTTTGGGTCCCGCGCTAAAAGCACTTGGAAAGAAATTTGGGACAGAAGAGCTGATGGCTATTCAGACTTCATCATTCGGCAGAACTGCACCCCAGGGACTCGGATGTTTAAGCTGCAGCAGTACCTGCGAAAAAGACAGCAGAAAGAGGATCCCTCAGGGGCTGCAGGTAAAGCCCCAGGTTAGTTACTACATTTGTACACAATTGTATGTAAGTGTTATCATATACAGTTAACCAAAAGAGGCATGATTTTTCAACATCTATATGACCATTCATGTGATGTGAGATATTTAATTTATTCAGATCTTGTTTGTGCCACAGTGATGGACGAGGATGAGGAGCTGGAGAGGGCGATGCTGAGCATGTCACCGTCAAAGCTGCAAGTGCAGAGTGGTGAGTACACTGTTGTTACACAGAATGAAAATCAAACTTATTCATGACAACATTTTGTTTAAATTACTGTCTTGTTTTTGACGTGTCCCCTGTTTGTCTTTCTCCGCTTTGGGTAACCTGGTGTGGTGCCAGTAGCAGGACCTGCAGCAGCACCTGCCGTGCCAGTGGTGTCAGCAGGAGTGTCATCCCGCACAAAGACAGGTTTTCAAATAAAAAGGGTCTCAGGGCTGGATGCAATTCTTTACATGATGAATTGCCCTCCAAACTGGACCTTAACTTTTGTTCTGCTCTTTGTGTTCGGGGACCATGAATTTATCCCTGCCATGATGAATTGTCTCAAAGGGACCATGAATTTATCCCTGCCATGATGAACTAACTCTCAAAGGGACCATGAACTTGTCCCTGCCATGATGAACTGATTCCACGATGAGGGTGAGTATGTATTTTTTATTCTACGTACCCATTTCATAACAAATGAGGCAGTGCTGGGTACTAACACTTGTTTGGTGAGTCATATTGCTCCTCCTCCTTATCACAGTCCAGCAAGTATAATAAATAATATGGTAGTAAATCTGGAAGGTGGGTCAAACACAGACTATTTTTAAATTTGTGACATGATGTCTTACACTCTATTTATATTTGTGGGGTTGTGACAGTAAGGGGGTGTAAGATTATGACTGTTGTTCAGTTCTTAACAAAGTAGAGATTCTAGCTTCAGAAAGGACAAAGAAAAAAAGCCTGCCATGTATTCCTTTGCCTCTGCACTTATATGAAGATATGTGTGCTTATGAGGGTCAGCTGGTTCAGAAATTGGTTGGATAAAATGTGTGGCAGGATTTTTACTTCCTTAAGTCAGGATCTCTACCTATGGTTTGTACTAACATGAATGCATGCATGAATTGTGAACCCTGAAATGACTAAACATTTTGTCTGTTGTAGTTCCATCTGCGACACTGTCCAGACCCGACACTGCTTCCACACTGCAGGCATCACCAGTTGATGGTAAGAACGATGTCATCACATATTTCAATGTTTTATTTTTCCATTCAGTACCATAAATAATGATTGACATAAATTGCTTGACTGTATAGTTCCAGCCCCACCATATGTGAGGAAGAAGAAGACCCCTGTGCCCCTTCCTCCAGAGCTGGCATTCTTGGTGAAGGAGACCGCGGGTCCAACAGCCACTCAGAGGCCTGAGTCAGCCCAAGGTACGTGTGTATTTATATGTAGCCCATCTTCTTGGTGCGTAGCTGACTCATTCATTTTTCACTTTTTCATGTCATGTTTGAAGTACAAATGTATAAGATTGGGACTGCACTTCTTTTCAGGACCCAGCATAAGTGCTGCACTTCCTCCACACCCTAAAAACACTTGGGCCCAGTGGCCAGCATAGAGGTGGAGATGGTATGTAGAACATGTACATGTGTATGTAGAAAATATATAGAATTTTATTGAAGTAATGACACTGATCTGCTTTAATCATTGTATTTATTCCAGTAACTGATTTACAAGTATCAGTGCAGTAATTGCTTGTTTGTTGTACTATTTGTTCTTTATCTCAGCTAAGCCACCTGCTCCTTTCTGCGCTGGACGCCTCCAATGAAGGATGCCATTGACAACTTGCTTCAGAAGCACCGTGGTGCAAAGGACTTCCTAAAGCTGGTGGATCAGGAGTATGCAGACATGGTCCGTCGGTCTGCCACTGATCCAAACAGCTTGCTGCACCCCACACCAGGCTGCACATATCAAGATATGTGAAACACGTGGCTAAGCAGCTTAACACCAGCTCGTCACTGAACATTAGCCAGGAGAGGGTGCTTGCAACACAGCAACTGTGGCATTCTTTAACAGAGGGCAGTGACACGACCGCTGTTCCTGTGGTGACCTTGGAGCCTGCCTTGGTAAGTCCTCCTCCTCCTCCTCCTGCTCTGTCCACACCTCTGACCCGGGAGTCAATAGAGAGTATGGTGAGGGGCATTGTGGAACAGCAGCAGCGTCACCAGCAGCAACAGCAGCAGCACCCCGAGCAGAAGAAAAAGCAGACTAAGACCTGCCTTGCCTGTGGACAGCCCAAGTCTCGTTATGAGACTGATGGATCTACTGTCCACTTCTTTCATCAACAAGGCCACGTGCACTACTTCTACTGCTCAAAGAGGGTGCATGAGACTTATGCTGCTGAGGGGCTCTCTGACCCATTAATGTCCTTTGAAGAGTTTGCAAGGACAGAATTCTTTCAGAGGGAGCTTGATGCCACAAAGACACGTGTGGCAGAAAAGGTGGAGAAGAGGAAAAGGCCAGCACCTCAGCAAGGGCCAGTGGGGCGACTCTGTCGATTTTGCCGGCTGGAACTAAAACAGGGGCCGAATAGCCCTCATGTCCACACAGCCTTCCCTGGGGTGGCGGGGAAATACGTTTACTGCCCGTCTAAAGTGTTCTCCATGTACAGAGACAAGGGCATGGCAAAGGAGATGAACTGGAAAGAGTTTCAGCAGTCTCCTTTTTATAAGGCCGAACGAAAAAGATGGGTGGAGGAAAGAAAATGATAAATGTATGTATGTATGTATGTATACATATGATTATTGTATATAGTGTTTATAGAGTATATAGATTGTGTGTGCACATGATGATGTGTTTGTTATTAATGTTTGTCTTTGCATGTTTATTAATTGAAGTCCAGTCAAGTGGATTTCATTGTCATTTCAGCCATATACATAGCACACAGTAAACATACACATAGTAATGGTATGTTTAAAATATACTCTGTACATTGATTGCCCTGTTTGCCCTTTTTATATATTTTTAAATATATTTGTATATATTTCTTTTATTACTACTACTGTCTTTTTACTTTTTATACGTTTTATACATTTCATTCTCTTTTTCCTGTTTTTCTTGTTATTGTTATTTATCTGTACTTTCTGTCTGTATTTTTATGTTCTTCAATAAAATCAATCTTTGTAAATTTACATACTGCCTTTTCTCTGGTTATTATATGATAATCAATTCAAGTCTGTCCAATTTCCAACTTAATTTTACTACTATAACAGTACACATTTAGTGCTGGGGAAAAAGTTCATTATACTGTAAATCTTCACAGATGATACTGATCATTCAAAATGTTAAAAACATCAAGGTCTTATTTTACAATGTAAACTACATTGCCACAAACATTTCACCATTACAGTTGCAATAAAACTGTAAAGACTGATTATTTATACCTCTTATATTTATTTTATACTTATTTTCCACGTTTTGTAGTGTTCCTGACGGGATTCGAACCCGAGCAGTTGCGGGGAAATATCGACATGCAAAACCAAAGGGAAAGCTTCAATTTGATTGGCTGTCACTCTGTTACAGCTATTCACAGCTGGCCTCCGCATAACAGGCAGAGATACTGCACACGATACTAACAAGGACTTCCACGGCGGCCTAGTGGGCAGATCGATGGAAAATGGATGTTGTTCCAACACTTTTCAGAAAACATATAATTACCGGTTCCAACCCTTTCTGGGAATTATATATTTGCTGCTCCTGACATCCAAGACATGTCCGACTTTTGAAACTGGGCAAATACATGTCTTTGTTGTGGTTTACTCCCAATCTCCAAACACTTGGTGGAAAACGGATGCCTTCGTTCATGTTTAACTGCATTAGCTTTGAAGTCAAAAATGTCTGGTTTCTGTAGTGTAGTGGTTATCATGTTTGCCTCACACGCGAAAGGTCCCCATTTCAAAACTGGGCAGAAACACTTGCTTTGTGTCTGTGTTTACTTCCATTTGAATGAAACACAAAAAGTACACTGTTCAAATGTTAGCAAAAATGCATTTCTCGATCCATGTTCACTCACATTCCACAAACTGGGTAGAAACAATTCTTTGTTTGTGAAACTCATTGGAAACACTTTTCTTTGGCTGACACTGAATCTGTTTTTCAACAGATTTGACTCTGTTCCCACTCCTACCCTCATTCATCAAAGCACAAACCAGCCAGCTCATTCCTAACAGCATCTCAGCCCTCTGCAACCCCCACCACCAGCACCATCACAGCTGACCAGGTGACCAGGTGAGAAGTGAGCTGAAAAAATGAAGGCGAGAATGGCCATCTGACCTGACGGCATCAGCTTCAGACTCTTGAAAGACTGTGCAAACCAGCTCTGTCAGGTGATCCTGCACATCATCAACCTGAGCCTGAGTCTGAAGGGAGTCCCGTCACAGTGGAAGACTTCCTGTGTGGTTCCAGTCCCAAAGACAACGCAGCCAGGTAGCCCAACCACTTCAGTCCTGTGGTCTTCACTTCTCACCTGATGAAGACCATAGAGATCGTGCTGAGAAGCCTCTGTCCCATGGTGAGCTCATATTGAGATCCACTGCAGTTCGCAAACCAACAGAGCATTGGAGCGGATGATGCACTCTTGTCTACCTGCTGCACAGATCAATGTCTTCGCTAGAGAACACTGGCAGGGTCACATTCTTTAACTTCTCCAGTGTTTTAGGTCCTTATTTACTCCAATGTATGGAACTGTATTGAATTTTGAGCGAGCTCCGCAACGTTATGCACCGTCCACAGCACGTTGGTTTCCCGAATTCCTTCACATGGAGCAGCAACCCACACTTGTGAGCAACAGACAGAGAACAGTCGCTGAGTCCTGACCTCTCTGGTGAACAATCTCCATCAGCTGGTAGAAAAGTCTCCCCGTCGGGGAATCGAACCCCGGTCTTCCGCATAACAGGCAGAGATACTGTACACTATACTAACGAGTACTTCCACGGCGGCCTAGTGGGCAGATCGATGGAAAATGGATGTTGTTCCAACACTTTTCAGAAAACATATAATTACCGGTTCCAACCCTTTCCGGGAATTATATATTTGCTGCTCCTGACATCCGAGACATGTCCGACTTTTGAAACTGGGCAAATACATGTCTTTGTTGTGGTTTACTCCCAATCTCCAAACACTTGGTGGAAAACGGATGCCTTTGTTCATGTTTAACTGCATTAGCTTTGAAATCAAAAATGTCTGGTTTCTGTAGTGTAGTGGTTATCATGTTCGCCTCACACGCGAAAGGTCCCCATTTCAAAACTGGGCAGAAACACTTGCTTTGTGTCTGTGTTTACTTCCTTTTGAATGAAACAGAAAAAGTACACTGTTCAAATGTTAGCAAAAATGCATTTCTCGATCCATGTTTACTCACATTCCACAAACTGGGTAGAAACAATTCTTTGTTTGTGAAACTCATTGGAAACACTTTTCTTTGGCTGACACTTTACTGAATCTGTTTTTCAACAGATTTGACTCTGCTCCCACTCCTACCCTCATTCATCAAAGCACAAACCAGCCAGCTCATTCCTAACAGCATCTCAGCCCTCTGCCACCCCCAGCACCATCACAGCTGACCAGGTGACCAGGTGAGAAGTGAGCTGAAAAAATGAAGGCGAGAATGGCCATCTGACCTGACGGCATCAGCTTCAGACTCTTGAAAGACTGTGCAAACCAGCTCTGTCAGGTGATCCTGCACATCATCAACCTGAGCCTGAGTCTGAAGGGAGTCCCGTCACAGTGGAAGACTTCCTGTGTGGTTCCAGTCCCAAAGACAACGCAGCCAGGTAGCCCAACCACTTCAGTCCTGTGGTCTTCACTTCTCACCTGATGAAGACCATAGAGAGGATCGTTCTTTGTATGTGAAACTGCATGGAAACACTTTTCTTTGGCTGACAGTTTACTTTCAACTTAATATTTTTTTCAATGGCTTCAACTCTGCTCCCACTCTTCCCCCACCTCATCAAAGTGACAACCAGCCAGCCTATTCCTCCTCATCCTCCACCAGCACGAGCACCAGCAACCCACATCACCACTGCTCCTCACCTCATTCTCCTCCTGTAAAGTGAAAAATCACACTAGCATCCCTCGAGTAACTATATAAATAAGATACTCATTACAAATGTCCCTGCAGAAATATTGATTTTTATTGTACAGATATAGAAAAGGTGTGAATATAAACAGAAGTTCTATTAGCGTTAATACCACTGTCAAGTAAACACAGTCACAGTAATGCCCTCAAGACACCTGACTGTGAAAACATAGCTGAATTAGCCTAGTTATTATTCCTAATAGTTAAAGACAAAATCAAATCAATAAAACAGACAGGGAGTCCATTAAATATACAGTAGATAAACAGCAGTGTATTCATAAACATATGTACAATATGTGTTCAGTAACAACTTAATAACTAATTTTCATGTTATCATGATAAATGTTTTTTAAAACTATTGGTACTGGGCTGGTCATATAAACAAATATATGAAAAATAAATTAAAGCAACTGCAACTACAGAAATTCAAGAGCAAATACAAACATTACAAGCTCAAGGGCTCAAGTCAGGGCCAATCCAGTTGTTATTTGGTTAAAATACTGTAAATATAGTTAGAAACACAGGTGGAAAAAACAGGCAAAGCTTTATTTAACTCTCCATTAGACTACATTTTTAACAGCTGTAGTTACTTTTCAGATTATGTTTTAAGGGCCTCTTGGTCAAAACTATGTATCCAGATACTGTGCACGATGAGGCATCAACAAAAATGAAATGATTCCACTGACAATAAGAACAAGCAGTAATAACAATAAATATATACATAACTGGGTGGCATGGTGGTGTAGTGCTTAGCACTGTCGCCTCACATCAAGAAGGTATTGGGTTTGAATCCCGGGCCCAGGGCCTTTCTGTGTGGAGTTTGCATGTTCTCCCTGTGTCTGTGTGGGTTCTCTCCGGGTACTCTGGCTTCCTCCCACCATCCAAAAACATGCATGGGGATTAGGTTAACTGGCTAATTTAAATTCAAAAACATGCATGGGGATTAGGTTAACTGGCTAATTTAAATTGACCGTAGGTGTGAATGTGAGTGTGAGTGGTTGTCTGTCTCTATGTGCCCTGCGATGAGGTGGAGACTTGCCCAGGGTGTACCCTGCCTTCCGCCCTAAGACAGCTGGGATAGGCTCCAGCCCCTCCGCGACCCTATGTGAGGATAAGCGGTAGATAATGGATGGATATACATAACAAACACAACAGTATTGATTAAGTGTGTGTAGTTGAGTTTGGTGTGAGATGTGGAGCAGTCACTTCCTTTTCTCAGCAATCCATCTGTCCATTTCAGCCTCATAAAAGTCTGATTGCTGGAACTCTCCCCACGTCATCTCCTTGACCATGCCCTTTGCCTTCTGGAGAGAAAAAACATTGGAGGGACAGTAGATATACTTCCCCTGCACTCCAGGGAAGCTTGCGTGAATGTGAGGGCTGTCTGGACCCTGTTTTAGTGACTGATGACAGGACCGGCACAGACAACCTGCTGGTAGCTGCACAGATGACTTTATTTTTGCCCTCACCTGTGCTGCCTTTTGCCATTTTGCCCCCCTCTGTTTGGCAGCTTCCAGTTCCTGCTCAAAAAATGGAGAGGCAGCAAACTCTTCAAATGTCATTCTTTCATTTTTAGGTTTTATCTGCAAATGTCTTAAAGACCTTTGTGGAACAATAAAATATTTCACTGTTTTGGTTTGATAAAAAAATGAATAGAAGAGCCATCACCAAGATAACATGACTTTGGCTGACCACTGCTGTGGTTGTTGCTGTGGATCTCTTAGAATCTCTGTGACAATCTCCTCGACTGTGGCCCGGGTCAGAGTGGTCACAGGTAGAGGGTTCACAGTTGCAGGAGGCAAGGCTGTGACAGGCACACTGACTGTTTGGCTGCCCATACTCAAACTGTGCCACAGCTGCTGTGTCTCCAAAACCCCCTCAGAGCTGGTGTTCAGGGAGGAACTTGTTTTTTTGATTTTGGCTGCATGCTTCACATATTGTGAAATATGTTGCCATGTGATGGGATGAAGGAGGCTGTTAGGGTCACGGCACGCCTGCTGTCAGCATAGTCTGAATCCACCCACCTCAAAAAGTTCTTAGCTCCATGGTGTTTATTCAGCAGCTCATCAAAGGCAGTCCTCATTGGTTCTGGCCACTGACTGTGGTGAAGGACACAAGTAATGCCTCCTGTCTTAATTGGTCCCATTCGCTCGGCCCGGGGAGTTGAAGACATTGGTAGCGGTGCTACCACTGGCAGGTATGGAAAATAAAACATAGGTTAACTTAATTTTTTCCAAATGTGAGAATCACTCAGTTTTCAGCACAATCCTGTTGTCCAACCAAAATTCACTTCAAAACTGTAACATGGATTTCAAATTATGTGTCACATGGTAAATTTTAAATAATAGTTCATCAATTGTTTTTTGAGAATATATTGTAATAAATGCCATGATATCAATTCAGACTCAGTGCAGGATATATCGCATGGTAGATGAGTAATTCAAATGACCTGTTTCCGTCAAAGATGGAGTCTCTGCTTTTGCTCTGACAGATGTGGGTATCAAGGCCAGCTCACACAGGGAAACTGCTTCAAAGCACTGCTGAGTGGACAGGATCGGCACTGCTCCAGCTGGCTCCTGCTGCTCCTTCACCTCCAGGTCGCTCAGGCAGCCTCTCAGGATGTGGACCTGCTGAATTCTCCACACCTTTAACAAGGAAGGCTTAAACAAGAGAACATCATCTGTGTCCTTTGCCAAGAAGAAGTGGTGGAGGACATCTTCAACTCTCTGCAGCAATTCTCTTGACTGTGGCACCTTTGTCCCACAATGCTCAATTTTGCAATGGTTGGAGTAGCAGGAGAGATTCCACACACTTTGTATGAGTCCTTGAGCCTTTGCAGGTCACTCTGGTCCACAACAAGGAACGCTGCAGAGAGGAACTAGCAGAAAGAACTATACAGTGGATGATGCTCTGAGACACACTCTCTGGAAAAACGCTGCATTCAGTGGAACAAGTCTAACTTCACTGTTATGTCCTTGTTAAACTTGTTCCTTGATGCACAGGTGTTTGTCAGGCTCCCAGAAGTTTCCTCTGCCACTAAAGCCACCGTGGTCCTCCAACTGTCCCACACAAGGTGCTCCTGAACCCCAGGGTCCAGTACCTTGAAGGCAGCACAGGAGTCCCTAACACATTGAAAAGACATTTTATAAATAGCTGAAAAATATCCTTCAATCGTTTTTGTACAAAAATGAGTTTATAACAAACATCAGACAAATTATAAAACATGCATATGAAATTTAGAAATTAAAAAAATCCACCAAGACATCTCAGCCCAGCAAATATACTGTATAGTGTACAACAAGTCAGTGTCTAAAAATAAAATATGAAAATATAAATTTAAATTTAACGTTAACTTTATACCTGACCACCCACTGGTAGCCTGCCTTCTCCACTCCTGCTGCAGTGTAGCGTTGAGCCAGACCCTCATACAGCAGTTGAAGGGACAGATCACACTCAGACTGCAGCATCACCCAGCTCAGGATCATCCAGTTTTCATTCATTATGGCGTAGGAGGACATGGTGCCAGACAGCACAACCTTCCAAGCCACTTTGCGGGTGTGATCTGATCGTAGGACCTGCCCAAAAGTCCCCTGGAGCAGAACAGTGAGGAGTGGATCCTGACGCCGATACTCCTGAACCAGACAGTCTACCAGATAATGTGAGGAGATGGACACTCCACATCAGCCATCAGTCTCGGAGTAGAAGCCGGAGTATCCACTTGTCTCAAGAGTCCAGTGATGGTTCTCTGGCCGTAGACACCTGCCTCAGCATCTCTGACATTCTGCACACTCTCCAGGTAGGCCAGATGAGTTCTCTCATATTTGAGATGCAGTGCCTCCATCAGTTGCTTTGACATGTCCTCTGGTGAGCTGCCACTGCGCCTCAGCTCATCCATGACAGATTTACAGATGGCCTTTTTTGTGTGTCAGAAAAGCTGGCACAATGTTGCTGAGGCGCTTTGGTAGCTTCTCCAGCCGTTGGGGATTGTCTGCGTGCCAGTACTTTTACAAGCCTTACAGGTGAGCCGTGAGGCTAAAATGTAGTACTGGCCACTGGTACCAACAATTACCCTTGGTCATCCAGTGCCGCAAGAAGCTACCTGTGGGCTCTTACAATCGTAGAGACAGGGCAACACATAAGTTCACAGAACGCAGCAATGGAGAGCTGCTGTTCTCAGTGGCTAGCAGCGCTTTGTTGCTAGCGCAACACATGTGGGACCTTTATGCATTAATTCCCATAGACACAATGTTAATCCTCTTCTTGCACATTCTACAATATGCCTCATTGGTATTCCCCTCCACTGGCTGCAGCCATTCTTTAAAGTCCGGCATGTCAAGCCAGGACTCTGCAAACTTGCACTTCCCCATGACCGTTCGCTAAGTCTTCTCTTCCATTTTTTTTTGTTTTTGCGCTGAGGGCATCATGTGACATAAGGTGCATTCGTAATAAGCACTGGGAGCGCCAGAGTGTACTCTGTGAATTTCCGATGGCCACTCTGGCATTCTCGGAAACAATTTATGAATGCACCCACAATAGTGTATGTACTGATTCATCTTTGTTTTTTAATAAAACAAATTCTCACACGTTTACAATGTTTTTAGGACCAAACTTAGACAGAAACAATACATTCGAAATTTAAGACTTAGGAAAGTCATTTAATACTTTTTAAGGGTCTTAATTTTCCCAAAATCGATTTTGGGAAAATTAAGACACACACACACACACGCACGCACGCACGCACGCACACACACACACACACACACACACACACACATTTTTTTCACACATACAAACACCATTCTCCAACATTAATAGTGACTCACACTTCAGTTGCAAGGAGCCGATGCAGAAAACAGTAAAAAAAACATCTATTAACACATGCTTTGAATGGGAAAAACTTGCGCCACATGGTTAACAAATATTAAAAAAAAACATTTCGAGAGCTTGTATTTCAAAATGAAATTATGAGACCGAGAACAGCATTTGGTTATCTTCGTTTGTTTTTTTTTGAAGATAAACATGGAGTAAAAATTGCAATTTCCAGTGGTTCTCAATGGGGACCATTTTTGTCCCTAGGAACAAATAAGGAAGTTTTTGCGTAGCTTAGCCATTTTAAGGCTAATTTAAGAATGGAAACTTGAATTCAAAATTTTACATGAAAAGAATATCCTTTGTCAAGTTTGTGCTTTATTCATTCAACATAGCAAAAATGATTTGAAATTAAAAAAAACTAAATGGACAAAAATGTCACTAGCTTAAGGGTTAAGCTAGTGATGGACAAATGAAGCTTCAAGAAAAAGGCTAGTGTAATGGAAATTTACAATTTTTTACTTTTTCTTCAAACCAAGAGCTCCATCTAGAGGAATCAAACAATATCACAAGTGCTTCATGAAGCTTCATTTGTCCATCCATCCATTATCTACCGCTTATCCTCACAGGGTCGCGGGGGGCTGGAGCCTATCCCAGCTGTCTTAGGGCGGAAGGCAGGGTACACCCTGGACAAATCGCCACCTCATCGCAGGACACATAGAGACAGACAACCACTCACATTCACACCTACAGTCAATTTAAATTAGACCTAATCCCCATGCATGTTTTTGGATGGTGTACCCAGAGAGAATCCACGCAGACACGGGGAGAACATGCAAACTCCACACAGAAAGGCCTAGGATTCGAACTCGGTACCTTCTTGATGTGAGGCAACAGTGCTAACCACTACACCACCGTACCGCCCGCTTCATGTGTCCATCACTTCAAATAACTTTCATATCACAAATAACATTTTATATTATCTAATAACTGTGTCTAATTAACACTTCACTACAATTAAACATGTACATTTATTCTTAACTTTAATTTTGTACATATTGTAAATATTTACTATTACTATTGTATTATTTCATTGCTATTGTGTATTGTATACTGTAGCTTATCTATGCTGCTGTGGCACGTGAATGAGGGATAAATAAAAAACTAAAACTGTTCTAAAACTAAATATAAACTATTTTTACTCATGATCACCTAACACTCAAAAGGTACCCTATTCCAAACTAGGCAAACACATTTCTTTGTTTTTGTTTACTCATGATCTCAAAACGCTTGGTGGAAAATGCATTTCTTTGTACGTGTTTACTCGCATTGTAGAAACGGTCAGAATGAGAAACATAGTTCTTTGTTTGGTTGACTGCACATTTGCATCCCTCCTGAAGGGCCCCATTTGACATTGGCCAGAAAAACATTTCTTTGTTTTTTCATTTTGCCTACCACACAAAAGATCTTCCTTGGTTGTATTGACTCACAATGCAAATGCAAGGATCCATACTTTTATGATGGTCAGAAACCTTTTTCACTGTCCGTATATCATAACTGTACTGAATTGAATGGTTAGTGAGCGCTGCAACCCACAACTGGGACAGTAGTCCCATATTCTCGAGGGAACAATCTGCGTCAGCTGGTAGAATACTCTCCCCATCGGGGAATCGACCCCATCTACCATGTGACTATACTGTACTATACACTACGCTAATGAGGACTTTGATAGTTGCAGGTGTGTTAATATCAGAATTGTCTAAACACATACAAGTACATTAATAAATCTCTCAAGTGGACAAGCAACAATTTCTTGTGTTAGTCCAGGAAAATTGCAGTGTTGCTTGTGAAGTTAAAAACAAGAAAGACCTTCCTCCAAAGCTTACAGGTGTCTCATCAATGGAAATGATTTATTTAATTTATTTTATTTATTTATTTATTTATTCATTTGATTTAAATGAATTATTAATAGCCTTATCAGATAAGCCTTCATTTGTCCCAGCACTGGCTGTGTGCTCCCAGTTTATCAGCTGCAATAAGAGCACATCACTCCTAACGTGTTTCTTCTCTTATTGTGCAGCACGGAGACACCACAGAGTGAGTGCTGAGGGGTCAAAGGTCAAACCAACCACCACACCTTTAATGATGTTCTATAGAGGAATACAGCTGCTGCCATGGACATACATTCAGGCCACACAATGTTACTGTTACTGTCCTTCTGCATGCTAGACGTGTTTAAATGAATGAATGAATGGGTAGTTTATTTTGATTACATTGTATGTGCTTTGACTTGTGTGCATGCAGTAGAAGAAACATCATCACAGATGTTTACACTGATCAGTTTCACACAGTGAACTGAAAAAGAAATAGACTGAAGCCGAGGCTTATCTTTGTCTCTCCTGTGCCTTCCATCAAATAACAGATTATCAGCAATACAAAAGAAAAAAAAAGAACATTTACTCTACATCCTTCTGTTTAATCAATTTATATTTCAATCATTTTGCATTATAATCTTTTATTATTTTACCTTTTAATGCTTTGTAAAAAGTATAACTCCCAAAAATGAAACACATCTGTATTTAACATGTAATCCTCACATGGCATGTTTCAATGACACACAGACTCCTTAAATTATAACTGTTTTCTCTTAATTTAAAACAAATATTGAATACAAGAAGGAAGAATCTTATTCTTTACTTGAAAATAAATTTCTATTGTTTTTAAATGTACAATATCTATGAATTTTAATGTGCATAACTATAAATAATTGAGTGGTAGCGTTGTGATAGGAAGATTTATTATATAACGCTTTTGGAGTTTAATTATAGGGTCTATATAAGTGTATATATGTATTCTCCAAACCTCAACATAATAAGACATGAATGAAATTATAAGGGGGAAATGCAATATGTGCAGATCCCTTGTTTTGTACATAACACCAACGGATTTAGATCATTTTTGTTTTATTCTATATGTGACTTTATGATCTATAATTCCTCCCCAAAATCTTATTTATACTCTTTCAATTTCAATACCATTTAGATTCAGTTTTATTTCACAATTAGTTTTAACACCACCAAACACCATAAATTTGATTTCTTTTTACGATAATTTATTGATATCAAACCATTTTTTAATACAATCGACTCACTTTCTGCTGCTTTCAACAATTCTTTCATATCTGGTCCTGAACAAAATCAATTAGTACCATCTATAAATGTGATATATTTCAACTCGTTCGTTCATGTCTTTTTATGTCCTTGTTTTAGTGTCACTATTCCTTTCACTTCCTCTTAAAGGGCCACTTCACTGAACTGACAGCTCCTGATCATCAGCAGTACCGGGCTACTGCTGCACCTTCAGACCGTCTGACGCTCATAGGGAGGTTATTCCAGAGAAAAGGCCACAAGAGGAAGAGCTCACTTCTTTTTAGCTCTAGGAGACAAGAGGCCTTTATTTTGACAGCAGGAAGTTTAAGGTTTAGGGAGATCAGGCAGCGAGGAAGAGAGGGTTATCAGAACCACCTGAACATCTGATGGTGGAGAACTAAAGCTGCTGAAAAACTGTGTGAACAGAAGACGACAGAATGTATTCATTTTTCCTTTCATGTTGCACACACAGGTCTGAATACAGGCACACTTCAAACAGGACCTTTACACATGCACATGAAGGCAGTGATGTCAGAGCGAGGACGCTGCCAAGAAATTTAGATTTACCTTTTTACATGCTCCTTCCCTCCTCCTCCTCCTCCTCCTTGACTTCTCCTCCTCCTCCCTTCCTCCTTCCCTCCTCCTCCTCCTCTTTCTCCTCCTTTGTCTACTCCTCCTCCTCTCCTCCTCCTCCTTTCCTCCTCCTCCTCCTCCTCTCCTCCTCTCTCCATAAAAACAAAAACAGTTGAACAGAAATAACAGTTAAAATCTTCAGAGAATAAAAGTGAACAGATGAATTATTAATCTGTATCATTCTGATCAAAACATTCAAGAAATTTAGATTTACCTTTTTACATGAGAGGGTTCACGCTTCACCTCCTCTTCCTCCTCTCCTCCTCCTTCTCCTTCCCTCCTCCTCCTCCTTTCCTCCTCCTCCTCTCCTCCTCCTTCTTCTTCCCTCCTCCTCCTCCTCCTTTCCTCCACCTCCTCCTCCTCCTTTCCTCCTCTTCCTCTCCTCTTCCTCTCCTCCTCTTCCCATCCTCTCCTCCTCCTCCTCCTCCTCCTCCTCTCCTCCTCCTCCTCTCCTCCTCCTCCTCTCTCCATAAAAACAAAAACAGTTGAACAGAAATAACAGTTAAAATCTTCAGAGAATAAAAGTGAACAGATGAATTATTAATCTGTATCATTCTGATCAAAACATTCAAGAAATTTAGATTTACCTTTTTACATGAGAGGGTTCACGCTTCACCTCCTCTTCCTCCTCTCCTCCTCCTTCTCTCCTCCTCCTTCTTTCCTCCTCCTCCTCTCCTCCTCCTTCTCCTTCCCTCCTCCTCCTCCTCCTCCCTTCCTCCTTCCCTCCTCCTCCTCCTTTCCTCCTCCTCCTCTCCTTCTCCTCCCTTCCTCCTTCCCTCCTCCTCCTCCTCCTCCTCCTCCTCCCTACCTCCTTCCCTCCTCCTCCTCCTGTACTCCTACTCCTTTCCTCCTCCTCTCCTCCTCCTCCTCCTCCGCTCCTCCTCCTCCTCTCCTCCTGTCCTCCTCCTCCTTTCCTCCTCCTCCTCCTCCTTTCCTCCTCCTCTTCCCGTCCTCTCATCCTCCTCCTCTCCTCCTCCTCCTCCTCCTCTGTTTCTCCTACTCCTCCTCCTTTCCTCCACCTCTTCCTCCTCTCCTCCTCCTCCTCTCTCTATAAAAACAAAAACAGTTGAACAGAAATAACAGTTAAAATCTTCAGAGAATAAAAGTGAACAGATGAATTATTAATCTGTATCATTCTGATCAAAACATTCAAGAAATTTAAATTTACCTTTTTACATGAGAGGGTTCACCCTTCACCTCCTCCTATCCTCCTCCTTTCCTCCTACTCCTTTCCTCCTCCTCTCCTCCTCCTCTCCTCCTCTCATCCTCCTCCTCTCTCTATAAAAACAAAGACAGTTGAACAGAAATAACAGTTAAAATCTTCAGAGAATAAAAGTGAACAGATGAATTATTAATCTGTATCATTCTGATCAAAACATTCAAGAAATTTAGATTTACCTTTTTACATGAGAGGGTTCACCCTTCACCTCCTCCTCCTCCTCCTCCTCCTCTCCTCCTCCTGCTTTCCTCCTCTTCCTCCTCCTTTCCTCCTTTCCTCCTCCTCTTCCCGTCCTCTCCTCCTCCTCCTCTCCTCCTCCTCCTCCTTTTCTCCTCCTCCTCCTCCTCTTTTTCTCCTACTCCTCCTTCGTTCCTCCTACTCCTTCCCTCCTCCTCTCCTCCTCCTCCTCTCTCCATAAAAACAAAAACAGTTGAACAGAAATAACAGTTAAAATCTTCAGAGAATAAAAGTGAACAGATGAATTATTAATCTGTATCATTCTGATCAAAACATTCAAGAAATTTAGACTTACCTTTTTACATGAGAGGGTTCACCCTTCACCTCCTCCTCCTCCTCTTCTCCTCTCCTCCTCCTGCTTTCCTCCTCTTCCTCCTCCTTTCCTCCTCCTCTCCTCCTCCTCCTCTCTCTATAAAAACAAAAACAGTTGAACAGAAATAACAGTTAAAATCTTCAGAGAATAAAAGTGAACAGATGAATTATTAATCTGTATCATTCTGATCAAAACATTCAAGAAATTTAGATTTACCTTTTTACATGAGAGGGTTCACCCTTCACCTCCTCCTCCTCCGCTCCTCCTCCTTTCCTCCTCCTCCTCCTCCCTTCCTCCTTCCCTCCTCCTCCTCTTTTCCTCCTCCTCCTCTTTTCCTCCTCCTCCTCCTCCTCCTCCTCCTTTCCTCCTCCTCTTCCCGTCCTCTCCTCCTCCTCTTCCTCTCCTCCTCTCTCCATAAAAACAAAAACAGCTGAACAGAAATAACAGTTAAAATCTTCAGAGAATAAAAGTGAACAGATGAATTATTAATCTGTATCATTCCGATGAAAACATTCAAGAAATTTAGACTTACCTTTTTACATGTGAGGGTTCACCCTTCACCTCCTCCTCCTCTCCTCCTCTCCTCCTCCTCCTCCTTTCCTCCACCTCCTCCTCCTCCTTTCCTCCTCTTCCTCTCCTCTTCCTCTCCTCCTCCTTTCCTCCTCCTCTCCTCCTCCTCCTCTCTCTATTAAAACAAAAACAGTTGAACAGAAATAACAGTTAAAATCTACAGAGAATAAAAGTGAACAGATGAATTATTAATCTGTATCATTCTGATCAAAACATTCAAGAAATTTAGATTTACCTTTTTACATGAGAGCCTTCACACTTCACCTCCTCTTCCTCCTCTCCTCCTCCTTCTCCTTCCCTCCTCCTCCTCCTTTCCTCCTCCTCCTCTCCTCCTCCTTCTCCTTCCCTCCTCCTCCTCCTCCTTTCCTCCTCTCTCTATAAAAACAAAAACAGTTGAACAGAAATAACAGTTAAAATCTACAGAGAATAAAAGTGAACAGATGAATTATTAATCTGTATCATTCTGAAAAAAACATTCAAGAAATTTTGATTTACCTTTTTACATGAGAGGGTTTACGGTTCACCTCCTCCTCCTCCTCCTCCTTTCCCCTACTCCTCCTGTCCTCCTCCTCTCCTCCTCCTCCTCCTCCACCTCTCTCCATAAAAACAAAATCAGTTGAACAGAAATAACAGTTAAAATCTTCAGAGAATAAAAGTGAACAGATGAATTATTAATCTGTATCATTCTGATAAAAACATTCAAGAAATTTAGATTTACCTTTTTACATGAGAGGGTTCACCCTTCACCTCCTCCTCCTCCTGGTCTCCTCCTCCTCCTCCTACTCCTTTCCTCCTCCTCCTCCTCTTCCTCCTCCTCCTCTCCTCCTCCTTTCCTCCTACTCTTCCTCCTCTTCCTCTCCTCCTCCTCTCTCTATAAAAACAAAAACAACTGAACAGAAATAACAGTTAAAATCTTCAGAGAATAAAAGTGAACAGATGAATTATTAATCTGTATCATGCTGATGAAAACATTAAAGAGATTTAGATTTACCTTTTTACATGAGAGGGTTCACACTTCTCCTCCTCCTCCTCTCCTCATCTTCCTCCTCTCCTCCTCCACTCTCTATAAAAACAAAAACAATTGAACAGAAATAAGAGTTAAAATCGTCAGAGAATAAAATTGAACAGATTAATGAATTATTAATTTGTATCATTCTGATAAAATCATTTAGATAACTTTTTACATGAGAGGGTTCACACTTCACCTCCTCCTCCTCCTCCTGGTTTCTATTTTTTATGCTTCACCTCCTCCTCCTCCTCTTCTCTCCTCCACCTTCTGCTCTCCTGTGTACTCCTCCGCCTCCTCTCCTTTCTATTCCTCCTCCTCCTCTACCTTATCTTTTCCTCTCCTCTCCTCCACCTTCTCCTCTCCTTTCTATTCCTCCTCCTCCTCTCCTCCTCTTTTCCTCTGCTCCTCCTCCTGGTTTCTACTTTTTACCTTTACCTACCCTTTACCTTTGCCTTTTACCTGGTCTATTTAAATGAAGTAGAAAGAATAATAACAAGGCTTTTCCTCACATCTACCTGTACTTTCAGAGGATTTTCCCCAGTTTCCATACTTGTCCCTCATCGTCATATATTCCCTCACATTTTTTGACCACTCTTGCTCTTCACCCGGCCAAGGATCACTGCAAGCCTTTCGTTTTTTGTTGGGGCTTGTTGGCTCAGAAGGTTCTTGTGGTGCCTTGTGTTTCTGGGGGGAGCTCGTAGACTTTGTAAGGACCTTATTAGACTCATTACGTACCTCAGGGATCCTGGGGAGTCTTGTAGGCTCACTTGGCATCGTCTTCCTCAGCTTCCTCGGGTTGGTGGCTGTGAGATAAAGCGGCACCATGTTCCAAGGATTGTCCTCCTCCTCTGGGATGGGGCAGCTTTAGAAAACATCAAAATAGGTTATGACAAAATAATTATGCAGGTGTAACACAAATTAAAAATATCATCACTATACAACATTTAGATGTGTCAAAATTTTCTTCAGGTACAAACGTGAAAAAATGTGACATGAAATGTGTAATAAATATATTTACCTTGTTGATCTAGGAACAGAGCGTAGGGAAGAGCTATAGAAGTTAGAAGGGGTACGAGTAAATGGCATGTGAATGTTATCAGAAGATTGAGTGGTAGTGTTAGCAGCAGAAGAGTGAGAGGGAGCGTTAGAAGAGGAAGAAGTGCAAGCAGAGGAGCGAGAGGGAGAGGGTTCACCACCAGGTGAGATACCAGTCTCCTTTGGGTCTGTGATCCTCTTCAGGATGACCCTGGTCCTGTTGGGGTCGTTGGGGTCAGGAGCCAGGTCATAAGCCCACCTGAAGTGCTTGGCTAACTGAAGGTAAGTACAAATACAACCGTCAGACCACTGCTCCACATCAGGTTAACATCCCATTAACAGTAAAACCATCATGACTCTCTAACATCACATATTGAATTAAAAGGACCAGTGTGACAACAAAATGATACCTCACTGACAGGAAATGTCAAGACATACGTACACAAGCAAAAGTATAAAATAGTTAAATGCCACATTCATGCATTACTTTCTCAGTGTTACTATTGCAGGAGGTCTGCCATAATTAAACAAAAATTGTACAATATGAAGACACACATATTGTTGATGACTGTAACATTTCTGACTGCACAGAATCCATACTTATTAAAACTAATTCAAATATATAAATAGTGTGCAGAGCTATCGTGATGTCATGTTGGTTTGTGAACAACAATGAAGCCCTTATGGAAGTAATTTAAACTAGCACCCTTTTCTGGTTTGTTGATTGATTTGTTGTTGATTTCTGAGTTGTTAGTTTAAATAATTTTAAAATATATCAGGGTGTCGTTAACTGAATTATGGTCAAATATATGGTGAAATAACACATAAAACTTTGGGGACTTTGGCAGGTCTCTGCTGTCAATCACAGCCTGAAGTTTACCAGTAAGAAAGGTTATGTTGAGCCACAATTAGCATTCCAGTCATGTGAATTAAGGAGGCTCATTGCTAACCAAGCTAGCTCACAAGTGCTAACGTTAGCTGATAACATAGCGGTTGCTATGCTAACGGTATCAGTGTAATATATACCTCTGTCTGTGTCTAGCTTCCTGTCTGTGAAGAATTGATGCTCCTCAAAGCAGTGTTATTGTACGTTGTGACGTTTGTTCCCATTTACTTTTTTTGTTTTTTATCAGGCTTTTAGTGAAGAACTAACGTTAGCATCACTTTAGCACATGCTGCCCGGTCTATTGCTAAAGTTAACACAGGTTAGCAGCCCACCGGGACCAGGTACCGTTACCATAGCAACCGCTAGAGACCTTTCACAGAGTGAAATTAATGACACTTAATTCAACTTTATGTCACTTATAAACTGTCTTGATTGACTGAAGGTCGCCACCTTATCAGCATGTTTTCTATCAAAACCTCTATTTCAGATTCATATTGTCACATCGCTTATGATATGCTTGAAAGAAAACACCATTGCTATTGCTGGCATGCTTATTTGTTCAACATGAAACGGTCCTAAACAAAGCAGTTTTTTTAAACTTTCTTATTAAACAGTCAAACGTCAGGCCTACTTTAAATATTTTACAGTACTAATTAAAGACATTATAGTCACGTTCATTTCTTTGTGCATTTAGGGGTTGGTAAAGTCTCGATGGTAAAACAGCTTAAATAGAGAACAACATTGGTTTAAAAAGTGAATAAATCTCACTTCATCCATGAGTAAAGTCCTTTCGTCTGTCACAGCAGGTCTGAAGTCCGTCCAGCTAATAAAAGTCGCAGCTTTCTTCTTTTTCTCTCAGAAATGGCAGAAAATTATATCCGTCTTCTCGATGGGGATCAGTCTTCCTTATGGTCAGAAAGTTTGAATGTTTAAATGATGATCCGATGTCCAATGATGCACCTGGAGATGAACCATAGCAACCATGGACCCACCATAGCAACCATGGAACCAGCAGGAACTCACCAAAAAGACTGGTTATAATATTCATATTCAGTGTTGACAATAATAGTAATAAAGATTTACAAGATATACTCAATAAAAATGAGTATATTTTCATTGCAAATGAAATATTCATTAAACACAATTATTAGATTTTTTTTTATTAAGGAGAAGAAGAAGAAGAATTCCTTTATTGATCCCTCAGTGAGGGAGACTACATTTTTTCACTGTTAGTATAAATATAAATAGACAAAAATAAAAAATAGACAAAATAAAAAAGCAGTGCAAATGGTATGGCAGGAAGTATGAAAACCTGCTGCTGTCTGTAGTCTCTGGACTATAATATGATCATTTCATCAGCATAGATGGTTTGTATTGAAGATAATTCTCCTAATCATCTGAAGGATGAGTTCATAAATGTATCTGGGCCCCCCTGGATCACTGGCCAGAGTAAATCCTGCTGGGACTGGATGACAGGAACTAGACACAGTTGGTGTTGGGAATGTCTGGAATGCCAGTCACCTTTATTCTAATTACTTTCCTCCATCACTGTGCTGTCAGCTGCTCTTTAGTTACCCAACAGCAGCAGCCTATAGTGTCCTGGTTCACACCGTCAACATGAGCCTTCAGACCGTCTCCTTCACCCTCTTGGTCTGTTTCAACACTCTTTCCTCGTCTCTGTCCTCTCATCCCATCTCTGCTAAGAAGTCAGGCTGCTTCAGAGTCAACAACTGCAAATGCATCATGAAGGACGGGAGCGGGGTGATAAACCTGAAGGCTATGGGAGATACAGAGGGCTTCCTGGGGCGTCTGAAGCCAGTGTCAGCAGAGAGCATGGAGGTCAGTGCAGAGATCCTGCTGTCCTTCAGCCCCTGCCAGCCTTTCTCCCAGCCAGAGGAGCTGAGTGGAGGTGACTGTACCAACGTCGCTGCCTGCCTCACTGTCAGGTATAGTCACAATATATGACACAGATATTTTTAGCCTTTTCTCTGAAGTAGGAACAGAACTTCAGTGTGCTGCCACACCTTCCTGGTTCATTTGCTCACTCACTAAATGTAGAGGAATAAGATCTATCTGACCTTTGAATACATACTTACATCACTATAGCTGGCTTTGCTTTTTTCAATGAATTAGTATCAAGGAAAAATATAGGTATCGATTTGAAATTTTCCTTTTTTTTAACCACTGCTATTTTTGCAAAAGCAGAATGTCAACAGTTTTTTATCCTCTCATAATAATCCAAATTAACCATTACCCTGATGATAAACCATCATGTGACTTGTACTGGTGCTTCAAGCTTCAGACAGTGGTGGAAGTATTCATATCCTTTATTCAATTAAACATCTAACACTTGTAAAATAGCCTATTTCAATAATGAATAAAAGCCCTGCTTTTGAAACAGACTAAACAAAAGAACTGGTTTAATTTTAATGGAGACATATTAGGCTTAATTCTAGTGATGGACAAATGAAGCTTCACTTGTGATATTTTTTGACTCCTCTAGATGGCGCTCTTGGCTTAAAGACAAAGTAAAAGCGTAATAAATTTCCATTACACTAGCCTTTTTCTTTAAATCAAGAGCACCATCTAGAGGAGTCAAAAAATATCACTTGTGCTTCATGAAGCTTCATTTGTCCATCACTACTTATTTCTGTATTTCCAGATCCATACTTATATTTTGTGTTTCTACCAGAACATGTTCACATGTTTTAATAAAAACACATTATTTTTCCCATTCTTTCTGTCTGAATATTCCTGTATTCACCTTCTGTCAGATTTTAGTAAGAAATCCTTTTCCTTAAAAGGTTTGTGGAGTTAGTTTTTATGCCACCAGGTGGCCAAACACAGCTGACTGCTTTTGACACCACACTGTTCATAGACTGATGTATTAACAGTTGTGGGGGGGGGGTTATTATTATTTTTGTGGATTATTTGTGATTAAATGTGTGTCTGACTAATAGGGTAGAGAAAAAATGAATGATGGCTCAGGGCTCCACGAAACCTCCTGACCTTTATATACAGAGCTTAACAAGTTTATTATCCCTCCACCCAGTGTCAGGTGTTGACCACTGCTGCTCTAAATTAACAGTATTACTGACTACTAAAATATTTGTAATATTTTAATAATGGTTAATACAGCAGTATGTACAAGCTCTTTAATCGAAATGATGTATTTAATGCTAAAATATAATTATTGTTGTTATCCAGGAATTTTCAAATTTACTGTTTTACAAAAAAAAAGCTGAAAAAAAATATCAAGTCACGTTATTCTTATTTTTTGATTGAGATGTTATATTCCAGTTATTCCCTGTCATTCTTAGACAGAAAAATGTGTTTTCGTGGTGTGTTATTGTGGATTCATTTCTGACTTTTTGGTCTAAAACGGTGAATTCAGTTTAAATTCCTCACTCCTGTTCAAAAAGGTGAAGAGTAGGGAACTCAGTGAGAGAGAAAGTTCCAGTTAAAGTGAATGAAATGATGCTGGAGACTCTTTGAGACAAACATTGTAATGCATTTTCTATGTGCCGTATTTTTACCATGAATACATAGGTATCACAGACTCAACAGATACTTCAGTCGGTATATCAGCTATGGGAGACATGAAGGGAATGAATTCCACTACAATCACTCCCTGAAGATGCTGTCCGTCTCTTACTTTGGTGAGCTCTGACACAAACATCACGTCACTGATGGTTTTGTGTGTTCATGCTGACCTGATCTTCTTCACCTCCTGTCTCCAGTTCATGATGAGCAGCCAGTGACAGTCGTTCACTACCACTGTAATCCTAATGAGTCCACTTCTTTCATCCGGGACCAGAGGCTCAGCACTGAGGAGCCCCTGCAGATCTGGGTGGAGAGCCCCTGTGCCTGTCCAAATGCCTGCGTCATGGAAGATCTGGGTCTAGATAGATAGATAGATAGATAGATAGATAGATACTTTATTCATCTCACAGAGAAATTTACAGTTCCAGCAGCTTGAAAGATGAAAACACACAGGGTTCAAGGAAATAAAAAAATAAAATAGGATAAAATAGAATATCAATGAAATAAAATATCTAGCACCAAAATATATCCTTTCTTTTTTTTACACATTGTGGAGTCCAGTTTGTAGATGTGAGAAAGTGCATGTGTGTCCAGGTGTGGTGTGAATGTGTGGTGAGTCCAGGGTCCAGGCTCAGTGTTTGTGTTGTCGCTCCCCCAGAGAGGTGTTATAGAGGCGAACGGCGTGGGGGAGGAACGATCTTCTGAGTGTGTCTGTGGATCAGGACAGTGACAGCAGTCTGTCACTGAAGCTGCTCCTCTGTCTGGAGATGGTGCCGTGAAGTGGATGGTGAGGACTGTCTATGATGGACAGAAGCCTGTTCAGTGTCCGTCGCTCTGCCACAGATGTTAGACTGTCCAGCTCTGTGCCAACGACAGAGCCTGCCTTCCTCACCAGTTTGTCCAGGCGTGCAGCGTCCTTCTTCTTCAGGCTGCCCCCCCAGCACACAACTGCATACAGGAGGGCACTCGCTACCACAGACTGGTAGAAGATCTGTAGCAGCTTGTTGCAGATGTTGAAGGACGCCAGCCTTCTGAGGAAGTACAGACGGCTCTGTCCTTTCCTGCACAGAGCGTCTGTGCTGGCAGTCCAGTCCAGTTTATCGTCCAGCAGTACTCCCAGGTATTTATAGGTGGGTCCCACCTCCACACAGTCCCCTTTGATAAAAGCTGGCACTGGCTGAGGCCTGGGTCTCCTGAAATCCACCACCATCTCCCTGGTCTTGGTGGTGTTGAGAAGCAGGTGTTTGGAGTCACACCATGTGACAAAGTCCTGGATCAGCCCTCTGTACTCCCCCTCCTGTCCACTCCTGATACGTCCCACGATGGCTGTGTCGTCCGCAAACTTCTGTACATGGCAGAGCTCCTTGTCGTACTGGAAGTCGGACGTGTACAGGGTGAACAGGACCGGAGAGAGGACACTTCCCTTCGGTGCTCCTGTGCTGCTGACCACAGTGTCGGACCTGCAGCCCCCTAGTCGCACATACTGAGGTCTGCTGGTCAGGTAGTTGGTTATCCACGTCACTAGGTGTGATTCCACTCCCATCTCTGTCACTTTGTCCCCGAGGAGCAGAGGCTGGATGATGTTAAAGGTGCTGGAGAAGTCCAAGAATGTAATCCTCACAGCACCACTGCCTCTGTCCAGGTGAGAGAGAGATCGGTGGAGCAGGAAGGTGATGGCATCATCCACTCCTACCTTCTCCTGGTAGGCAAACTGCAGAGGGTCTAGTGCGTGGTGGGTCTGTGGCCTCAGATGATGAAGCAGCAGTATGCTCCATGGTCTTCATCACATGTGATGTCAGGGCGACCGGCCTGAAGTCGTTCAGCTCAGCAGGATGTGCTTTCTTTGGGACTGGAACGACGCAGGATGTCTTGCACAGTAGAGGAACCCTCCTCTGTTCCAGGCTCAGGTTAAATAGGCGCTGAAGGGGGTGTCCCAGCTCTTGCACGCAGGCCTTCAGCAGTCTTGGTGATACTCCATCTGGACCTGCAGCTTTGCTGGGGCGTAGCCTCCTCAGCTCTCCATAAACCTGAGCTGCTGTGATCGTTGGTGGTGTGATGGGGGGAGGGGAGGTGTCCTCTGCTGTGCTGGTGATGGCTTGTGGAAGTAGGTGGGTGGGGGCTGCTGCGTTCAGAGGTGTGAATGGGATGGGGTGATCAAACCTATTAAAAACTGTTTAACTGGTTTGCCCTTCCCACATCCCCCTCCATAGAGGCACCTCTCTTGGAGTTGCAGCCTGTGATGATCTTCATCCCCTCCCACACCTCTCTCATGTGGTTGTTCTGCATCTTTTGTTCTACTTTTCTTCTGTACTGCTCTTTCGCCTCCCTGAGCTGGACTCTGAGCTCCTTCTGTACCCGCTTGAGCTCTGGAGTGTCACCGTCTTTAAAGGCCCTCTTCTTCTGGTTCAGAAGGCCTTTGATGTTACTGGTTATCCAGGGCTTGTTGTTGGCAAAGCAGCGTACAGATCTGACAGGAACAACAACGTCCATACAGAAGTTGATACAGTCCGTGGTGCAGTCAACCATCAGCTCCATGTTGTCATTGTGAGACCCCTGCAGAGCGTCCCAGTCGGTGGTCTCAAAGCAGTCTTTCACAGCCTGCTAAGGTTCAGGAGACCACTTCCTGAATGAGTGTGTGGTTGCTGGTAGTCTCCTCACTCTTGGTGTGTAGTGAGGTTTGAGCAGAACCAGGTTGTGGTCTGCTGGTCTTACAGCCAGAAGTTCAATGTCCCTGCAGCAGCTGGAGATCTTCCTGTTCACATGCCCAGGAGTGCACCACCGTTTGTTCACAGACAGAGCGAGTCCTCCTCCTTGGCGCTTCCCGCAGGCTCTTGTGTCTCTGTCCGCTCTGACTGTGCTGAAGTCCGGTAGCTCCACGTCAGCGTCCGGGATGTTAGCTGTGAGCCATGTTTCAGTGAAGCACAGGAAACTACACTCCCTGTAGGTCTTCACATTCTTCGTCAGCGCAGCCAGCTCGTCAATCTTATTCGGTAGTGAGTTCATGTTTCCCGTTAGCACGGAAGGTACCGGAGGCTTGTATCTCCACTTCTTTGCCAGCCGCTTAGCTTTTAGCTTAGCGCCGGCTCTGCAGCCTCGGTACGGCTTCCTTACCTCCACAGGTAAACACGGAATCACACCGATGCGGGACTTGGCTCTCAAAGCGTGTAAAAAGTCACTTGAATAAACGAGTCTTGGAGTTGAAAAATCCACATCCACGGGATATATGAAATACGTGTCCAGAGAAACCAGGGTGGTAAATTTTAAGGATAGAAAAAGGACAAAAAGTTAGGAAACACACGGAGCTGCTGGAGAGACTGCCAGGAAGAGAGAGGGTCTGAGCACCATCTTCCTCATCATCATCCTCTCCCTCAGTGCGGCTGCATCCTTCATCCTGGGTACTGATCACTTTAGATACTGCCATGATGTATAGCCCAATATCACAAATTACAATTTATAATCTGCACAGGATATGACCCCCTCTGTCCTTTACAAACAGCCCTCACATCTACTGAGGAGAAAAGAGTAAATGTGTTTGTACAAAACCTCTCAACAGCAAAACGTGCTTCACAAATAGAAATAAGGCACAGTGTGCTTATTGAAGGTCTCCTCTTCTGGAGAGCATACATAAATGAGTGATAATTTACCTGAAAGAGTTGGAGTAGAAGAATAGCTGTGGGATAATAAAGATTAAGCAAGTTGAAGCCGTTAAGTGACATTAAACTTGCAGAGCAGCCGTCAAAAATACAGAGAAAAAACTGTGAGATCACCAGAATTATTAGAAGATTTCCTCTTAAGTATTTGTACTTTACTTGAATATTTCCATTTCATACTACTTAATACTTCTACTAAACTAGTTAGCAGCTATCATGCTGATATATTAATAATATTTGACATACATTAGAATAGAATAGAATGCCCTTTATTGTCATTATGCAACGTAGAATGAAATTGTAGAAGATCAGATCCTTTTTTCAATTTAACTTAAATGGCAAATAAAATAAGAATTACAGTAAGATTAGCTGCATTGATGCAACATTGAAATGAAGCTACACCTGAATGCATCAGTATTATAATTCATACAACATTGGAATATGTAATAATAATAATAATAAACTATGCATTCATTTCATTTGAATGCTTTAACTACATTTAGCTCACAATAACCCTTTGAATGCCGGCCTTTACTTATAATGGGGTATTTTTAAAATGTGCTTGACACAGTCATGAACAAAAGAGTTGCACAGACACATGGATTCAAAATTCTTAGACTCCTTTAAATTCAACCGCTGGTGCACAGATGGCACACCTGTGGAAAACCATATTAATTTAAACTTTTCAGACATGTAGTCTGGTATGTATGGAGGCCCATTCCTGCCAAGACAATAACACAACACACAGTATATACCAGGGCTGTCAAGTTAACTCAAACTAATTTGCATGAACGTAACTCTACTTGGACAAACTGCCCTAAATGTGTTGCCAGAGATGTGCTAATTTTATGTATATAAGCTGCTGAAATCAGAACAACCTCACGTTATTGTGAAAAGAACGTCTCTTTCCTTTTCCTTTTCATCTATTTCACATTAAAATTAATACTTTAACGATGCTCTTTGGTGGATTATTTGTTTGCTGAATTACACGAGAAGCTTGGACAGAGTCAGAAAAGATGATTAATCTAATTTTATCAGCATTTTTTTGATTGTTAGTTATAAGTGTGTGTTAGTTTCCTTCATATTTTGAATGGAGTTCTGCTTCATGACATGTCTCTGGCAACACATTTCAAGCAGTTTGTCCAAATAGAGTTACCGTCTAGTTATCACACTAATTTCAACAGTCCTAATATATATCTAAGTTGTCATTCCTGGTAGGAATGGACTTCCAGTGATGACAGATTGATTTTTTTTTTTTTTATGTAACTTCTTGTCTTCCCTCCATCTCCTCTCTGCCGACAGGCTCCTGTGCTCTGAGGCCTTTTCGGAGCAGCAGTGGAGTTCAGATCTCTCCAGAGCACAGTGTGTGGTGTATGATCTGCTGCCTCTGTACTGAGAGCAGGCCTGCAAGAAGACACTACACAGACATGAGACAGTGACTGATAAACAGCTGCACAACTCTGGACCACTGCAAGATGTCTCCACATGTCCCATGGTTCAACCTGAAAGTGTCCCATAGAGGGCCAAGAGTCAGCATGGTGTTATTTTACAGTGTGCTGAAAGTGACATACCACTCTGTAAACCTTTACTGAGCAGCATTTTATGGATTTAATCGATAAAGTACAAATGTCTTGGTTTGGTTATTCTGCATCTATCACTGTTAATAATGTAGAATTAAACACATTTTACAATAAGCAGGTATTTGTACCAGAGGGTACAACATGGAAGTGGTTTAAAATTCACAGCCAAACTGGATGAAATCTCTGATCAAAAACTAGAATAGTTGACAAACCCTAAATGTGGAGAATGAACATTCATACCTGAGGGAATCAAAGTTATCAAAGGTTATGAAAGTAAACCAATGAAAGCTAATCATTAAGGTGATTAACATGAGTGTATGGGGTCGTATGTGTATTCTTCTCATGTTGGGCACAGTAAAATTCCTGGTTTTGTGAATGGAGTCTGGTGGCTTTGAGGAGAGTGATACCACAGCTTTACCTCACCATCAGTCAGTCCTTTCTGATGCAGGACTGAAGCTGTTACATTGCTGCCTTCAAAGCCACCAGACCCCATCAGAAAAAAAGTATTTCCTTCCAGAACTGAGGAGCAGCTGGTCTGAATATTCTGTAACTTTCAGATATGAATATCCACACAGCAGCGGTGCATAGCTTAGCCTTCGTGCCGATGCTCCTGTCCCCAAACTAGGGGCAAGCTTACCACCATATAAGTCACCTTTAATAAACTGATTATAAAGCCAACCTGGTCACACATGAAGGCCAGTGGGTCCTCAGGACCGGAGTGGGAACCACTGGGCTAACACCATAGTGGAATGAAATGAAAACACATGATTGATTGACACTTGTCATTAGCTGAAAAGTTTTGTGTAGCCCATCATGCAGCAGCAAGTATCTGCATCAGTTTGTAGCTTCATGTCACCAGCTTCCACTGAAAATGGCTGGTCACTGTGTCCTCAAAAACAAAATGATGGATCCAACCTTTGAAAGAATAAGTAGAGGACGAACACGTTTTTGAGTCATAAATGTATTTTTGCAATGATGAATCATTTCTTTATCAGACCATATACCCCATCTTGTCTCTGCAGAAGTCCTCTCTGCTCGGAGCTCTGCTGTTCTGTTGTGGAAATATTCTGTCAGGATGTTTTAATTTCTACAGGGTTCTTTAACTACACAAGGGTCCGGTGAATAAACTTCACTGATTCAGTTGCCCAGAAAAAGTTGCTCTTTTATTATCTGTCTGCAGAACAGAGATGAGATTTCAAACACACAGCTCAGAGCGTTGTGAGTGAATGCCCATACAGAATGTCAGGAAAAAACAGTATTTATGCACGTCTGATACATACATGCGTACGTGAGTTCCTGCTGACAAGCAATACCGTCATAGTGATAAAGGAACATGCTGTATGCTTTAATGTAGGCAGAGTCCACATGTCTATCAGGCCTGATGGTGAGGAAAAGGCATACTGCACACACACTGTTCTCTGTGAAGACTAAACAAGATAACTTCTAGCAACATCATCATGAGTTCAGACATAACAGCTTCTGACACATTCTGCTAAATTTCTATCACATTTCCTCCCTTTTGTTCCTATAGGAACACCTAAGTAAATACAAAGTTTACTGTGAGCATCAAACATCAGATTGAAGCTTCCGCAGGTTGTTAAGATCTAACATCATTAAGATGTCAGTAACAGAAAAAAAAAAAGTTGATTTGTTCTTGCGAGAATAGAACTCTCTGGTTATAGCAAAGCTGAGACAGACAGAACGGGGATTGTAGAATTACACAAGTGATATTGCATTACTGTATATTAATCAGTACAGATAACAATCATCATCCTAAAACAGGATGAAAAAAAAAAAACTCACAGTGAGAACCCGTTCCCGGGCCTATACAGGCCATCGGGCAGTCGCCTCACCAAGTCATTATAACTTTATGATTCTCAAATGTCCATGCTGTAAAACAAACAGATTCAATGCATCTCAGTTCTTCTCAGAGGTCACACCTATCAATGGTTACACCGCAAATTCAGGCGAAAACCCTTTTCTACGGAAAAATTCCTGAATGACCCTCTCATAGAGCCCAGAGGAGAAAAACCCCATTCGTGTCAGATGAGGGGAAAACACCTCCGTGGTCTCCATGGGAACGATCACCATTCTCGGCTTGCAGTGAACCTGGTTGTAACACAGAATAAACAGACATTAGAATCATCATAAAGGCATTATAATCACATGACATGAATATTTATGAAAATGTTGAAAAGTTGACTGTATGCTGGTGCAGATCTCTTTAGATTTCTTTGTTTCTTGTCCGCTGTTCTGGCATCATGGTTTCGTTGGAACAGAGCGTTTACTTTCACCATCTGTTCAGTTGGTGACTTGGCACGTCACATGTAGCAGGGAGCGCTTTAGCCTCCTCCTGATATTGTGGATCTCCAGGAGCTGGTAGCTCTGCAGTGGGACGTGTAGATTCATGTTGCTCTTTCTGCAACCTTCACTGTTGTGTCCGTGGTGAGGAGGATCTGGAACGGACCTTGCCAGCGTCTGTGTTTCCATCTTTTCCTCCTGAAGTCTTTCACAACCATGTAGTCTCCTGGTTGGAGCTGATGCAGTGGACCTTCAGCTTGACCAGAGAGTGCAGCAGACACTTGTTGTCTCAGTGATGGCTCCCCTTTAATAACATCATTGCTCGTCGTCAGATCCTGGTGGTGGGATGGACAATCCCTCCATTTCAGCTGAACACTGGGCCATCCTCTTTTACAGTTGAAATCAATCTGACCCCTTTTGAGGTACACTGGTTAAACTGGCTGTCTGTATCCTGGATGTCTCATTTCCACCTGCCTCCAGTGTGTCTGCAAAATACAATAATAGCAAAACAACACAACAAGCAACAATAGCAAACATAGATAAAACGATCCATTAAGTGTTATTTTTACTCAAGACTTCCTGCCCTAGTTTCAAAATAAAAGCCCTTCTGTGTTTTTGTCTGTTCAAAGAACTGTGTTTATTAACATGAGACCTTTATTTTGACATACCGTATGTATAAGAATAAATACTCAGTGTAAGCTTGACTAGCTTTATGTAGAAAGACCGATGAATAGAGTTTATTCTGAAGGACCAACTGGACTGATATCTGCGTTCAATCTTCAGTCTTTTATAAACTTCACTAACATCCCGCCTGTGAGACATTAATGAGTCTATATAGTGACCTTGCTGCTTTCAACACTACAATCTGTATATCAAAAACATTTAGCCTAGTTATACTTAAAATATATAGATAGTTCAAAGTCATTACCAAAAACCAATAATAACCATAACGCTAATGTGGCTGTCGATGAAATGGAGTTTGATACTCCTGTTCTAGTGGATATGGAGGCTTTAGCACACTGATTCAGGTGGTACCTCGTGTGTCCTCTATCCAATCGGAGGGTCTCACACCCTTACCCGAATGTTGTCGTTGTCACCCTCTGTTGTCACTCTTTTCCTGTACCTGTATGGAGAGATGCTACCAGTACAGTTAGTGCACCATAGTATGACACATGATCAAGATTTGTGAGGTCTAGAGGCGTCCCCCTGAGACCCACTAGTGCAGGACCCTCAAGCGTGTCCTGTGCAAAGCTTGAACAGTAAAAACCCTATACTATTGTTGGTGGAGGCTCTGATAGACATGAAAGCAATAAGCAAGGCCTCAACTGAGATTAATTTGGAATCTGCGTAGATTTTTGCCAATTTTTACTCTTTCAACTTGACCTTGGGCCTGCCAAACCTAGGTAGACAGTGATTATTTAAAAAAAACAACTTACAAACTGCACATAATGTGCTGATTAACCAAAAAGAGTCAGTTCATTGTAAGAAATGATTCTGTGGTCATGCAGATTTGAATTAATGTATTAGGTAAAATACATAATACAAATCAGTAAAATACATCAGTATGATTGTGATTTTGATTTTGAAGCAGATATTTGCCGTGTACATGGATGTGGAGCAACGCGTCTAAAGCACAAAAATGAATTGTTAATAAAATTCTTATTTGAGTATTTCTTAAGTTCTGTACTTTGTGGACCATAGACTGAATATTTTTAAAAAGGAAGAATATTTAGACTAAATTCAGTGCATTGATTACATTCACATCAAGGTGCAGATTAATGTAGATGACTATTACACAATTATATATCACTGACACATAGGAATAATTTCTATTATTAGTATTTCCACATTAGGGAGTTTATCTTTTTCAAATCAACTCAATATTCTTGTTTAGGTTATAATCGTCTATGTACTGTTTTCTGTTTGAATCTACTCAATGGATAACTATTATGGGCATCATTTACTTAATATTTACTCAATACTGAACCTTGTGAAATCTAATAAACAATATTGCTTGTCTGTTACCTCATTTTTATTGAGTAAATATTGTGTATCTTTTCTTACAGTGTGCATATATTGAGCCTACAATCTGTCCCTGAGCTGCTTTAAGCGTTTCAGTCAATGTTTTCAGTCCTGCTCTCTGTGCTGAGGGTGAAGTCTGTAGTCTGTCAGAGGTCACAGTCACACACAGTAGTCATTTCCTGTTTGGTACCCAAAATACAGCATATCCTGTCTGTAGTCCATTTTGTGGGTGCCATAAACAACAACCATCAGTAAATACATTTCTTGTGTCTGTATGATTAAGGGGCTCATTCTGTAAATCAGCTCTCAGTTTAATGTTATGTTATGTGTTGTCAGTACAGTCAGTGACTGATACATGACTGTGTTCTGATTTTGTGATGGCTTTTGCTTCTTCAGCATGTCGTGTGCATGGTGGTTATCTGTTTTCTACAGTGTCTGATTTGAATTGTAGTACATCAGTACCTGCCTTCCTCCCCCCTTTTCCCTGTAGCCATTTTCCAGAAACATCCAAATGAAACCAAATAATCGAGTGTATCTGTACTGTTGACCTCTGAATGTGAATGAGAACACATCTCTAATCTCAGGTTTGAGTGGGAGACAGAAAAAGGCTTTTGCTTGTTATCACAATATCAAGGTCAGATTATTTATAATTAATTAAAAACAAACAGCCAGCGATTTAGACTGAAGTAGAGCACATAACGTCAGAGCAATGGTTAACATACCATCATAGAATTACATTCAATTTAAGATTTCCCCTTTTGACATGGTTTCTTCATATCAATCAACAGAAGTAGGAAATGTATATCCTGCATTGTGCTGCATCCATCAGGCTGTAACCAACCTTGCAGGCCCCCAAACTGCAAGTGACCACCACCTTTTAGGGTATGGCACAACCAGGTGGGAGACAGTGTGGGGTCCCCCTTTTGGAGCCCTAAATCACAGGTGTGAGCAGTTCTTCATTGCATGTTCAGTAGCATCCTGTATGTCAGCAACTATGTGTAAGCTGGTCTTCATTGCAAGTGTCAGCAGCAAGCGATTCTTCATTGCACAGGCATGTGGAAAATGATAACAATGCAATAGTGATTGATTTCATTTAATATAGACAGAAGCTAAACCTTTTATTTATTTATTTATTTACTTATTTGCTCAACTGATAGCATATCAGGGGCCTTAAGTTTGAGCAATCAGAGGCATATGTGCTGGCAAATGCTGACCTGTGGTTCCTGTTTCTGGCATCTAGTTTTGCTTGCAGTTGGGCCTGAAGTTGGGCCATCAAATCTATTAATAGATGGTTATCGTTCTCACTAGGTGGAGGGAAAAATGCACAGAGTGTTTGAACATGAGAATGAGGAGGAATGCTAGGTGTGGAGTGTGTTATCTTGTGTTCATGGCTATGTAAATGGAAATGTGGAAAATGTGTAAGTTAACCCTTCTCTCATACCATTAGTTTGTTTAGGGTCTAAGTTATTCCTCCCTTGTATAGAAGTCTGAATTTGACTGATTTCTTGTGAGGGTCTAGAATTTAGTTTAAAAGTCTGCGACTGCTTATGCTTCCTTTCTGTACTTTTTTTATCTTCTCTAGGTCATTCTGTCTCTCCCTCTGTGTCTGTGTTCGTCAGAGTCATCTGTCTGAGTCTTGTATCAACTTATACTCAAACTCTCTCAAAGTTAGCAGAGCATCATCCCCTGGAAATCAACCATTTTTTAAAAAAATTCTGCTTCAATTTATCCACTTATTTCCTGTTTTTCTTATGGTATTTGGGATTAATGCCTCCTAAATACACACAAAACTACTCCTTCTCACAAATTTTGAACTTGCCTGCTCCTTTAATTGCCATAATTTATGGACTTACTTCGGTTGTACATAAAAAACACTACACACACACACACTTTCAAGTGTATAGACGCAATGCCCTGTTAGGAGACCTAGTCAGCAAGCTTCTACAGAAAGTCCTGGTGACTATACTGCGGCTGACTACTGGGGGTTCTAACCCAGTCTCACTAACAGTTTTAATACACCTCAAATTATGCACCAAAACCACCCCAAAGGTAATACTCACACTCAGTCTTCAGAGTTTTGTTTCACCGGCCTCCTTTTCTTTTAACTCTTGAAGAAAGACCCAGCCCACACAATTGTTTGTATGTTCCCAGGCGAAGACCCGCAACGACCCCAGTTTTGTGTTCAACCTTTTCTCTACCCCTAGTCAGTCCAAGTGTGAAAGAGAACAAAAACACATCCAAAAATCTGCCATAACAGTTAGGAAGACTGATGTCACTGCCGCAGGTGGTGCATCTCAGGACAGCACGTGTGAAGAAAAGTGAACCGGACAAAGAATGTCCAATACATAACAAACCGCACCCGCTCACAAAATGCCGTGGGTTCCGAGGAAAACACCTTGATGACAGGAAAGCATACTTAAAGGAGAATTCAATTTGCTCCAAATGTTGTGCCAGCACCAAGCACATTGCTAAAGATTGCAAGACAATGCTAAAATGTAAAGAGTGTGAGAGTGACAAGCACACTTCAGCAATGCATCCTGGTCCAGCACCATGGTCACCTCATGGGCAGGCTGGACACTTACCTGGGAATGACCAGAGCAGGGAGCAAGGAGGGGAGCAAAGCCAGGAGAGTGAAGTTGTAGCACCCCTTGTTGTCACTTCCAAGTGCACCGAGATATGTGGCGACGCCCCCCGGCCTAGATCCTGTGCCAAAATCTGCTTGGTCAAGGTTTCCCACGCTGATAATCCAAGCAATTCTCATAGAGTATACGCAGTACTCGATGACCAAAGCAATAGATCTTTAGTGAAATCCAAGTTCTGTAGTCTGTTGGGCATTAACGGCAGTGCATCCCCCTACACGCTAAAAACATGCTCTGGCAAAGTGGAGACTACAGGAAGGAAAGCAACTAACATCATCGTGGAATCTCTTGATGGAAAGACCAAGGTCCTGCTGGAGTGTGAATTCTTACCTGGTGACCGCTCAGAGATCCCAACGCCTGAGTGCACCCAATATTTCCCTCACCTCAGACCAGTAGCTGACAAGACTTGACAACAGTGCACCCATTCTTCTACTACTAGGCCGAGATATTTTGAGCTTGCACAAGGGGCGGGAGCACCGTAATGGGCTGCACAACTCGCCATATGCTCAGCGCCTTGATCTTGACTGGGTCATAGTGGGAGAGTTATGTCTGGGTGGTGCTCACAAGACTGAGGAAGTCAATGCTTACAAAACCCAAGTCCTTCAAAATGGATGCCCTTCCTTCCTGAAGCCGTGCACTAACAACATCTCACATCAAGGAGAGACCCAATGGACCCTCAGTGCAGGCTTCAGTCCCCGTCTTACAGTGAGGAGGTCATTCCAGAGACATGTAGGGATGGTCTCGGGGAAAGTGTGTTTCAGAAAACACCAACAGACAACAAACTAGCCATGTCTGTGGACGACAGCGAGTTCCTGACAATAATGGGGAAGGAAGTGTATATGGACAATGAAAACCACTGGGTGGCACCACTACCCTTTCGTTGTCCTCGTAAGCGCCTTCCAAGCAACAGAGAGCAGGCTGCTCAAAGGCTCCAATCTCTCCAGCGCTCATTCAGGAGGAAACCTGATATGAAGCAGCACTTTTTTGACTTTATGCAAAAGGTCATCGACAACCGCCAGGCAGAGCCAGCTCCTCCACCACAGCCAGGGCAGGAGTGTTGGTATCTGCCGACTTTTGGTGTATACCACCCCCAGAAGCCGGGGAAAATAAGAGTTGTTTTTGATTCCAGTGCGGAGTACAAGGGGACGTCATTAAAAGATGTGCTTCTCAGTGGACCCAACCTTAACAACACACTAATTGGTGTTCTACTAATGTTCAGAAGAGAACAGATTGCTGCCACCGCCGACGTAGAGCAAATGTTCTATGGATTCAAGGTCAGAGAGGACCACCGCCACTTCCTCCGGTTCCTGTGGCACAAAGACAATGATCCGGACAAGGAGATCATAGACTACTGGATGACTGTGCATGTGTTCGGCAACAGCCCGTCTCGAGCAGTAGCGACGTATGGCCTGAGGAGAGCTGCAGAGCAAGGAGAAGCTGAACATGGCAGTGATGAAAACGAGTTTGTCTTCAGAAACTTCTACGTTGGCGATGGACTCACATCATTGGTCAAGGAGGAGGAGGTGATCGATCTCCTGCAGCGAACCAAGGCTCTGCTGGCTGACTCCAACTTAAACCTTCACAAGATAGCCTCAAACAGCCCGAGGGTCATGGAGGCTTTCCCTGTGGAGGAACAAGCAAGCGACTTGAAAGACCTAGATCTGGGAGCAGACCCTTTGCCCCTCCAGAGCAGTTTAGGCTTAAACTGGGAGCTCCAGACTGACAATTTCACCTTCCGAGTGTCAAGAGATATCAAGCCGTTCACTCGGAGAGGCATGCTGTCCACCATAAACAGTCTTTACGATCCCCTGGGATTTGCTGGTCCCATCACGGGCCAAGGCAAGGCATTGGTGAGAGACATTTCCTCAGAACAGTATGACTGGGACACGCCTCTCCCACCAGAGAAAGAGGCACACTGGAAAGCATGGATCAACTCCTTAACAGACCTAGAGCAGGTTTGCATCCACAGATCATACCTACCAGTCTCCATGTCATGTTGCAACAGGATAGAACTCTGTGTTTTCGCAGATGCTTCGACTCTGGCAATAGTTGCCGTAGCTTACCTGCGTGCCTTGGATGCTGAAGCAAGATGGCATGTAGGATTCGTTATGGGCAAATCAAAACTTGCACCTTACCCTATGCACACCACACCGCACCTAGAGTTGTGTGCAGCTGTCTTGGCCGTTGAGCTGGCAGAAGTGATCCAGTCTGAGATGGACATAGAGTTACAGGCAGTCAAGTTCTTTACTGACAGCCGCATCGTGCTGGGCTACATCCACAACAGTTCACGAAGGTTCTACACCTACGTAGCTAACCGAGTAGCTTGCATTCGTGGATGTACTGAACCAGAACAATGGCAGTATGGCTTGACAGACCAGAACCCTGCAGACCAGGGAACCAGACCACTTCCAGCAGCTCACCTCTCACCAGCTGGTTGCTCGGACCCCCGTTTCTCAGCCAGTCAGCCATGGATCAAGATGATGAGGCAGGAACATTTGAGCTCGTTGACGCAGACACAGACAAAGAAGTTAGGCCCCAAGCCACCTGTCTTGTAACCAAGGTCACAGAGCAGGCTCTTGGATCGGCAAGATTTGAACGCTTCTCTTCCTGGAAGAGTCTAGTGTGAGGTATGGCAATTCTCATTCATGTGGCCAAGGAGAGGTGACGAGTGATGGTTGCAAGGGATGGCATCAATGCAGCCAGCTGCTCGCCGCAGAGCGTTTCCAAGCGAAGACAAGTACCTTCAAGGCTGTGCAGGATGATATTTACAAAGAGGAGCTAAAACGCTTAACTCAGGGTACCACAGTCCACTGTCAAAGTTCCCTTGCAAAGCTCGACCCCTTCATCGACAAGAATGGATTGATCAGAGTCGGAGGGCGGATACGCAGGGCAGACTTGGGAGACCAAGAGAAACACCCACTCATCCTACCAGCCGGCCAGCATGTGACCACTCTCCTGGTCCGACACTATCATGACAAAGTAGCCCACCAAGGTCGCCACTTCACAGAGGGTGCATTGCGCACTGCTGGTGTTTGGATAGTAGGAGGTAAGAGATTCATCTTCAACATCATATTCAAATGCATCAACTGTAAGAAGTTGAGAGGAAAGAGAGAAGTTCAGAAGATGTCAGATCTGCCGGCTGATAGGCTGGCAATGGATCCGGCTTTTACTCACGTAGGTCTCGACGTCTTTGGCCCATGGACTGTCACCACTCGGCGGTCAAGAGGTGGAGCTGCTGAGAGCAAGAGGTGGGCAGTTATTGTAGCTTGCCTAAGTACAAGAGCTGTGCACCTTGAGGTTATTGAATCCATGTCAACCTCAAGCTTCATCAACGCCATGAGGCACTTTCTATCCATACGGGGACCTGTCAAACATTTAAGGTCGGATAGAGGCACTAATTTTATTCGTGCATGCCGCGAACTTCAAATCAACACAGATGACCCTGAGATCAAGAACTATTTGCAAGAGCAGGGATGTACGTGGAGCTTCAATGCTCCCCATTCCTCACACATGGGTGGAGCTTGGGAGAGGTTAATAGGAGTGGCAAGACGCATACTGGAGGGACTACTTGCGAAGGATGGTGCGACCAGACTGTCTCATGAAGTCCTGTCAACCTTGATGGCTGAGGTTATGGCCATCATGAACGCACGCCCGCTAGTCCCAGTCTCCAACGATGCAGAGGTACCTGAAATCCTCTCACCAGCCACTCTGCTCACCCAGAAGGCAAATGCCAGTCCTGCACTCCTAGGAGACTTCGAGCTGGATCATCTCAGCAAGGTCCAGTGGCGCCAGGTCCAGAACTTGGCGGACTCCTTCTGGAAGAGGTGGCGGTCAAAGTATCTGGCCACACTTCAACCGCCGAGGAAGTGGACCTCAGAGAAGCCCGACCTGCAGGAAGGTGACATTGTTTTGATAAAAGACAGTCAAGCAAAGCGTAACATGTGGCCTCTTGGACGAATAGTTAAAGCCATTGCTAGTTCAGACAGTAAAGTTCGTAAGGTCATAGTTAAGACTCTTAGCCAAGGGGTAGTTAAGGAGTACCTTAGACCCATTTCTGATGTTGTTTTACTGATGCCACAAAAGAAAGAGTAAATAGTGGTATACATGTATACCAAGCGGGGAGTGTGCTGATTTGTCAGTTACTGGGTGGGGTTAGGTTCCCCCTAGTGGTAGTTTTAGGTACTGCAGCTTTAATTTGTAGTCACTTCTTGTTGCATGCACGAGGCGCTTCATGTTTCAACCATGCCTGTTACAAGCCATATGTAGATGTGCTCCTCCAGAGATTCAGCTGTGTAACCCTTGAAGTGGAACCAACAGTGAGTTTTTGCTGCAAATCGTTCCTGTAGTTGTTTAAGATCACTGTAATGTTAACGTGATGTTAGAAACGCTTAATTTAAGTCAAATAGAGAACGTTGTTAAATATGTTAATGGTAATCGTTAGCAATGCTAGTTAGCTAAATTGCTGAGTCATCTAGCTTATTGCTAAGCCTCATTTACAGTATGTTATACATTGTGCTTTGTGTGAAACATTGCTAGTTAGCATATTTTTGTTTACTTACCTGTGTAAATAGTCTCCTGTAAGGAAAAGATGTTAAATGTGAAATTTAGCCATACTTACCTGTTTTACCTACCTAATTAAAACCTGTAAAGACAGTACTCACCTGATTTAGAATCTGTGAAGAAAATCCTTACCTGATTCAGTGCCTGTAAAAGGAAAGGTTAATTGTAACCATTGTGTAGCATGTATTGTATTTCCTTTGTAACATTTTGTATCCTGTGTATTTCATTTGTGTTTCAGTTTTACAATAATTCAGATACAAGAAGATTTCAGTAAAGCTCTCAACCTGGAATCAAGCCTTGGGTCTTTGCTATCTGTCTACAATACAACATTGAAGTATTAGCCAGGACAGAATAACTTTGATACTCTGGTCTTGTTGTTATACTGCAGTAACTCTGACTAACTGACTGTTGTTCCTCAGATGGATTCATGGAATATGCAGTGGACATCTGTAAATTTAACTCCTCTGATCTGAAAGACATTTAGTACATCAGGTCTTACTATTACAACAAGGTGGAGTACACCAGGTTCAGCAGCAGTGTGGGTAAGTATGTTGGATACACAGAGCAAGGAATGAAGAATGCAGAGTACTAGAACAACCATACTTCAGACCTGGCTGCAATGACTGCTCAGAAGGAGACATACTGCCATCTCAACATTCAGGTTCGGTACCAGGCTGCTCTGACAAAGACAGGTGAGTCTGTGTTCCTGAAACTGTCATGTCATTGATTCATTCATGAACTCACTGGATGGAGATCAATCCATTTATTATTATTGTTTTTGTTGTAGTTTGAAAACACAACATATTAAATAATCTAATTATTAGAGAGTAAATATTTCCCATTCACACCAGACTGAAGCCTGTTCTGTCTCCACCCGGTGGACAAACACTGACACTACAGCTGATACTACTGGTATTAATACTACCATGACTACTAGTGTGACTAGTACTATGACTAGCAGTACTACTAGTATTACCAGTATTATGATCCTGTATCTTCCCAGAAGATGATTTAAATAAACCTTTCACCTTGTTAATATTATTTATTCAGAATCAGATTGTTTGTTCATGTTATTTGTTGACAGGTTTGGATGTTTTTCTGAGCTCTCTGTCTCTTGCTGGTCTATTCAAACAGGAACATCTTATTGTGAAAGTCAGGTTTTAGACAAACAAATTCTCTGTTGTTTAATAATTAATTCATGTTTTTATTTGACAGATGAGTCAGTGAAGTAAGAGCATGATCTATAATATTCATATTATCAGCCTAAAGAGTGTGAACCTGTAAAGTTTAGAAATGCAGAAAACTGCAGGATATCATTTATCATAATTTATAACATTGTAATAATTATAATAACTGGAAAAGCACTCAGAGAGTGCAGACCTCCGCCATGGCAGCATTCTGCCGCGATTTTGTCCTCTATGCACAGTTTTTCATGATTATTGTGGAACACATTAATATTTGGCTATAAGAATGTCTAAAATTATAAATTGAGAATTATTTTCCAGATATTTTAGAGCAGTTGCATTGCTCTAGCTCCTTCCTACACAAAGTTATGGTTGCTGAGCCTGACCAAACTGAATTGGTGACTTCATACATTAGTATGGCGTGGCCTTTCATTTGACCATGATGACCTTGAATCAGATCCGATCACCACCAAAAATGAATCAGTTTTAAGTTAGGCCACGTCTGACCAATCCTGAAAATTTCGTCAAAATCCGTCCAGAACTTTTGGAGTTATTTTGCAAAACATCACACAAACAAACAAACAAACCCTGGTGATCACATAACCTTCTTGGCGGAGGTAATAATCACAGGTGCAATGGTTAGCACTGTCGCCTCACAGCAAGAAGGCACCGGGTTCGATTCTGTGTGGAGTTTGCATGTTCTCCTCATGTCTGCGTGGGTTCTCTCCGGGTACTCTGGCTTCCTCCCACCATCCAAAAACATGCATGGGGATTAAGTTAATTGGCTAATTGAAATTGACCGTAGGTGTGAATGTGAGTGTGAGTGGTTGTCTGTCTCTGTGTCCTGTGATGAACTGGAGACTTGTCCAGGGTGTACCCTGCCTTTCACCCTAAGACAGCTGGGATAGGCTCCAGCCACCCCGTGACCCTATGTGAGGATGAGAGGTAGAAAATGGATGGATGGATGGATGGATGGATAATAATCATAATAATGTGTTTCAGCTAAGCCCTACGTCAGACTGCGCTCTGTGACGCTACCTGGTGGTAAACATCCAGCCATGCTGGTCTGCAGTGTCTACGAATTTTACCCCTAGCAGATCAGAGTCCTTTGGCTCAGGGATGGACAGGAAGTCACCTCTGATGTCACTTCCACCGACAAGCTAGCAGACAATAATTGGTATTACCAGATCCACTCTCACTTGGAGTACACACCCAGGTGAGAGTCCACCTGCAAGTCCAGCTAGCCCCAGGTCCAGTTCAGGTCCAGTTAGGTCCAGATAGTCCCAGGTCCACAACCAGGTCCAAGTGGGTCCAGGTCCAAGTTCAGATCCAAGTAGGTCCAGGACCAGTTAGAGATCAATCCAGGTTGGTCCAGGTAGGCCCAGGTCCAGGTCCAGATCCAGGTCCACTTAGTGCCAGGTAGGTCCAGGTCCATTTAGATCCAGGCCCAGTTAAAAACAGTAAAACGTTTGGGCGGGGTAAAGCAGACAGCCCAAAAATGAAAGTTGGCCGACGTAAACAATGGAGACTTTGCGTGCTGTTCTCGTCATCCTTATGGCAATATGATTTAGACAGTTACAGCTTTTTGTAGAAATGTTTGAGCACCAATACCGTTTGATGCAACATGAATTTTACAATATCATGCTCGTAATTTTGCAATGACGAAGACGTACAGCAAAACAGCTGAGAAGGAGAGCTCTCGTGTGTCCAACATGCTACAGTAACAACAGGTCTACTGGACAGAAGACAGTACAGGTAGCGTTCGCTTCACGTGTCTCTCTCTCTCTCTGTGTTATGTGTCACTGAGCTATCTTACTTCCTATTTCCCATAATGCGTGAAAAATATGGGAACCCATAAAACCCAAAAAAGTACATTTTTTGCAACTTGGTCGGATTGAGGTCGGACTGATTTCACGCCTGAAACCAACCGCACCTGGGTTCGATAGGAACCGCTCCGAGACCACCTCCTCAGCTGGGTCTCAGTGTGCTTGTTTGGTCCGCACCAGAGTTCAAGTGATTGTATTCACACCGGCCAAAAGGGTCCAAACCAAGGGAGGAAACGAACAAACTTGGTTTTAATCAAACTCAACAAGGCAGGTGTGAATAAACCCTTAGATCCAGGTTGGTCCAGGTCCAGTTAAGTCCATGTAGGTCCAGGTGGTTCCAGCTCCAGGTCCAGACGTCAGAAACATTGGTGTGTTTGTGTCTGCAGGTCTGAAAGAACCTCTGGTTACTGACTGGGGTTAATACTGTCTGCCTGTTTACCTGTCTGTCTGCTCACCTGTCTGTAGGGCTGCAACTCACGATTATTTTGATAATTGATTCATCAGACATTTTTTTTTCTCTTCTTCAAAAATTGTCTCAAATTGACAGTGCAGAAAAGTGCACAAATCACAGGTTGCTGCATGAACATCCCAGAGCTCTTCAACAATCTGTCAAGACGACAGCTTGCCGTGTTGTACAAAGGCTTCGCCCTATATGAACCACTCTGCTCTTCTTCTGTGTTGTTTTACAGCAATGTGCATCCGTCCACTCAACTCAGTGAGCTCTGTGATGTCGTGGTGACAATCACGTGACACAAGGAATTGATAATGAACACTTTAATAGTCGATTTTTATTGATTTTATTGATTTGCTGTTGCAGCCCTACCTGTCTATCTGGTTACTTGTGTGTTTACCTGTCTGTCTGCTCACCTTTCTGTCTGTTTACCTGTATCCCTGTTTACCTGTCTTTCAGCTCACCTGTCTGTCTCTCTGCTCGCCTGTCTGTCTCGCTTCCTGTTTCTCTATTCATCTGTGTCTCTGCTCACCTGTCTGCCTGTTTACCTGTCTCTCTGCTTACCTTTCTGTCTCTCCTCCTGTCTGTCCTTAGACCCATCCATGCCTGATTCTGAGAAAAACAAGATCGCTATCGGAGCATCTGGACTGACCCTGGGGTCTGACATTGTCTCTAGCTGGATTCATCTATTACAAGAGGAAGGCCCGAGGTCAGAGCAGCACACCTGGTCCAGAACCAGCTCAGACCACTTTACACCAGTCAGTCAGCAGTTCAGCCCAATATCTGTTCAGTCCAGTGTCAGTTCAGTCCAGTATCAGTTCAGTTCAGTCTCAATTCAGTCCAGTATCTGTTTACTCCAGTGTCAGAATATAATAGAATAGAATGTCTTTATTGTCATTGTACAAGTATAATGAAATTGGATGCAGTCCTTAAGGTGCAGGTTTAAAAGAATGTTTAGAATAAATAATTAAAAGACACCAACAAATCAGTTAGCAGTTCCGTCCAGTATCAGTTTAATCCATTTTCAGTTCAGTCCAGTATCTGTTTCGTCCAGTTTCATTGATGTGGTGTCTGGGTTTATGGTTGATCCAGACCTTGTCTTCTTTAATCCAGTGAGGATTCTGGTTCCCAGTAACTGAGTCTTATCCTGATTCTGGTGTTGGTCTTGGTCTTGGTCCTGGTTCAGTTCTGTCCCTGATCCGGTTCCTGATCCCGCTTCACCTGCTGCATGTGTTTCCAGTTGAGAGCTCCTGGTCTCTGGTCCTGGACCAGGTTTACACTGCAAAAAATCGAAATCTTGCCAAGAATATTTTGCATAATTAATAATAAAGGGCCTTGTTTCTCAGAAATTATGTCTTATTTCAAGAAATCTTAATGAGACATTTTCACTTGGTCCATTGGCAGATTTTTTGCTGAGTTCAAGCATTTTTTTTTGCTTGACTTTTTTGCTTGAATTCAGCAAGTGCAAATTTTGTTCTAAGTGATTCTGTCTGAAATTAAGTGTAAAGACATCATTTGACTAGAAATGAGATTTCGATTTTTTGCAATGTAGTATGGACTCTGAGCTACAATCATAAAAATAATTCAGTGGCAGTTTATAGAATGGGAGTAAACATGGACTGAGAAATGCTTTGAACGCTATGCATATTGGTGTCATTCAAAAATGAGTCAACACAAACAAATGAAATTGTTTCCGCCCAGTTTCAAACTGGGGACCTTTCGCATGTTAGGCGAACATGATAAACACTACACTACAGAAACCAGCTGTCACCTAGGGTCCAAGCAAACGTGGTTAAACCCGAACAAAGGCATATGTTTTCCACGAAGCATTGAGAGATCGGGATTTAAACAAGATCAAAGACGTGTTTGCCCAGTTTCAAATGCCGGTCAACAAGTCTTGGATGTCAGGAGCAGCAAACTTTGCTGAAAAGTTTTGGAACAACATCATTTTTCCATCGGCTTGCCCTTGTTGTCACTGTGGAAGTCCTCGTTAGTATAGTGCACAGTAGCTCCGCCTGTCATGTGGAAGACAGGGGTCTAATTCCCTGGCAGAGAGAGTTTTCTATCAGCTGATGCAGATTGCTCAAGAGAGTGCATGTGATTATGTTCCAGAAGTCAGCCGCTCTTCTCCGTCTTTTGCTCACAGGTGTGGCTTGCTGCTCCACGTGAAAAAACTCAAGAAACCAGCGTGCTTGACATTGCGGAGCTCACTGATAATTTAGTACACTTTGATAGTTTGGAGTAAATAAGGACAAAAATACTGGAAAAGTCAAAGAACATTACCCTCACGTTGCTGCTGGTGTTCTCCACATATGACGTCGATCTGTGCAGCTGGTAGGCAACTGCATATCCACTCCGATGTTCGGTTGGTATGCCAGCTGCAGTGGATCCAGGTATGTGCTCACCATGGGGCGCAGGTTTCTTTGCACGATCCTCTCCATGGTCTTCATCAGTTGGAAAGTGAAGATCACAGGCCTGAAGTGGCTGGGCTCCCTGGGGTGCGTTGTCGTCAGGACAGGAACCACACAGGAAGTCTTCCACAGTGATGGTACTCTCTCCAGACTCAGGATCAGGTTGAAGATGTGCAGAAGCACCTGACACCGCTGGTCTGCACAGTCCTTCAAGAGTCTGAAGTTGATGTCGCTGGATGGCCTTTCTCACCCTCATCTTTTTCAGCTCGCTTCTCACGTGGTCAGCTGTGATGGAGATGGTGCTGTTGGTGGTGCTGGTAGTGGAGGAGGATGAGGTGAGGAGCAGTGGTGATGGTGGTTGCTGGTGCTGGTGGAAAATGAAGGAGGAATGAGCTGGCTGGTTGTCACTTTGATGAGTGGGGGGAAGAGTGGGGGCAGAGCTGAACCCGTTGAAAAAAATATTCAGTTGAAAGTAAACTGTCAGCCAAAGAAAAGCATTTCCAACAGTTTCACAATCAAAGAACTGTGTTTCTGCCCAATTTCTAGAATGGGAGTAAACATGGACTGAGAAATGCTTTGAACGCTATGCATATTGGTGTCATTCAAAAATGAGTCAAAACAAACAAAGGAAATTGTTTCCACCCAGTTTCGAACTGGGAACCTTTCGCGTGTGAGGTGAAAGTGATAACCACTACACTACGGAAACCAGTTGTCACCTATGGTCCAAGCAAACGTGGCTAAACACGAACAAAGGCATGTGTTTTCCACGAAGCATTTAGAGATCAGGAGTAAACAAGATCAAAGACATGTGTTTGCCCAGTTTCAAATGCCGGTCAACAAGTCTTGGATGCCAGGAGCAGCAAATACGTAATTACCGGAAAGGGTTGGAACCGGTAATTATACGTTGCTGAAAAGTTTTGGAACAACATCATTTTTTCATCGGCTTGCCCACGTTGTCACTGCGGAAGTCCTCGTTAGTATAGTGGACAGTAGCTTCGCCTGTCACGTGGAAGACGGGTCAGATTCCCCGACGGGGAGAGTTTTCTATCAGCTGATGCAGATTGCTCAAGAGTGCATGTGATTATGTTCCAGAAGTCAGCCGCTCTTCTCCATCTGTTGCTCACAGGTGTGGCTTGCTGCTCCATGTGAAAGAACTCAAGAAACCAGCGTGCTTGACATTGCGGAGCTCACTGATAATTTAGTACACTTTGATAGTTTGGAGTAAATAAGGACAAAAATGCTGGAAAAGTCAAAGAACATTACCCTCACGTTGCTGCTGGTGTTCTCCACATATGACATCGATCTGTGCAGCTGGTAGGCAACTGCATATCCACGCCGATGTTCGGTTGGTATGCCAGCTGCAGTGGATCCAGGTACTGTATGAGCTCACCATGGGGTGCAGGTTTCTTTGCACGATCCTCTCCATGGTCTTCATCAGTTGGAAAGTGAAGATCACAGGCCTGAAGTGGTTGGGCTCCCTGGGGTGCGTTGTCTTCAGGACAGGAACCACACAGGACGTCTTCCACAGTGATGGGACTCTCTCCAGATTCAGGATCAGGTTGAAGATGTGCAGAAGCACCTGACACCGCTGGTCTGCACAATCCTTCAAGAGTCTGAAGTTGATGTCGCTGGATGGCCTTTCTCGCCCTCATCTTTTTCAGCTCGCTTCTCACGTGGTCAGCTGTGATGGAGATGGTGCTGTTGCTGGTGCTGGTAGTGGAGGAGGATGAGGTGAGGAGCAGTGGTGATGGTGGTTGCTGGTGCTGGTGGAAAATGAAGGAGGAATGAGCTGGCTGGTTGTCACTTTGATGAGTGGGGGGAAGAGTGGGGGCAGAGCTGAACCCGTTGAAAAAAATATTCAGTTGAAAGTAAACTGTCAGCCAAAGAAAAGCATTTCCAACAGTTTCACAATCAAAGAACTGTGTTTCTGCCCAATTTCTAGAATGGGAGTAAACATGGACTGAGAAATGCTTTGAACGCTATGCATATTGGTGTCATTCAAAAATGAGTCAACACAAACAGAGAAAATTGTTTCCACCCAGTTTCAAACTGGGGACCTTTCGCGTGTGATGCGAACGTGATAACCACTACACTACGGAAACCAGATGTCACCTAGGGACCAAGCAAACGTGGCTAAACATGAACAAAGGCATGTGTTTTCCACGAAGCATTTACAGATCAGGAGTAAACAAGATCAAAGACATGTGTTTGCCCAGTTTCAAATGCCGGTCAACAAGTCTTGGATGCCAGGAGCAGCAAATACGTAATTACCGGAAAGGGTTGGAACCGGTAATTATACGTTGCTGAAAAGTTTTGGAACAACATCATTTTTTCATCGACTTGCCCACGTTGTCACTGCGGAAGTCCTCGTTAGTATAGTGGACAGTAGCTTCGCCTGTCACGTGGAAGACGGGTCAGATTCCCGACGGGAGAGTTTTCTATCAGCTGATGCAGATTGCTCAAGAGTGCATGTGATTATGTTCCAGAAGTCAGCCGCTCTTCTCCATCTGTTGCTCACAGGTGTGGCTTGCTGCTCCACGTGAAAGAACTCAAGAAACCAGCGTGCTTGACATTGCGGAGCTCACTGATAATTTAGTACACTTTGATAGTTTGGAGTAAATAAGGACAAAAATGCTGGAAAAGTCAAAGAACATTACCCTCACGTTGCTGCTGGTGTTCTCCACATATGACATCGATCTGTGCAGCTGGTAGGCAACTGCATATCCACTCCGATGTTCGGTTGGTATGCCAGCTGCAGTGGATCCAGGTATGTGCTCACCATGGGGCGCAGGTTTCTTTGCACGATCCTCTCCATGGTCTTCATCAGTTGGAAAGTGAAGATCACAGGCCTGAAGTGGCTGGGCTCCTGGGGTGCGTTGTCGTCAGGACAGGAACCACACAGGAAGTCTTCCACAGTGATGGTACTCTCTCCAGACTCAGGATCAGGTTGAAGATGTGCAGAAGCACCTGACACCGCTGGTCTGCACAGTCCTTCAAGAGTCTGAAGTTGATGTCGCTGCATGGCCTTTCTCGCCCTCATCTTTTTCAGCTCGCTTCTCACGTGGTCAGCTGTGATGGAGATGGTGCTGTTGCTGGTGCTGGTAGTGGAGGAGGATGAGGTGAGGAGCAGTGGTGATGGTGGTTGCTGGTGCTGGTGGAAAATGAAGGAGGAATGAGCTGGCTGGTTGTCACTTTGATGAGTGGGGGGAAGAGTGGGGGCAGAGCTGAACCCGTTGAAAAAAATATTCAGTTGAAAGTAAACTGTCAGCCAAAGAAAAGCATTTCCAACAGTTTCACAATCAAAGAACTGTGTTTCTGCCCAATTTCTAGAATGGGAGTAAACATGGACTGAGAAATGTTTTGAACGCTATGCATATTAGTGTCATTCAAAAATGAGTCAAAACAAACAAAGGAAATTGTTTCCGCCCAGTTTCCAACTGGGGACCTTTCGCGTGTTAAGCAAACGTGATAACCACTACACTACGGAAACCAGACTTCACCTAGGGTCCAAGCAAACGTGGCTAAACACGAACAAAGGCATGTGTTTTCCACGAAGCATTTAGAGATCAGGAGTAAACAAGATCAAAGACATGTGTTTGCCCAGTTTCAAATGCCGGTCAACAAGTCTTGGATGCCAGGAGCAGCAAATACGTAATTACCGGAAAGGGTTGGAACCGGTAATTATACGTTGCTGAAAAGTTTTGGAACAACATCATTTTTTCATCGACTTGCCCACGTTGTCACTGCGGAAGTCCTCGTTAGTATAGTGGACAGTAGCTTCGCCTGTCACGTGGAAGACGGGTCAGATTCCCCGACGGGGAGAGTTTTCGATCAGCTGATGCAGATTGCTCAAGAGTGCATGTGATTATGTTCCAGAAGTCAGCCGCTCTTCTCCATCTGTTGCTCACAGGTGTGGCTTGCTGCTCCACGTGAAAGAACTCAAGAAACCAGCGTGCTTGACATTGCGGAGCTCACTGATAATTTAGTACACTTTGATAGTTTGGAGTAAATAAGGACAAAAATACTGGAAAAGTCAAAGAACATTACCCTCACGTTGCTGCTGGTGTTCTCCACATATGACGTCGATCTGTGCAGCTGGTAGGCAACTGCATATCCACTCCGATGTTCAGTTGGTATGCCAGCTGCAGTGGATCCAGGTATGTGCTCACCATGGGGCGCAGGTTTCTTTGCACGATCCTCTCCATGGTCTTCATCAGTTGGAAAGTGAAGATCACAGGCCTGAAGTGGCTGGGCTCCCTGGGGTGCGTTGTCGTCAGGACAGGAACAAAAACACAGGAAGTCTTCCACAGTGATGGTACTCTCTCCAGACTCAGGATCAGGTTGAAGATGTGCAGAAGCACCTGACACCGCTGGTCTGCACAGTCCTTCAAGAGTCTGAAGTTGATGTCGCTGCATGGCCTTTCTCGCCCTCATCTTTTTCAGCTCGCTTCTCACGTGGTCAGCTGTGATGGAGATGGTGCTGTTGCTGGTGCTGGTAGTGGAGGAGGATGAGGTGAGGAGCAGTGGTGATGGTGGTTGCTGGTGCTGGTGGAAAATGAAGGAGGAATGAGCTGGCTGGTTGTCACTTTGATGAGTGGGGGGAAGAGTGGGGGCAGAGCTGAACCCGTTGAAAAAAATATTCAGTTGAAAGTAAACTGTCAGCCAAAGAAAAGCATTTCCAACAGTTTCACAATCAAAGAACTGTGTTTCTGCCCAATTTCTAGAATGGGAGTAAACATGGACTGAGAAATGCTTTGAACGCTATGCATATTGGTGTCATCCAAAATGAGTCAACACAAACAGAGGAAATTTTTGACACCCAGTTTCAAACTGGGGAACTTTCGCGTGTGAGGCGAACATGATAACCACTACACTACGGAAGCCAGATGTCACCTAGGGACCAAGGAAACGTGGCTAAACACGAACAAAGGCATGTGTTTTCCACGAAGCATTTACAGATCAGGAGTAAACAAGATCAAAGACATGTGTTTGCCCAGTTTCAAATGCCGGTCAACAAGTCTTGGATGCCAGGAGCAGCAAATACGTAATTACCGGAAAGGGTTGGAACCGGTAATTATACGTTGCTGAAAAGTTTTGGAACAACATCATTTTTTCATCGACTTGCCCACGTTGTCACTGCGGAAGTCCTCGTTAGTATAGTGGACAGTAGCTTCGCCTGTCACGTGGAAGACGGGTCAGATTCCCCGACGGGAGAGTTTTCTATCAGCTGATGCAGATTGCTCAAGAGTGCATGTGATTATGTTCCAGAAGTCAGCCGCTCTTCTCCATCTGTTGCTCACAGGTGTGGCTTGCTGCTCCACGTGAAAGAACTCAAGAAACCAGCGTGCTTGACATTGCGGAGCTCACTGATAATTTAGTACACTTTGATAGTTTGGAGTAAATAAGGACAAAAATACTGGAAAAGTCAAAGAACATTACCCTCACGTTGCTGCTGGTGTTCTCCACATATGACATCGATCTGTGCAGCTGGTAGGCAACTGCATATCCACGCCGATGTTCGGTTGGTATGCCAGCTGCAGTGGATCCAGGTATGTGCTCACCATGGGGCGCAGGTTTCTTTGCACGATCCTCTCCATGGTCTTAATCAGTTGGAAAGTGAAGATCACAGGCCTGAAGTGGTTGGGCTCCCTGGGGTGCGTTGTCTTCAGGACAGGAACCACACAGGAAGTCTTCCACAGTGATGGGACTCTCTCCAGACTCAGGATCAGGTTGAAGATGTGCAGAAGCACCTGACACCGCTGGTCTGCACAGTCCTTCAAGAGTCTGAAGTTGATGTCGCTGGATGGCCTTTCTCGCCCTCATCTTTTTCAGCTCGCTTCTCACGTGGTCAGCTGTGATGGAGATGGTGCTGTTGCTGGTGCTGGTAGTGGAGGAGGATGAGGTGAGGAGCAGTGGTGATGGTGGTTGCTGGTGCTGGTGGAAAATGAAGGAGGAATGAGCTGGCTGGTTGTCACTTTGATGAGTGGGGGAAGAGTGGGGGCAGAGCTGAACCCGTTGAAAAAATATTCAGTTGAAAGTAAACTGTCAGCCAAAGAAAAGCATTTCCAACAGTTTCACAATCAAAGAACTGTGTTTCTGCCCAATTTCTAGAATGGGAGTAAACATGGACTGAGAAATGCTTTGAACGCTATGCATATTGGTGTCATTCAAAAATGAGTCAACACAAACAGAGAAAATTGTTTCCACCCAGTTTCAAACTGGGGACCTTTCGCGTGTGATGCGAACGTGATAACCACTACACTACGGAAACCAGATGTCACCTAGGGACCAAGCAAACGTGGCTAAACATGAACAAAGGCATGTGTTTTCCACGAAGCATTTACAGATCAGGAGTAAACAAGATCAAAGACATGTGTTTGCCCAGTTTCAAATGCCGGTCAACAAGTCTTGGATGCCAGGAGCAGCAAATACGTAATTACCGGAAAGGGTTGGAACCGGTAATTATACGTTGCTGAAAAGTTTTGGAACAACATCATTTTTTCATCGGCTTGCCCACGTTGTCACTGCGGAAGTCCTCGTTAGTATAGTGGACAGTAGCTTCGCCTGTCACGTGGAAGACGGGTCAGATTCCCGACGGGAGAGTTTTCTATCAGCTGATGCAGATTGCTCAAGAGTGCATGTGATTATGTTCCAGAAGTCAGCCGCTCTTCTCCATCTGTTGCTCACAGGTGTGGCTTGCTGCTCCACGTGAAAGAACTCAAGAAACCAGCGTGCTTGACATTGCGGAGCTCACTGATAATTTAGTACACTTTGATAGTTTGGAGTAAATAAGGACAAAAATGCTGGAAAAGTCAAAGAACATTACCCTCACGTTGCTGCTGGTGTTCTCCACATATGACATCGATCTGTGCAGCTGGTAGGCAACTGCATATCCACTCCGATGTTCGGTTGGTATGCCAGCTGCAGTGGATCCAGGTATGTGCTCACCATGGGGCGCAGGTTTCTTTGCACGATCCTCTCCATGGTCTTCATCAGTTGGAAAGTGAAGATCACAGGCCTGAAGTGGCTGGGCTCCCTGGGGTGCGTTGTCGTCAGGACAGGAACCACACAGGAAGTCTTCCACAGTGATGGTACTCTCTCCAGACTCAGGATCAGGTTGAAGATGTGCAGAAGCACCTGACACCGCTGGTCTGCACAGTCCTTCAAGAGTCTGAAGTTGATGTCGCTGGATGGCCTTTCTCGCCCTCATCTTTTTCAGCTCGCTTCTCACGTGGTCAGCTGTGATGGAGATGGTGCTGTTGCTGGTGCTGGTAGTGGAGGAGGATGAGGTGAGGAGCAGTGGTGATGGTGGTTGCTGGTGCTGGTGGAAAATGAAGGAGGAATGAGCTGGCTGGTTGTCACTTTGATGAGTGGGGGGAAGAGTGGGGGCAGAGCTGAACCCGTTGAAAAAAATATTCAGTTGAAAGTAAACTGTCAGCCAAAGAAAAGCATTTCCAACAGTTTCACAATCAAAGAACTGTGTTTCTGCCCAATTTCTAGAATGGGAGTAAACATGGACTGAGAAATGCTTTGAACGCTATGCATATTGGTGTCATTCAAAAATGAGTCAAAACAAACAAAGGAAATTGTTTCGCCCAGTTTCCAACTGGGGACCTTTCGCGTGTTAAGCAAACGTGATAACCACTACACTACGGAAACCAGACTTCACCTAGGGTCCAAGCAAACGTGGCTAAACACGAACAAAGGCATGTGTTTTCCACGAAGCATTTAGAGATCAGGAGTAAACAAGATCAAAGACATGTGTTTGCCCAGTTTCAAATGCCGGTCAACAAGTCTTGGATGCCAGGAGCAGCAAATACGTAATTACCGGAAAGGGTTGGAACCGGTAATTATACGTTGCTGAAAAGTTTTGGAACAACATCATTTTTTCATCGACTTGCCCACGTTGTCACTGCGGAAGTCCTCGTTAGTATAGTGGACAGTAGCTTCGCCTGTCACGTGGAAGACGGGTCAGATTCCCCGACGGGGAGAGTTTTCGATCAGCTGATGCAGATTGCTCAAGAGTGCATGTGATTATGTTCCAGAAGTCAGCCGCTCTTCTCCATCTGTTGCTCACAGGTGTGGCTTGCTGCTCCACGTGAAAGAACTCAAGAAACCAGCGTGCTTGACATTGCGGAGCTCACTGATAATTTAGTACACTTTGATAGTTTGGAGTAAATAAGGACAAAAATACTGGAAAAGTCAAAGAACATTACCCTCACGTTGCTGCTGGTGTTCTCCACATATGACGTCGATCCGTGCAGCTGGTAGGCAACTGCATATCCACGCCGATGTTCGGTTGGTATGCCAGCTGCAGTGGATTAAGGTATGTGCTCACCATGGGGCGCAGGTTTCTTTGCACGATCCTCTCCATGGTCTTCATCAGTTGGAAAGTGAAGATCACAGGCCTGAAGTGGCTGGGCTCCCTGGGGTGCGTTGTCGTCAGGACAGGAACAAAAACACAGGAAGTCTTCCACAGTGATGGTACTCTCTCCAGACTCAGGATCAGGTTGAAGATGTGCAGAAGCACCTGACACCGCTGGTCTGCACAGTCCTTCAAGAGTCTGAAGTTGATGTCGCTGCATGGCCTTTCTCGCCCTCATCTTTTTCAGCTCGCTTCTCACGTGGTCAGCTGTGATGGAGATGGTGCTGTTGCTGGTGCTGGTAGTGGAGGAGGATGAGGTGAGGAGCAGTGGTGATGGTGGTTGCTGGTGCTGGTGGAAAATGAAGGAGGAATGAGCTGGCTGGTTGTCACTTTGATGAGTGGGGGGAAGAGTGGGGGCAGAGCTGAACCCGTTGAAAAAAATATTCAGTTGAAAGTAAACTGTCAGCCAAAGAAAAGCATTTCCAACAGTTTCACAATCAAAGAACTGTGTTTCTGCCCAATTTCTAGAATGGGAGTAAACATGGACTGAGAAATGCTTTGAACGCTATGCATATTGGTGTCATTCAAAAATGAGTCAACACAAACAGAGAAAATTGTTTCCACCCAGTTTCAAACTGGGGACCTTTCGCGTGTGAGGCGAACGTGATAACCACTACACTACGGAAACCAGATGTCACCTAGGGTCCAAGCAAACGTGGCTAAACACGAACAAAGGCATGTGTTTTCCACGAAGCATTTAGAGATCAGGAGTAAACAAGATCAAAGACATGTGTTTGCCCAGTTTCAAATGCCGGTCAACAAGTCTTGGATGCCAGGAGCAGCAAATACGTAATTACCGGAAAGGGTTGGAACCGGTAATTATACGTTGCTGAAAAGTTTTGGAACAACATCATTTTTTCATCGACTTGCCCACGTTGTCACTGCGGAAGTCCTCGTTAGTAAAGTGGACAGTAGCTCCGCTTGTCACGTGGAAGACGGGTCAGATTCCCGGACGGGAGAGTTTTCTATCAGCTGATGCAGATTGCTCAAGAGTGCATGTGATTATGTTCCAGAAGTCAGCCGCTCTTCTCCATCTGTTGCTCACAGGTGTGGCTTGCTGCTCCACGTGAAAGAACTCAAGAAACCAGCGTGCTTGACATTGCGGAGCTCACTGATAATTTAGTACACTTTGATAGTTTGGAGTAAATAGGGACAAAATACTGGAAAAGTCAAAGAACATTACCCTCACGTTGCTGCTGGTGTTCTCCACATATGACGTCGATCTGTGCAGCTGGTAGGCAACTGCATATCCACTCCGATGTTCGGTTGGTATGCCAGCTGCAGTGGATCCAGGTATGTGCTCACCATGGGGCGCAGGTTTCTTTGCACGATCCTCTCCATGGTCTTCATCAGTTGGAAAGTGAAGATCACAGGCCTGAAGTGGCTGGGCTCCCTGGGGTGCGTTGTCGTCAGGACAGGAACCACACAGGAAGTCTTCCACAGTGATGGTACTCTCTCCAGACTCAGGATCAGGTTGAAGATGTGCAGAAGCACCTGACACCGCTGGTCTGCTCAGTCCTTCAAGAGTCTGAAGTTGATGTCGCTGGATGGCCTTTCTCGCCCTCATCTTTTTCAGCTCGCTTCTCACGTGGTCAGCTGTGATGGAGATGGTGCTGTTGCTGGTGCTGGTAGTGGAGGAGGATGAGGTGAGGAGCAGTGGTGATGGTGGTTGCTGGTGCTGGTGGAAAATGAAGGAGGAATGAGCTGGCTGGTTGTCACTTTGATGAGTGGGGGGAAGAGTGGGGGCAGAGCTGAACCCGTTGAAAAAAATATTCAGTTGAAAGTAAACTGTCAGCCAAAGAAAAGCATTTCCAACAGTTTCACAATCAAAGAACTGTGTTTCTGCCCAGTTTCTAGAATGGGAGTAAACATGGACTGAGAAATGCTTTGAACGCTATGCATTTTGGTGTCATTCAAAAATGAGTCAAAACAAACAAAGGAAATTGTTTCCGCCCAGTTTCGAACTGGGGACCTTTCGCGTGTTAGGCGAACGTGATAACCACTACACTACGGAAACCAGACATCACCTAGGGTCCAAGCAAACGTGGCTAAACACAAACAAAGGCATGTGTTTTCCACGAAGCATTTAGAGATCAGGAGTAAACAAGATCAAAGACATGTGTTTGCCCAGTTTCAAATGCCGGTCAACAAGTCTTGGATGCCAGGAGCAGCAAATACGTAATTACCGGAAAGGGTTGGAACCGGTAATTATACGTTGCTGAAAAGTTTTGGAACAACATCATTTTTTCATCGACTTGCCCACGTTGTCACTGCGGAAGTCCTCGTTAGTATAGTGGACAGTAGCTTCGCCTGTCACGTGGAAGACGGGTCAGATTCCCCGACGGGGAGAGTTTTCTATCAGCTGATGCAGATTGCTCAAGAGTGCATGTGATTATGTTCCAGAAGTCAGCCGCTCTTCTCCATCTGTTGCTCACAGATGTGGCTTGCTGCTCCACGTGAAAGAACTCAAGAAACCAGCGTGCTTGACATTGCGGAGCTCACTGATAATTTAGTACACTTTGATAGTTTGGAGTAAATAAGGACAAAAATACTGGAAAAGTCAAAGAACATTACCCTCACGTTGCTGCTGGTGTTCTCCACATATGACGTCGATCTGTGCAGCTGGTAGGCAACTGCATATCCACACCGATGTTCGGTTGGTATGCCAGCTGCAGTGGATCCAGGTATGTGCTCACCATGGGGCGCAGGTTTCTTTGCACGATCCTCTCCATGGTCTTCATCAGTTGGAAAGTGAAGATCACAGGCCTGAAGTGGCTGGGCTCCCTGGGGTGCGTTGTCGTCAGGACAGGAACCACACAGGAAGTCTTCCACAGTGATGGTACTCTCTCCAGACTCAGGATCAGGTTGAAGATGTGCAGAAGCACCTGACACCGCTGGTCTGCTCAGTCCTTCAAGAGTCTGAAGTTGATGTCGCTGGATGGCCTTTCTCGCCCTCATCTTTTTCAGCTCGCTTCTCACGTGGTCAGCTGTGATGGAGATGGTGCTGTTGCTGGTGCTGGTAGTGGAGGAGGAGGAGGTGAGGAGCAGTGGTGATGGTGGTTGCTGGTGCTGGTGGAAAATGAAGGAGGAATGAGCTGGCTGGTTGTCACTTTGATGAGTGGGGGGAAGAGTGGGGGCAGAGCTGAACCCGTTGAAAAAAATATTCAGTTGAAAGTAAACTGTCAGCCAAAGAAAAGCATTTCCAACAGTTTCACAATCAAAGAACTGTGTTTCTGCCCAATTTCTAGAATGGGAGTAAACATGGACTGAGAAATGCTTTGAACGCTATGCATATTGGTGTCATTCAAAAATGAGTCAAAACAAACAAAGGAAACTGTTTCCGCCCAGTTTCGAACTGGGGACCTTTCGCGTGTTAGGCGAACGTGATAACCACTACACTATGGAAACCAGACATCACCTAGGGTCCAAGCAAACGTGGCTAAACACGAACAAAGGCATGTGTTTTCCATGAAGCATTTAGAGATCAGGAGTAAACAAGATCAAAGACATGTGTTTGCCCAGTTTCAAATGCCGGTCAACAAGTCTTGGATGCCAGGAGCAGCAAATACGTAATTACCGGAAAGGGTTGGAACCGGTAATTATACATTGCTGAAAAGTTTTGGAACAACATCATTTTTTCATTGACTTGCCCACGTTGTCACTGCGGAAGTCCTCGTTAGTATAGTGGACAGTAGCTTCGCCTGTCACGTGGAAGACGGGTCAGATTCCCCGACGGGGAGAGTTTTCTATCAGCTGATGCAGATTGCTCAAGAGTGCATGTGATTATGTTCCAGAAGTCAGCCGCTCTTCTCCATCTGTTGCTCACAGGTGTGGCTTGCTGCTCCACGTGAAAGAACTCAAGAAACCAGCGTGCTTGACATTTGCGGAGCTCACTGATAATTTAGTACACTTTGATAGTTTGGAGTAAATAAGGACAAAAATACTGGAAAAGTCAAAGAACATTACCCTCACGTTGCTGCTGGTGTTCTCCACATATGACGTCGATCTGTGCAGCTGGTAGGCAACTGCATATCCACGCCGATGTTCGGTTGGTATGCCAGCTGCAGTGGATCCAGGTATGTGCTCACCATGGGGCGCAGGTTTCTTTGCACGATCCTCTCCATGGTCTTCATCAGTTGGAAAGTGAAGATCACAGGCCTGAAGTGGCTGGGCTCCCTGGGGTGCGTTGTCGTCAGGACAGGAACCACACAGGAAGTCTTCCACAGTGATGGTACTCTCTCCAGACTCAGGATCAGGTTGAAGATGTGCAGAAGCACCTGACACCGCTGGTCTGCTCAGTCCTTCAAGAGTCTGAAGTTGATGTCGCTGGATGGCCTTTCTCGCCCTCATCTTTTTCAGCTCGCTTCTCACGTGGTCAGCTGTGATGGAGATGGTGCTGTTGCTGGTGCTGGTAGTGGAGGAGGATGAGGTGAGGAGCAGTGGTGATGGTGGTTGCTGGTGCTGGTGGAAAATGAAGGAGGAATGAGCTGGCTGGTTGTCACTTTGATGAGTGGGGGGAAGAGTGGGGGCAGAGCTGAACCCGTTGAAAAAAATATTCAGTTGAAAGTAAACTGTCAGCCAAAGAAAAGCATTTCCAACAGTTTCACAATCAAAGAACTGTGTTTCTGCCCAGTTTCTAGAATGGGAGTAAACATGGACTGAGAAATGCTTTGAACGCTATGCATATTGGTGTCATTCAAAAATGAGTCAAAACAAACAAAGGAAATTGTTTCCGCCCAGTTTCGAACTGGGGACCTTTCGCGTGTTAGGCGAACGTGATAACCACTACACTACGGAAACCAGACATCACCTAGGGTCCAAGCAAACGTGGCTAAACACGAACAAAGGCATGTGTTTTCCACGAAGCATTTAGAGATCAGGAGTAAACAAGATCAAAGACATGTGTTTGCCCAGTTTCAAATGCCGGTCAACAAGTCTTGGATGCCAGGAGCAGCAAATACGTAATTACCGGAAAGGGTTGGAACCGGTAATTATACGTTGCTGAAAAGTTTTGGAACAACATCATTTTTTCATCGACTTGCCCACGTTGTCACTGCGGAAGTCCTCGTTAGTATAGTGGACAGTAGCTTCGCCTGTCACGTGGAAGACGGGTCAGATTCCCCGACGTGGAGAGTTTTCTATCAGCTGATGCAGATTGCTCAAGAGTGCATGTGATTATGTTCCAGAAGTCAGCCGCTCTTCTCCATCTGTTGCTCACAGATGTGGCTTGCTGCTCCACGTGAAAGAACTCAAGAAACCAGCGTGCTTGACATTGCGGAGCTCACTGATAATTTAGTACACTTTGATAGTTTGGAGTAAATAAGGACAAAAATACTGGAAAAGTCAAAGAACATTACCCTCACGTTGCTGCTGGTGTTCTCCACATATGACGTCGATCTGTGCAGCTGGTAGGCAACTGCATATCCACACCGATGTTCGGTTGGTATGCCAGCTGCAGTGGATCCAGGTATGTGCTCACCATGGGGCGCAGGTTTCTTTGCACGATCCTCTCCATGGTCTTCATCAGTTGGAAAGTGAAGATCACAGGCCTGAAGTGGCTGGGCTCCCTGGGGTGCGTTGTCGTCAGGACAGGAACCACACAGGAAGTCTTCCACAGTGATGGTACTCTCTCCAGACTCAGGATCAGGTTGAAGATGTGCAGAAGCACCTGACACCGCTGGTCTGCTCAGTCCTTCAAGAGTCTGAAGTTGATGTCGCTGGATGGCCTTTCTCGCCCTCATCTTTTTCAGCTCGCTTCTCACGTGGTCAGCTATGATGGAGATGGTGCTGTTGCTGGTGCTGGTAGTGGAGGAGGATGAGGTGAGGAGCAGTGGTGATGGTGGTTGCTGGTGCTGGTGGAAAATGAAGGAGGAATGAGCTGGCTGGTTGTCACTTTGATGAGTGGGGGGAAGAGTGGGGGCAGAGCTGAACCCGTTGAAAAAAATATTCAGTTGAAAGTAAACTGTCAGCCAAAGAAAAGCATTTCCAACAGTTTCACAATCAAAGAACTGTGTTTCTGCCCAATTTCTAGAATGGGAGTAAACATGGACTGAGAAATGCTTTGAACGCTATGCATATTGGTGTCATTCAAAAATGAGTCAAAACAAACAAAGGAAACTGTTTCCACCCAGTTTCGAACTGGGGACCTTTCACGTGTTAGGCGAACGTGATAACCACTACACTATGGAAACCAGACATCACCTAGGGTCCAAGCAAACGTGGCTAAACACGAACAAAGGCATGTGTTTTCCATGAAGCATTTAGAGATCAGGAGTAAACAAGATCAAAGACATGTGTTTGCCCAGTTTCAAATGCCGGTCAACAAGTCTTGGATGCCAGGAGCAGCAAATACGTAATTACCGGAAAGGGTTGGAACCGGTAATTATACATTGCTGAAAAGTTTTGGAACAACATCATTTTTTCATTGACTTGCCCACGTTGTCACTGCGGAAGTCCTCGTTAGTATAGTGGACAGTAGCTTCGCCTGTCACGTGGAAGATGGGTCAGATTCCCCGACGGGGAGAGTTTTCTATCAGCTGATGCAGATTGCTCAAGAGTGCATGTGATTATGTTCCAGAAGTCAGCCGCTCTTCTCCATCTGTTGCTCACAGGTGTGGCTTGCTGCTCCACGTGAAAGAACTCAAGAAACCAGCGTGCTTGACATTGCGGAGCTCACTGATAATTTAGTACACTTTGATAGTTTGGAGTAAATAAGGACAAAAATACTGGAAAAGTCAAAGAACATTACCCTCACGTTGCTGCTGGTGTTCTCCACATATGACGTCGATCTGTGCAGCTGGTAGGCAACTGCATATCCACGCCGATGTTCGGTTGGTATGCCAGCTGCAGTGGATCCAGGTATGTGCTCACCATGGGGCGCAGGTTTCTTTGCACGATCCTCTCCATGGTCTTCATCAGTTGGAAAGTGAAGATCACAGGCCTGAAGTGGCTGGGCTCCCTGGGGTGCGTTGTCGTCAGGACAGGAACCACACAGGAAGTCTTCCACAGTGATGGTACTCTCTCCAGACTCAGGATCAGGTTGAAGATGTGCAGAAGCACCTGACACCGCTGGTCTGCTCAGTCCTTCAAGAGTCTGAAGTTGATGTCGCTGGATGGCCTTTCTCGCCCTCATCTTTTTCAGCTCGCTTCTCACGTGGTCAGCTGTGATGGAGATGGTGCTGTTGCTGGTGCTGGTAGTGGAGGAGGATGAGGTGAGGAGCAGTGGTGATGGTGGTTGCTGGTGCTGGTGGAAAATGAAGGAGGAATGAGCTGGCTGGTTGTCACTTTGATGAGTGGGGGGAAGAGTGGGGGCAGAGCTGAACCCGTTGAAAAAAATATTCAGTTGAAAGTAAACTGTCAGCCAAAGAAAAGCATTTCCAACAGTTTCACAATCAAAGAACTGTGTTTCTGCCCAGTTTCTAGAATGGGAGTAAACATGGACTGAGAAATGCTTTGAACGCTATGCATATTGGTGTCATTCAAAAATGAGTCAAAACAAACAAAGGAAATTGTTTCCACCCAGTTTCGAACTGGGGACCTTTTGCGTGTTAGGCTAACGTGATAACCACTACACTACGGAAACCAGACATCACCTAGGGTCCAAGCAAACGTGGCTAAACACGAACAAAGGCATGTGTTTTCCACGAAGCATTTAGAGATCAGGAGTAAACAAGATCAAAGACATGTGTTTGCCCAGTTTCAAATGCCGGTCAACAAGTCTTGGATGCCAGGAGCAGCAAATACGTAATTACCGGAAAGGGTTGGAACCGGTAATTATACGTTGCTGAAAAGTTTTGGAACAACATCATTTTTTCATCGACTTGCCCACGTTGTCACTGCGGAAGTCCTCGTTAGTATAGTGGACAGTAGCTTCGCCTGTCACGTGGAAGACGGGTCAGATTCCCGACGGGAGAGTTTTCTATCAGCTGATGCAGATTGCTCAAGAGTGCATGTGATTATGTTCCAGAAGTCAGCCGCTCTTCTCCATCTGTTGCTCACAGGTGTGGCTTGCTGCTCCACGTGAAAGAACTCAAGAAACCAGCGTGCTTGACATTGCGGAGCTCACTGATAATTTAGTACACTTTGATAGTTTGGAGTAAATAAGGACAAAAATAATGGAAAAGTCAAAGAACATTACCCTCACGTTGCTGCTGGTGTTCTCCACATATGACGTCGATCTGTGCAGCTGGTAGGCAACTGCATATCCACACCGATGTTCGGTTGGTATGCCAGCTGCAGTGGATCCAGGTATGTGCTCACCATGGGGCGCAGGTTTCTTTGCACGATCCTCTCCATGGTCTTAATTAGTTGGAAAGTGAAGATCACAGGCCTGAAGTGGCTGGGCTCCCTGGGGTGCGTTGTCGTCAGGACAGGAACCACACAGGAAGTCTTCCACAGTGATGGTACTCTCTCCAGACTCAGGATCAGGTTGAAGATGTGCAGAAGCACCTGACACCGCTGGTCTGCTCAGTCCTTCAAGAGTCTGAAGTTGATGTCGCTGGATGGCCTTTCTCGCCCTCATCTTTTTCAGCTCGCTTCTCACGTGGTCAGCTGTGATGGAGATGGTGCTGTTGCTGGTGCTGGTAGTGGAGGAGGATGAGGTGAGGAGCAGTGGTGATGGTGGTTGCTGGTGCTGGTGGAAAATGAAGGAGGAATGAGCTGGCTGGTTGTCACTTTGATGAGTGGGGGGAAGAGTGGGGGCAGAGCTGAACCCGTTGAAAAAAATATTCAGTTGAAAGTAAACTGTCAGCCAAAGAAAAGCATTTCCAACAGTTTCACAATCAAAGAACTGTGTTTCTGCCCAATTTCTAGAATGGGAGTAAACATGGACTGAGAAATGCTTTGAACGCTATGCATATTGGTGTCATTCAAAAATGAGTCAACACAAACAGAGGAAATTGTTTCCGCCCAGTTTCTAACTGGGGACCTTTCGCGTGTGAGGCGAACGTGATAACCACTACACTACGGAAACCAGATGTCACCTAGGGACCAAGGAAACGTGGCTAAACACGAACAAAGGCATGTGTTTTCCACGAAGCATTTACAGATCAGGAGTAAACAAGATCAAAGACGTGTTTGCCCAGTTTCAAATGCCGGTCAACAAGTCTTGGATGCCAGGAGCAGCAAATACGTAATTACCGGAAAGGGTTGGAACCGGTAATTATACGTTGCTGAAAAGTTTTGGAACAACATCATTTTTTCATCGGCTTGCCCACATTGTGGCTGCGGAAGTCCTCGTTAGTATCGTGGCCAGTATCTCCGCCTGTCACGTGGAAGACGGGGGTTCGATTCCCCGACAGGGAGAGTTTTCGATCAGCTGATGCAGATTGCTCAAGAGTGCATGTGATTATGTTCCAGAAGTCAGCCGCTCTTCTCCGTCTGTTGCTCACAGGTGTGGCTTGCTGCTCCACGTGAAAAAACTCAAGAAACCAGCGTGCTTGACATTGCGGCGCTCACTGATAATTTAGTACACTTTGATAGTTTGGAGTAAATAAGGACAAAAATACTGGAAAAGTCAAAGAACATTACCCTCACGTTGCTGCTGGTGTTCTCCACATATGACGTCGATCTGTGCAGCTGGTAGGCAACTGCATATCCACTTCGATGTTCGGTTGGTATGCCAGCTGCAGTGGATCCAGGTATGTGCTCACCATGGGGCGCAGGTTTCTTTGCACGATCCTCTCCATGGTCTTCATCAGTTGGAAAGTGAAGATCACAGGCCTGAAGTGGCTGGGCTCCCTGGGGTGCGTTGTCGTCAGGACAGGAACCACACAGGAAGTCTTCCACAGTGATGGTACTCTCTCCAGACTCAGGATCAGGTTGAAGATGTGCAGAAGCACCTGACACCGCTGGTCTGCTCAGTCCTTCAAGAGTCTGAAGTTGATGTCGCTGGATGGCCTTTCTCGCCCTCATCTTTTTCAGCTCGCTTCTCACGTGGTCAGCTGTGATGGAGATGGTGCTGTTGCTGGTGCTGGTAGTGGAGGAGGATGAGGTGAGGAGCAGTGGTGAAGGTGGTTGCTGGTGCTGGTGGAAAATGAAGGAGGAATGAGCTGGCTGGTTGTCACTTTGATGAGTGGGGGGAAGAGTGGGGGCAGAGCTGAACCCGTTGAAAAAAATATTCAGTTGAAAGTAAACTGTCAGCCAAAGAAAAGCATTTCCAACAGTTTCACAATCAAAGAACTGTGTTTCTGCATAGTTTCTAGAATGGGAGTAAACATGGACTGAGAAATGCTTTGAACGCTATGCATATTGGTGTCATTCAAAAATGAGTCAAAACAAACAAAGGAAATTGTTTCCGCCCAGTTTCGAACTGGGGACCTTTCGCGTGTTCGGCGAACGTGATAACCACTACACTACGGAAACCAGACATCACCTAGGGTCCAAGCAAACGTGGCTAAACACGAACAAAGGCATGTGTTTTCCACGAAGCATTTAGAGATCAGGAGTAAACAAGATCAAAGACATGCGTTTGCCCAGTTTCAAATGCCGGTCAACAAGTCTTGGATGCTAGGAGCAGCAAATACGTAATTACCGGAAAGGGTTGGAACCGGTAATTATACGTTGCTGAAAAGTTTTGGAACAACATCATTTTTTCATCGGCTTGCCCATATTGTCACTGCGGAAGTCCTCGTTAGTATAGTGGCCAGTATCTCCGCCTGTCACGCGGGGGCCAGCTGTGAATAGCTGTAACAGAGTGACAGCCAATCAAATTGAAGCTTTCCCTTTGGTTTTGCATGTCGATATTTCCCCGCAACTGCTCGGGTTCGAATCCCGTCAGGAACACTACAAAACGTGGAAAATAAGTATAAAATAAATATAAGAGGTATAAATAATCAGTCTTTACAGTTTGGCCAGCTGTGAATAGCTGTAACAGAGTGACAGCCAATCAAATTGAAGCTTTCCCTTTGGTTTTGCATGTCGATATTTCCCCGCAACTGCTCGGGTTCGAATCCCGTCAGGAACACTACAAAACGTGGAAAATAAGTATAAAATAAATATAAGAGGTATAAATAATCAGTCTTTACAGTTTTATTGCAACTGTAATGGTGAAATGTTTGTGGCAATGTAGTTTACATTGTAAAATAAGACCTTGATGTTTTTAACATTTTGAATGATCAGTATCATCTGTGAAGATTTACAGTATAATGAACTTTTTCCCCAGCACTAAATGTGTACTGTTATAGTAGTAAAATTAAGTTGGAAATTGGACAGACTTGAATTGATTATCATATAATAACCAGAGAAAAGGCAGTATGTAAATTTACAAACAAAGATTGATTTTATTGAAGAACATAAAAAATACAGACAGAAAGTACAGATAAATAACAATAACAAGAAAAACAGGAAAAAGAGAATGAAATGTATAAAACATATAAAAAGTAAAAAGACAGTAGTAGTAATAAAAAGAAATATATACAAATATATTTAAAAATATATAAAAGGGCAAACAGGGCAATCAATGTACAGAGTATATTTTAAACATACCATTACTATGTGTATGTTTACTGTGTGCTTTGTATATGGCTGAAATGACAATGAAATCCACTTGACTGGACTTCAATTAATAAACATGCAAAGACAAACATTAATAACAAACACATCATCATGTGCACACACAATCTATATACTCTATAAACACTATATACAATAATCATATGTATACATACATACATACATATTTACATTTATCATTTTCTTTCCTCCACCCATCTTTTTCTGATTCGGCCTCATAAAAAGGAGACTGCTGAAACTCTTTCCAGTTCATCTCCTTTGCCATGCCCTTGTCTCTGTACATGGAGAACACTTTAGACGGCAGTAAACGTATTTCCCCGCCACCCCAGGGAAGGCTGTGTGGACATGAGGGCTATTCGGCCCCTGTTTTAGTTCCAGCCGGCAAAATCGACAGAGTCGCCCCACTGGCCCTTGCTGAGGTGCTGGCCTTTTCCTCTTCTCCACCTTTTCTGCCACACGTGTCTTTGTGGCATCAAGCTCCCTCTGAAAGAATTCTGTCCTTGCAAACTCTTCAAAGGACATTAATGGGTCAGAGAGCCCCTCAGCAGCATAAGTCTCATGCACCCTCTTTGAGCAGTAGAAGTAGCGCACGGGGCCCTGTTGATGAAAGAAGTGGACAGTAGATCCATCAGTCTCATAACGAGACTTGGGCTGTCCACAGGCAAGGCAGGTCTTAGTCTGCTTTTTCTTCTGCTCGGGGTGCTGCTGCTGTTGCTGCTGGTGACGCTGCTGCTGTTCCACAATGCCCCTCACCATACTCTCTATTGACTCCCGGGTCAGAGGTGTGGACAGAGCAGGAGGAGGAGGAGGAGGACTTACCAAGGCAGGCTCCAAGGTCACCACAGGAACAGCGGTCGTGTCACTGCCCTCTGTTAAAGAATGCCACAGTTGCTGTGTTGCAAGCACCCTCTCCTGGCTAACGTTCAGTGACGAGCTGGTGTTAAGCTGCTTAGCCACGTGTTTCACATATCTTGATATGTGCAGCCTGGTTGTGGGGTGCAGCAAGCTGTTTGGATCAGTGGCAGACCGACGGACCATGTCTGCATACTCCTGATCCACCAGCTTTAGGAAGTCCTTTGCACCACGGTGCTTCTGAAGCAAGTTGTCAATGGCATCCTTCATTGGAGGCGTCCAGCGCGAGTGGTCCAACACAAACACCCGTCCACCTGTCTTAACTGGTCCAGTGCGGGCACTCCTCGGAGAGGATCTCTGCGGGAGGGGCAGAGCATGCGAGACACCTGGAAAACAACAAAACAATAGCATGTTGTTACATAATGTTGTTACATATTGTGGTAAAATATTTCAGATGTGTAACAATGATTTTACAAATGTATATTATAACTTATTTATACCCATTGCTGCCCTGGGTGCTCGGTCCTCGTCTGTAAGCATCTCCTGTTTCAGCAGTGCGACAGCAGGATCGCCAGCGGACGATGCAGGTCCAGGGGATGCAGCGACAGAGCTGTAGGTGGGCGTGACATCTGGAGGAGGAGCCAGTGTGTGCACAGGTGTGGGCACAGGTGACGGTGTGCGCACGGGAGCCGGAGCAGGTGACGGTGCTTGCACAGGGGATGGAGGCGCTGGAGGAGCTGGCTCGTCTCTCCTCTGGGTTCTGTGTTTGTACCAGTCGAGAGGAACCGGTCGGCAGCCTGGCTCCCTGTACTCCAGTCCAAACCTCTCTCCCGTGTCTCTGCCAGACAGGCGAAATGCAGGGTACTTCTCCTTGTTCGTGACTTCCTTCGATGTAGCATTCAGATCCGCCATTAGCGCTGGATCGAACACAGCTGGAAGCACGACATCTGGCAGCTTCAAAGACACAAGCCGCTGAAAGTTCCAGCGAGCCACCCCTATCATGCCCTGGGCCTGGAAAAGTTCCGCAGAGACCTGGGTCCCAGTGACCCACTGAGCCTGGTGGAAGTGGTACCCTTCTTGCTGCGAGGTACCTCTGACAGGGATCCAGATGGGAACTTTGGCTCCTTGACCAGGCACGTGGTTGAGCTGGAGAGTTCCACCGTACCTGTACATGATGCCATCTCCAAGCTCAGGATCACTGAGGCAACCACGGAAAATGTGCACCCTCTGTATGCGCCACATCTTCAACATGGATGGTTTGAAAAGTGGGAGATTGTCAGGGTCTGTGGCCAAGTGAAAGTGTTTCAACACCTTCTCTACTCTGTCAAGAAGCTCTGTGGGTTGTGGAACCTTGGTCCTGCAGTGCTCTCTTATGTGTTTTTTGGTGGGATTCGGTGGATGGATCCCACAGAACACATAGGCATCCTGGAGCTTTTTCAAGTCCTCCTGGTCCACAACCATGAAGGCAGCAGAGAGCATCTGGCAGAAAGTGGCATACAGAGGGTGATGCTCTGAGGTGCACTCCCGTGAAAATCGCCTCATGCAGTGGAACAAATCCAGCTTGACACCAATTGCTGGATTGTAATGCATGCGAGAGGCACAGGAGTTCTCCAGTTGTCCAGAGGTGGCCCAAGTGACCATAGCAGGGTGGTTTTCCAGGCATCCCAGTGCAGATGCTCACCGTGGATGGTGTCAGATATCCTAAATGGTGCGCAGCAATCCCTGAAGACACAAAGACGAAAACATAAATGAAATTCTGACTGAAATATATAATATTTAATTAAAATAACATTGGCTGTTAAAAATGGCAGTGACGGCATAATGGTGGCAGTATTAATATATACTTTTTTATACATTTTTATTGCATTTCATATTGCTTACTATGTGTAGGATGTGCTCTTTTTCATCTTTGTGTTACTGTCTGTTTGTCCCTGTATGTCATGCTGCTACTACACTTCAGTTGCACAGCTTGGGATTAATAAAGTGTATCTATCTATCTATCAGAAAGGAGAAGATGGTTGCTCTGACCTGTCCATCCAATGGAAGCCAGCTTTCTCCACTCCAGCATCTTCGTAGCGCTTGGCCATTCCACGTTACATCGGCCCCAGGGACGTTTCCGTCTCCGACTGCACCATCACCCAGGAGACAACCATCCAGCTCTCATTCATGATGGCATAACTGGACATGACACCAGATGCCAATGTGACCTTCCTGGCTACCTTCCTGGTGTGGTCAGACCGAAACACCCTCCCAAAAGTGCCCTGGAGGAGAGTGGAGATGCTTGACTCTTGGCGGCGGTACTCGTCCAGCAGGCAGTCCGTCAGGTAATGGGCTGACACCGAGACACCACACCACCCATCCACGTCATCATAGTTCCCGAACTCACGTGGCGCCATCCTCTCTTTTTCTAGGAACTGCCGGATGGTTTTCTGCCCGTACACACCAGTCTCAGCATCCCTGACGTTCTTGATGGCCAGCAGGTATGCCAGGTGAGCTCGCTCATACTTGAGGTGCATGAGCTCAGTCACCTGGTTGGCCATTTCTGTGGGTGACCTTCCGCTGCGCCTCAGCTCATCCATCACAGACTTACAGATGGCCTTCTTGTACGTCAGGAATGCGGGCAGGAGATGGGTGAACCTCTTGGGCAGCTTCTCGAGCCACTGCGGATTGTCAGCGAACCAGGTCTTCCGACAGACCTTGCAGGTGAGTCGTGAAGACAATATATAATACTGGCCACTGGTGCCAACAATGACACGAGGCCTCCCAACACCAGACGAGACCACCTGGAAAGGCACAGTAAGGTAAGTTCCTATAGCACAGTATACACTGCACATATAATACATACACAAAGGTCGGTGTGCTATAACTAATCATTTTAAAATTATCATTTAAAGGAGTCTTCACCTGTGGGACGCAGACAGCCATGGAGACACGGCAGGACATAGTTGTTCCTCAACCTGGCCATGATGCTGTTTTCAGGCTTCCAAATAAAGAAGGGGTGGAGCTGGAAAAAGTTGGGGGAGGGAAGCTCTGCCACAGTGTCAATGAGCTCAGGTTGCGGAGGATGACGCCACAGAGAAATGGTGTTCCCTGGAATTCGCACTGGACGTGACCCAGGCCACAGCCCAAGACTCTCAAGCTCGGTCTTCATCCATTGCTTCTGTGGATGAGAGCAACTCCAGTTGCTAATATCATGGTCACACCCAGGCAGAGGTACAGGAGCAGGTGGCTTAGCTGAGATAAAGAACAAATAGTACAACAAACAAGCAATTACTGCACTGATACTTGTAAATCAGTTACTGGAATAAATACAATGATTAAAGCAGATCAGTGTCATTACTTCAATAAAATTCTATATATTTTCTACATACACATGTACATGTTCTACATACCATCTCCACCTCTATGCTGGCCACTGGGCCCAAGTGTTTTGGGTGTGGAGGGAAGTGCAGCACTTATGCTGGGTCCTGAAAAGAAGTGCAGTCCCAATCTTATACATTTGTACTTCAAACATGACATGAAAAATGAAAAATGAATGAGTCAGCTACGCACCAAGAAGATGGGCTACATATAAATACACACGTACCTTGGGCTGACTCAGGCCTCTGAGTGGCTGTTGGACCCGCGGTCTCCTTCACCAAGAATGCCAGCTCTGGAGGAAGGGGCACAGGGGTCTTCTTCTTCCTCACATATGGTGGGGCTGGAACTATACAGTCAAGCAATTTATGTCAATCATTATTTATGGTACTGAATGGAAAAATAAAACATTGAAATATGTGATGACATCGTTCTTACCATCAACTGGTGATGCCTGCAGTGTGGAAGCAGTGTCGGGTCTGGACAGTGTCGCAGATGGAACTACAACAAACAAAATGTTTAGTCATTTCAGGGTTCACAATTCATGCATGCATTCATGTTAGTACAAACCATAGGTAGAGATCCTGACTGAAAGTAAAAACCCTGCCACACATTTTATCCAACCAATTTCTGAACCAGCTGACCCTCATAAGCACACATATCTTCATATAAGTGCAGAGGCAAAAGGAATACATGGCAGGCTTTTTTTTCTTGTCTTTTCTGAAGCTAGAATCTCTACTTTGTTAAGAACTGAACAACAGTCATAATCTTACACCCCCTTATTGTCACAACCCCACAAATATAAATAGAGTGTAAGACATCATGTCACAAATTTAAAAATAGTCTGTTTGACCCACCTTCCAGATTTACTACCATATTATTTATTATACTTGCTGGACTGTGATAAGGAGGAGGAGCAATATGACTCACCAAACAAGTGTTAGTACCCAGCACTGCCTCATTCGTTATGAAATGGAGTGCGTAGAATAAAAATACATACTCACCCTCATCGTGGAATCAGTTCATCATGGCAGGGACAAGTTCATGGTCCCTTTGAGAGTTAGTTCATCATGGCAGGGATAAATTCATGGTCCCTTTGAGAGTCAGTTCATCATGGCAGGGATAAATTCATGGTCCCTTTGAGACAATTCATCATGGCAGGGATAAATTCATGGTCCCCGAACACAAAGAGCAGAACAAAAGTTAAGGTCCAGTTTGGAGGGCAATTCATCATGTAAAGAATTGCATCCAGCCCTGAGACCCTTTTTATTTGAAAACCTGTCTTTGTGCGGGATGACACTCCTGCTGACACCACTGGCACGGCAGGTGCTGCTGCAGGTCCTGCTACTGGCACCACACCTGGTTACCCAAAGCGGAGAAAGACAAACAGGGGACACGTCAAAAACAAGACAGTAATTTAAACAAAATGTTGTCATGAATAAGTTTGATTTTCATTCTGTGTAACAACAGTGTACTCACCACTCTGCACTTGCAGCTTTGACGGTGACATGCTCAGCATCGCCCTCTCCAGCTCCTCATCCTCGTCCATCACTGTGGCACAAACAAGATCTGAATAAATTAAATATCTCACATCACATGAATGGTCATATAGATGTTGAAAAATCATGCCTCTTTTGGTTAACTGTATATGATAACACTTACATACAATTGTGTACAAATGTAGTAACTAACCTGGGGCTTTACCTGCAGCCCCTGAGGGATCCTCTTTCTGCTGTCTTTTTCGCAGGTACTGCTGCAGCTTAAACATCCGAGTCCCTGGGGTGCAGTTCTGCCGAATGATGAAGTCTGAATAGCCATCAGCTCTTCTGTCCCAAATTTCTTTCCAAGTGCTTTTAGCGCGGGACCCAAAGCCAACCACTTGGTCGTCTTCCGACGAGGCCACAGCAGCGCCCACTCTACTAGCCTCATCGGCTAGGACAGCCTGAATTTCTGGGAAACTCTGAGCATATTTGACAAAGGACTGGAGGCTGTCCTTACCATGGCCCTCACCCATAGTAATACCTGCGGCTTCCTCTTTGTCAAGGCTCTTGATTAGATACAAGGTGTACCCGACATCATTGTGTAAAAGCCACCTAAATACCTTCCCTTTATATTTTCCAAACTGCAGGACATAGTCGCCCAGCACCTCCATCCTATCTGAGGCATCCCCTCCTCGCCGGCGGACCTCAGCCAGAGCATTCTGGTGTACCTGGTCCTCCTTCATGGGTGCAGACCGGTCCTGCAGTGCGGGGTTGTCCTTTATGCGCCTGGCTTCAGCAGACGGGTCCTGGAGAAGAAATCCCCGTGGTCCCTTGCGGAACACCACAGTCATTCTCCCGGGATAGAACACCACCTTCTTTTGCATATTGATCTACCAAAAGAGGTTAAAAAAAAATTATTTTTAAATCATTGTCAAAGAAATATTAATTTATCTGGCATTTCTCAAGTCTTACAGCTATGCTCAGATTTCTGAACTTTATTCAGAGAGATGAAAAGCAGAAAAAGACAATAGTTTTTCACACTCAAGATTCTTGTCTGTGCGCCTGCTGAGAGGGCCGTTAGAATTGGTGCTAAATGTCTGCCTGCCTAGGTGTTACAATAGAGGGGGAGGTGGGGCACTTGAGGAGTGGAAAAACACTGTGTGTGTGTGTGTGTGTGTGTGTGTGAGAGAGAGAGATGTGAAGGGGCATGTAGAAATAAATGTATGTTCAAACAACATGTCTGCTCTTGTCAGATGTCAACTTTCCATTCTCATTCTCCACCATTATTATACATGAATATAGAGGTATTTTGTAGAAGACTATCTCTATCTATCTCTTTATCTACCTAACTATCTAAGGACAGGTGTTATAGATTTAGATATATACATATAAAGACATACATTAGATTTAGATATAGGTGTATGAACACGACACTACACAATCATTGTCAGAAAGAACACAGCACCAGTTTGTAAAGTACTTTCTACTTGGATACAAAGTATCCAGCCATGTAAAGCAAGCGATGCTGAGGTGAACTGAGGTCACGCAGCGCAACATCAGGAGCTTTACCAAGCGACGCGTTACGAACAAGCGACGTCATCAGAAATATAATGACAAGGTTTCACCCGATCCTGAAATGAAAACTACATAGCTCAACATAAAATACAGTCATGTTTATTCATGACCGTTATTTCACAAAAGCCCCTTCATTTTAAGAAGCCCCCCCTTGGGCGAAGCTAGCCAACGAACACAAAACATCTGTATCAGCATCTCCCTGACAAGATATTATCACTCTACAACACGAAAACTAAACACATTATTAATAAACTAGCTCGTCTTCAATCACAGTTTGCCATGTTACGACACAAAACTTATCTCAGAGGGAAAAGCCGGTCGGCTTTGTAACAGCGAGTACGAGATGAGCAGCAAACTGCGATGTCAATATTAAACGAAGCAACGCAAAGCTTAAGAAAGCACACGCCGATATAACTATTTTTCCTGTGGTTTACATTTAGAATTGAAATCTTACCTCCAACACAAAACAAAACACCAAGTGGAAATCAAGAGAGTCGCTGCCTCGTCCGCAGATAGTAGTAGAAGTTGTAGTCTGAAGAATGAATGACAGCCTCCTCCTCCTCCTCCTTCTTCTTCGCCTCTTCATCAAGCTCTTAACAGCGCCATGACAGCGTAGTGGCCAAACATATATTGCATCCGTAGTGGTTTAGCACTACCATTGGAAATGAATGGGAAACGGTTTAGGGCCGTTTAGCTAACCTTTCCCCGAGTGCCGCGCGCCTGTCACGCGGAAGACCGGGGTTCAATTCCCCGACGGGGAGGCTTTTCTACCAGCTGATGGAGATTGTTCACCAGAGAGGTCAGGACTCATCAACTGTTCTTGTGTCTGTTGCTCACAAGTGTGGGTTGCTGCTCCATGTGAAGGAATTCGGGAAACAAACGTGCTGTGGACGGTGCATAACGTTGCGGAGCTCGCTCAAAATTCAGTACAGTTCCATACATTGGAGTAAATAAGGACCTAAAACACTGGAGAAGTTAAAGAATGTGACCCTGCCAGTGTTCTCCAGCGAAGACATTGATCTGTGCAGCAGGTAGACAAGAGTGCATCATCCACTCCAATGCTCTGTTGGTTTGCGAACTGCAGTGGATCTCAACATGAGCTCACCATGGGACAGAGGCTTCTCAGCACGATCTCTATGGTCTTCATCAGGTGAGAAGTGAAGACCACAGGACTGAAGTGGTTGGGCTACCTGGCTGCGTTGTCTTTGGGACTGGAACCACACAGGAAGTCTTCCACTGTGACGGGACTCCCTTCAGACTCAGGGTCAGGTTGATGATGTGCAGGATCACCTGACAGAGCTGGTTTGCACAGTCTTTCAAGAGTCTGAAGCTGATGCCGTCAGGTCAGATGGCCATTCTCGCCTTCATTTTTTCAGCTCACTTCTCACCTGGTCACCTGGTCAGCTGTGATGGTGCTGGTGGTGGGGGTTGCAGAGGGCTGAGATGCTGTTAGGAATGAGCTGGCTGGTTTGTGCTTTGATGAATGAGGGTAGGAGTGGGAGCAGAGTCAAATCTGTTGAAAAACAGATTCAGTAAAGTGTCAGCCAAAGAAAAGTGTTTCCAATGAGTTTCACAAACAAAGAATTGTTTCTACCCAGTTTGTGGAATGTGAGTAAACATGGATCGAGAAATGCATTTTTGCTAACATTTGAACAGTGTACTTTTTGTGTTTCATTCAAAAGGAAGTAAACACTTCTCACCTGTTAGTTCAGTAAAGTGTCAGCCAAAGTGTCAGCCAAAGAAAAGTGTTTCCAATGAGTTTCACAAACAAAGAATTGTTTCTACCCAGTGGTTGGGCTTCATCAGGTCTTCATCAGGTGAGAAGTGAAGACCACAGGACTGAAGTGGTTGGGCTACCTGGCTGCGTTGTCTTTGGGACTGGAACCACACAGGAAGTCTTCCACTGTGACGGGACTCCCTTCAGACTCAGGCTCAGGTTGATGATGTTCAGGATCACCTGACAGAGCTGGTTTGCACAGTCTTTCAAGAGTCTGAAGCTGATGCCGTCAGGTCAGATGGCCATTCTCGCCTTCATTTTTTCAGCTCACTTCTCACCTAGTCACCTGGTCAGCTGTGATGGTGCTGGTGGTGGGGGTGGCAGAGGGCTGAGATGCTGTTAGGAATGAGCTGGCTGGTTGGTGCTTTGATGAGTGAGGGTAGGAGTGGGAGCAGAGTCAAATCTGTTGAAAAACAGATTCAGTAAAGTGTCAGCCAAAGAAAAGTGTTTCCAATGAGTTTCACAAACAAAGAATTGTTTCTACCCAGTTTGTGGAATGTGAGTAAACATGGATCGAGAAATGCATTTTTGCTAACATTTGAACAGTGTACTTTTTGTGTTTCATTCAAATGGAAGTAAACACAGACACAAAGCAAGTGCTTCTGCCCAGTTTCCAACTGGGGACCTTTCGCATGTGAGGCGAACGTGATAACCACTACACTACAGAAAACAGAAACTTCAGAAAACAGAAAATTCAGTACAGTTCCATACATTGGAGTAAATAAACACCTAAAACACTGGAGAAGTTAAAGAATGTGACCCTGCCAGTGTTCTCCAGCTAAGACATTGATCTGTGCAGCAGGTAGACAAGAGTGCATCATCCGCTCCAATGCTCTGTTGGTTTGCGAACTGCAGTGGATCTCAATATGAGCTCACCATGGGACAGAGGCTTCTCAGCATGATCTCTATGGTCTTCATCAGGTGAGAAGTGAAGACCACAGGACTGAAGTGGTTGGGCTACCTTGGCTGCGTTGTCTTTGGGACTGGAACCACACAGGAAGTCTTCCACTGTGACGGGACTCTCTTCAGACTCAGGCTCCTTCAAAAATGAATTTAAAATTAACATCAGACAAACATGCATATGAAATTTAGAAATTAAAATAAATCCACCAAGACATCGTAGCTCAGCAATAAAGTATACTGTATAATGTACAACAAGACAATTTCTAAAAATAAAATATGAAAATATAAATTTAAATTTAACTTTGTACTTGTCCACCCACTGTTTACCTGCCTTCTCCACTTCTGCTGCAGTGTAGCATCGAGCCAGTACCTCATACAGCGGTTGAAGGGACAGATCACACTCAGACTGCAGCATCACCCAGCTCAGGATCATCCAGTTTTCATTCATTATGGAGTTGGAGGACATGGTGCCAGATGACAGCACAACCTTTTTGTGGGTGTGATTCAATCGTAGGACCTGCCCAAAAGTCCCCAGGCAGTCTACTAGATAATGTGAGGAGATGGACACTCCACCCCAGCCATCAGTCTCAGAGCAGCCTCCGAATGGAGCAGGAGTATCTGCTTGTCTCAGGAGCCCAGTCATGGTTCTGTGGTCATTGACACCTGCCTCAGCATCCCTGACGTTCTGTACACTCTCCAGGTGGCTATGAGATTAAATGCCCCAAAATCAACAACAACAACAACAAAACTTAAAATAAGGATGTCACTCAATTTGGCCACATTACTTCTCACTTCAAACCACCCTTAAACGAGGAATTCCCAAAGTGTGTTGCATGCACCCCCAGGGGTGCATGAGCTGCCAGAAGGGGGTACGCAAGATGAAAAATGTAATGATGGTCTGGTGTTAAAAAAAAAAAAAATTAAATGCACAGTCCTGGCAAAGCAAGCCTTGAGAGTTTTGATGCCCTTCGCCACAACTTATCTCTGCGAGGCTGGTTTCTCTTCTATGGCAGCAGTTAAAACTAAACATCGGCAAAGACTGGATACTGTTGAGAAGGATTTGAGGCTTAAACTGTCTTCCTCGGCACCAAATTTCGGAGAGCTTTGTGCCAAGATGCAAGCCCACCCGTCACATCAATATGGGTAAGTATTGATATCAGTATTGATATTATTACTACATATATAGGCCTACTGGGAATACTCACACATCCTCCTCCCCGTCTCCCACCCCCTTCCTCTCTCTCTCTCGCTGCAGGCTGAGCGACTTTTGCGCTGCGTTTGAAAAGATACAGATGGATCCTCTTTTATCTTCTTTTAATTTAGGCCTATTTTATGTTTCTGACTCTATGCTCTTTGTTATTGCTCATAGTTACTTTGTTACTATGTTGTGGATCATGTTTAAAAAGGATGGCCAGACGCATTGCAACCGATCCCACCCACCCAGGCAACACACTGTTTGTACTGCTTCCATAAGGAAAGCGGTACAGGAACATCAAAACAAGAACAAAAAGATTGAAAGACAGCTTTTTCCCCAGAGCTGTTAAAGCAATAGCCCCCCCTGTAGTTCAACACCTACATCCCATCCCCCCACAGTACTCTCACACACAACACCTCACCTTCTCACACACATGCAGATTCACACCCATCCCTGCTGACAATCAAACAGTCCACCAGTCCTTGATGCACTTTATCTTTCACTGCAATATCACATATCTGCTGCTAATATTACTGCTGCATTACTGCACATTTATGCTGTTAATATTGCAAATTCTGCTGCAAATATTACATCTCTACTGTATATATCAGACCTCTGGTGTTAATAGTACATTTCTGTTGCAAATATCACATCTCTACTGTAAATACTAATTTATGCTGCATATATTACATATAACTTATCACATTCTACTGTAAATATCTCTTCTGTGAATATGGGTGCTCTATATTCAATATTTATATTTTTATATTTTATATCTTCATTTTAATTTCCATATTCATGTGTGTCCTTAAGCTGAGAGACTCTACAAAATTTCGTTATGCGTGCATAATAACAATGAAAAGAGACTTGAATCTTGAATCTTGACTGTAGTATGCATTAAAGGTATAGTCCATCATCTTAAGGCTCACTCACACTGGTGCCATCGTACCGCACCCAGGCCTGTTTGCCACTAAAGTTTGGATTCTATGGGTAGTATGAGTGTAATCGAGCTGCGCCTGGGTGCGACATGGATCCCCAGTTTCCTCAATTGGAAGAGGTGGGCCTGGGCACAGCACGGTTGGCCACATGTGCGTACAGCAGTGGTGATTGAAATGCACCCCCTCGTCTGACACACAGGATTAGAGTAATGTGAGCGCAGGCCAGAGAGAACCCACACAGACACGGGGAGAACATACAGACTCCACATAAAAAGGCCCCCGGCCCTGGATTCGAACCCAGTACCTTCTTACTGGGAGGCGACAGTGCTGACCACCCTGATCAACAATGTCATTTATTTCTACATTTGTACATTAGAGAGCATCATCAATCAGCTTGTAATCTATCAGGAATGTATAGGACAGATTGTGTGAAAGTCAAAAATCACAGGGATAGAACTCCATAGGGCCATGGTTTGTCCTGAGGCCTGAGTCTGATGGGAGAGGAACCCTGAGGAGATACTTTTAAATCTATCTCTCATCTTTTTTTTGGATTGGTAGTGGGATTTTAAATTTATACTCAAAGTGACTTAATGGCTTGAATAAAGACCGATCTCACTGAAGCCTACCTCACCTTGTTCCTTTCAACTTCCACAAATGCAACATTTTTTTGCTCCCATTTTTCATGAGCTGAACTCAAAAACATTTTATATGTTCACAAAAGGCCTATTTCTCCCAAATAATATTCACAAATTTGACTAAAGCTCTGTTAATAAGCATCCTTTGCTGAGATAATCCATCCACCTCACAGGTGTGGCTTATCAAGATGATGATTAGAGAGCATCATTATAGCACAGGTGTGCCTTAGGCTGGCCACAATAAAAGGTCACTCTATGTGCAGTTTTATCACACAGCACAATGCCACAGATGTCACAAGTTTTGAGGGAGTCTGCAATTTGTGTGCTGATTGCAGGAATGTCCATCATTTCTATACCATAAGCTGTCTCCAAAGACATTTTAGAGAATTTGGCAATACATCTAAACAGCCTGATAACTGTGGTCCACGTGTAACCAGCCCTGGACCTTCACAGCCAGCATGTTCATCTCCAAGATGGTCTGAGACCAGTCACCTGGACAGCTGCTGCACACAATTGAAAATGCTCACATTTGATGGCAATTTGGAGAGGTGTTCACGTCAAGGATTAATCGCAGTCTTCACAGATCAGATGGCAAATTGCATCTATGGCGTCATGTGGGTGAGCGGTTGTCAGCATTGTGGAGCAAGTGGTCCATAGTGGGGTTATGGTATGGACAGGCATATGTAATGGACAATGAACACAGGTGCTTTTTATTGATGCCATTTTGAATGCACAGAGATACCGTGGTGAGATCCTGAGGTCCATTGTTGAGCCATCCATCCAGGACCATCACCCCATGTTGCAGCAACATAATGCACAGCCCCAATAATCTATTTGAGGACTTTCAGTCAGGATTTAAAAAATCATAGCACAGAGACAGCTCTCGTGAAAATCACTAACGATTGGCTGATTGCATCAAACAATGGACTTGTCTCTGTACTTGTCTTGTTAGGTCTTAGTGCTGCTTTTGACACTATTGACCACTATATCCTGTTGCAGAGATTAGAACATTTAACTGGCATCAGAGGTACTGCATTAAACTGCTTCAATCCTATTTATCAGATTGATCCCTTTGTACATGTTAATGATGAGTCCTCCATGCACTCCAAAGTCAGTTATGGAGTTCAGTTATGGAGGTAGCGTGCGCGCTGTTCTACCTGAGCGATGAGGGTCGGCTACGAAAGACTGCTAATGCCTTCGGCTTGTCACGACAGTCTGTGTCCAGCATTGTTAGACAGGCATGTCATGCTATCGCTAACCAGCTCGGACCCAAATACATCAAGTAACCTGTCACGGAACATGAGGCAGGAGACCTTGTTTCAAGTTTTTAGGCGCATGGAATGTCACAATGTCTGGGAGCTGTCAATGGCACACACATTGAAATCAAACAACCGTCCTTGAACCCCATGGACTATATCAACAGAAAAGGTAAATATTCCTTCAATGTTCAAGCCGTGTGTGACTACAAGTACCGCTTTATGGATGTGGTCATTAATTGGCCCGGGAGTACCTATGATGCACAAGTGTTTGCTAATTCAAAGCTAAACTCCTATTTCAAAAAAGATCCCAACATTGAAAAAGCAGATTGTGGAGGATGAAGAGCCCATACCCATCTTTATGCTGGGTGACCCAGCCTATCCTTCACTGTCTTTCCTGTTGAAGGAATATTCTAACGGTGGCTCCACACCATTAGAATATACACGTAGAGCCCGCATGGTCATTGAGTGTGTTTTTGATCAGCGCAAGGCCAGATTTGCAGCCCTGAGAAGACCTATGGGCATAAACTTGACTGACCTACCAAATGTTATCTGTGCCTGCTTCATTCTACAAAACTACTGTGAGGCAAGTAAGGAAACCATGGATGAACACTGTGTATCAAGAGCCATGCAGCCTCCAACAGATTTTAACGACATCACTGACTGCAATGAGAGAGAGGGAACGAGAGTAAGAAGGGTGGTCATAAAGTTTCTGGACCCATAATTTACTTCACTGGTCACTGTCTGTGTGTAATGTAACATCAGGTTTGCTAACTTGACTTAAATGTGTGTGGCTACATTCTGAGAAGATAATAAACAGAAAAGAACATGACCACAATCCTGTCTTTGGTTCAAATGTGAATGTTCTGTATTGCCAAATAATTTTAGGCATGGAAAAGACAAATATATCCATGTATTGCACAGCAATGAAATGCTTATGAAGAGAAGTTGCTCTGTCACAAGTACAACAGCATACATGCTTATAAATAGCTATGAATAGCTACATTCTTACAAACAGAATATAATATGGCCACAATCCTGTCTTTGTTGTGTTTTTTTATCATATCAAAAGGTTCAAATGTGAATGTTCTGTATTGCCAAGTAATTTTAGGTATGGACACTGTATTGCCAAAAGTATTTGCTCACCCATCCAAATACTCAAAATCAGGCATTTCAATCACTTCCATGGCCACAGGTGTATAAAATCAAGCACCTAGGCATGCAGACTGTTTTTACAAACATTTGTGAAAGAATGGGTCGCTCTCAGGGAGCTCAGTGAATTCCAGCGTGGAACTGTGATAGGATGCCACCTGTGCAACAAATCCAGTCATGAAATTTCCTCACTCCTAAATATTCCACAGTCAACTGTCAGCTGTATTATAAGAACATGGAAGTGTTTGGGAACGACAGCAACTCAGCCAGGAAGTGGTAGACCACATAAACTGACGTAGCGGGGTCAGCGGATGCTGAGGCGCATAGTGCGAAGAGGTCACCGACTTTGTGGAGAGTCAATCGCTACAGAACTCCAAACTTCATGTGGCCTTCAGATTAGCTCAAGAACAGTGCACAGAGAGCTTCATGGAATGGGTTTCCATGGCCGAGCAGCTGCATCCAAGCCATACATCACTGCATTGTGCCAAGTGTAAAGTTTGGTGGAGGGGGGATTATGGTGTGGGGTTGTTTTTCAGGAGCTGGGCTTGGCCCCTTAGTTCCAGTGAAAGGAACTCTGAATGCTTCAGCATACCAAGACATTTTGGACAATTCCATGCTCCCAACTTTGTGGGAACAGTTTGGAGCTGGCCCCTTCCTCTTCCAACATGACTGTGCACCAGTGCACAAAGCAAGGTCCATAAAGACATGGATGACAGAGTCTGGTGTGGATGAACTTGACTGGCCTGCACAGAGTCCTGACCTCAACCCCATATAACACCTTTGGGATGAATTAGGGCAGAGACTGAGAGCCAGGCCTTCTCATCCAACATCAGTGTGTGACCTCACAAATACGCTTCTGGAAGAATGGTCAAAAATTCCCATAAACACACTCCTAAACCTTGTGGACAGCCTTCCCAGAAGAGTTGAAGCTGTTATAGCTGCAAAGGGTGGACCAACGTCACATTGAACTCTATGGATTAGGAATGGGATGTTAATTAAGTTCATATGCAAGTCAAGGCAGGTGACAGAATACTTTTGACAATACAGTGTATATGGAACTGAATATATGTTCATCAGCCACTGAATATCAAAATTAATAATCAAAATCAGTTAAATGCAAACGTTTGTTGTCTTCATTCAGAATACCCACCTGTCACAACTATGTTTTCAGGATCTTGTCATCATAAACACATATGTTTAATATTAATATTTCAATACATATCATCGCAATAATAGTGTTGCATTCATAAAAACATCAGAAAAATACATACATTGGTATATCCTGAATATATAAGGAGTAAACAATCATCACATCAACGTACATTTACAACGTTGATTTGATGCCGATTTGTTTCCTAAATATATTGGAGAATGAGTGTGAATGAGTGAATGAAAGTGGAAAAAATTGTATTTGTTTATTTGGGTTATAAAGTAAATATAAACTCAAAATCTCATGTTTAATTGTTCACCAAACCAAAAACGCAATGCATGACAGATGAACTGGGCAGCCAAATCAATCAAATATTTGAGCATAAACATAACTAAAGACCTTTCCAAAGCAACTATGAACACATTGACAAAACATAAGGGAAGATATCAACAGATGGATTACTTACCCAGTGGCATTAATTGATAGGATGAACTCTACCAGTACACATATCAAAAGACCAAGGGGGGATGGCACTCCCAAATTTAAAAGCATTTTTATGCTGTGTAACTATGTCAACTAATCTGCAAGTGTGATGAGGGATAAGTTCATTGGAAAATACAAAATCAAACAAATATAGGGGAAATAGAGCCCCCTGCTTACATAAGAGGGGAGCATAACTCTGACACAATGATTTCCTGTACTCTAGATATTTGGTATTGCATAGTGAAACAACTAAAAATAGGTAAAGAAATTGGACTATTAAAACGGGTAGCATTTGATGACAAATTTGCGCCAAGAAAATTTGATGAGATATTTAAACATTGGCCAGAAAAAGGAATTACAATCTATATGCACAACTATCAAAAGGGTGAAATGAAAAGCTTTTAAGAATTAAAATATGAAAATGATCTAACTAATCAAGACTTATTTAGATACCTGCAATTGAGGGATTATTACATAAAAAATAGACATAAAACAAGGATAAAATTCATCCTCTCATAAAATTACTGGTTCAGGCATATAGCTATCACATCCCAAAAGCAGTATCTTTTTTATATGACTGTTTAATAGAATCTAAAAAAGAGTAAACATCATATGTTATATGTTAATATTAATTTTACTTTGTCTTCAAACCAAGAACACCACCTAGGAGTCAAAAAATATCACAAGAGCTACATGAAACTTCATTTGTCCATCACTACTAATATTCTGTATATTTTTTTACATTTTAAACTATGCAGCATAACATACAGCTACAATTATACTGTATATGTTTTACATTTTAAACTATGCAGCATTATATACTGCTATACTATTATACTGTATATTTTTTTACATTTTAAACTATGCAGCATAATATACAGCTATATTATTATACTGTACATTTTAAATTTTAAACTATGCAGCATTATATACTGCTATACTATTATACTGTATATTTTTTTACATTTTAAACTATGCAGCATAATATACAGCTATATTATTATACTGTACATTTTAAATTTTAAACTATGCAGCATAATGCTGCGTTCGTGTTGTACTCAGAAGTCGTAATGTCCTCACTCTGAGTCGTGAACTTCAACTGGAATGCCCTCTGAAGTCGGATTTCTGACTCGTAAAGTCGGTAAAACATCACCAAACCCGACTTTACCACAACGCCATAACCCAAGATGGCAGCGCCTTGGATTAGTGCCGTGTAGCATTACACGCTACAGCCTACAGTGGAGTTAAATGTTTTTCCCACACATAATTACGCAGGAGAACAAACACACACCCTCTGCGTCTTCTTTGTGCCAATCGTTTGTGTTTGAGCTCCTCATGCTGCATTAGCTTTCTGTATTCCGAAAGAGCAAGCACAACAAATTTTTCGATGGAGGAAACCATCTTGGTTCTCCAAATTGTTTACTTGAACACCATAAACTCGGGTGTGACGGCAATCCCAGTTCTGACTCCCGACTTCCGAACACGAACGCAGCATAATATACAGCTACTTTATTTATTTTCATAAAACATGAAACCATTAAGGGGTAAATAATAACTGCCCATAATCTCAGCATCCTGCATATTTTTTTTAAAAAAATTGGAAAGTCAACAACCATCCTATTCCTGCTGCATGAAAAACCAATACCAAATATCCTTACATCTCTGTGTACTTTCCCATTATGTTGTAATGTCACAGTCATTTCTGGAATCCGAGTTATTGTGAACGCATCATTTACCATTGTTGTGTGAATGTGTTCATTTAATTCCCAATCGAAATATGCTGGAAATAACTGATTTGTGTTGTTAATATGATTTTTAATTTTCTGATCCACAGCTGCCGCCAGCGTCGAAAGTGAAGCTCTTTGTGTTGTTTTTGGTATTAATAACAGAAACATATTAAATATTGTCAGATCTGCCTTCCAAATTTGCATGTGTGAATTGTAATCAAAATAATAGCAGTGTGTTTAAAAAGGTGAGAAAAAGTCAAAATTATTCAAATAAATTGTATTTTAAAGAACACAAATGCATTGGGGATACTGCACATTCTATTTCAAAGCAAGAAAATTGGAAAAGGTAATTGAATTTGATAATATTTTACAGAAAATCAAGAAACGTAATGTTCCAAAAAATAGCAGTATTGACAACTGTCTTTACAAACTCAAAAATGTACTGTATAAACTAAAAAATGCTTGAAGATTCAACTGTCCTGAGAATCATAAACTAACATTTAGTTTCATAACCACGGTTTCTGATAACTGCTTCACATCTGTGGTGCATGGAGTCGACCAATTTCTGGCACCGATCAGCAGGTATTACAGCCCAGGAAAATCGTACTAGTTCTACAATTCCTCTGCATTTCTTGGTTTTTTCAATCCTACAGGCGAAGCAGTTTCCTGCCTGGGGCGCCAGTTCTGCTTAGGGCGCAGCCAGTGGCCCTCACAAAAAAAACAAAAAAAAACGTGTGGGCGCCCGGGTGCCCCCTCCTTTTCTACACAATGAACAAATAAACAAAAATAAATACACTTTCACCCCTGTTTACAATATTTTATCTGGCCTAGCTGCTGCACTTGAACAGAGACAAGATGCTGCTGCTTGCTTTTGTGGGGGATATGTCTGCACAACTGGCAACCCAACCACGACGTGCAGTCGGATGTAAACACAAACACATGGTTGGGGTCACAGCTGATGACGTTGGTCGTGGTCGGGTCGCACTCGCAAAGTGGCATTTAAAAATGAAAAGGCACAAGCCCTCAGGTGCGCAAGGCAGGAAACGGAGGAAAGAGGATGAGGGAAAAAAAAGCAAAATTAAGAGGTAAGCTATGTCAACAAAGTGCCGTTTTGCGCCTCTGTGTTATTTTAGGCTAATTGGCGCTAACGCTAGCGTTAGCTAAGTAATAAAGCTAATTAGCTAGCCAGCTAGATAATGCAATGATGCTATGTTGAGCTATTGCTAGATTCATACAGATTGAGATGAATGCTCAACCCTCACGTTTGGGCTTAGTAGTTTTATTACCAAAATTAGCTTACTACTATACACCTGCATTGCAGTTGCAAAACCCAAACCCTCATCATGCTTGCCTAACTTGCCTTGAGTCTCAAAATTAGTAGCAGGCTGCACCATTATATCAGTGATGATGTGGCTACAGCTATCAATAAAAAATGGATTTAAATTGTTTGTCCTCTGCAGCTATACATGCTTTTGCTAGGCTAATAACTGTACCTGTGTCTGTACAGATACACTCAGCAAATTCTTAACAAAGCCCCCAGCTCCTGGAGGAGAAGGGACATGTACACCGCTCTCTGAAGCAGCTAAGTAACTCCAGTAAATTATTTGTGGTCTCAGTGTAATTGATAAGTTGTTGTTGTTTACAGTTACACCTTGCTATTACATGTAGGATTTAGTCAAATTTAATAAAGTGTATTTGTTGTGTTTATGTGCAGTAGCATTACTGTACACAAAAGACAATGCAGTGGTGTAAGAGTATGAATGTACTTTGTTTACAGCTGCACCTCCAGCTCCAACATCGCCAACATCCAGCACCTCCTCCACTGACACACAGAGTGCAGCTCCTCCAGCCAAAACATTTATCATCCTTGTTTAAAGGAGTAAAGCTGACTTTGATGACTGCCTGACTTTGTTAGTAATTTTGTTGAAACTGCACTTTATAAATGAGACACATAAAAAACAATGCACAACATCATCTTGTTTGAAGATTGTTTTATCGTTGGGGGGGGGCAAATGCCAATCTCGCTGGGGCACCAAAATGTGTAGGACCGGCCCTGCTTTTCTATGGGATTAAGGTCCGGGGATTGTGCTGGCAACTCCATTACTTGAATGCTGTTTGTCTGGAACCATGATTTTGCTCCTTGCTGGTGTGTTTGCGGTCATCAGTATTCTGATGTACTCAGACTGATCCATAATCCCTGGTATGCCATAAATAGGACCAACACCATCGTAGGAGAAACAGCTCCATATCATGATACTTGCACCACCATGCTCCACTGTGTACTGTGGCTTGAATTCAGTGTTTGCACGACATTTGACAAACTGCCTGTGTTCTTTGGCAAATTGTAACCACTTCAGCACGTCTTTTTATTAACAATGGGACTTTGCTGGAGCTTCTTGCTGGTAGTTTGGCTTCACATAGATGTCGTCTGATTGTTAAGGCCAATTTATAGATGTCGTCTGATTGTTAAGGCCAATTTATAGTACTCCGTAAAGTGACGTACGTAGAGATGGAGAGCCCTCTGCGTCGCCGTATTCACAGGCAACCTTAGGTCTTATTTGATCCTCCTGGAGCTGATCATTGGCTGAGCCTTTGCCAGTTTGGTTATTCTCCAATCCATTTGAGCAGTTGTTTCTTCCTAGCCTTTCTGCTTTTGGCTGCCATTTTAAAGCGTTTGATATCATTTTAGCTGAACAGCCTATCATTTTCTGCACTTCTTTATAGGTTTTCCCCTCTTTTATTAATTTCTTAATCAAAGAATGCTCTTCTTCTTCTGAACAGTGTCTTGAACAGCCCATTTTACTGTTTTTCAAGGACAAATGCACAGCCAGCATATGCAGCATCAGTTGCCTTGATCCTTAAATAAGGGCCACCTGTTTAACGCCTATTTTTTTCCGCAGAATCAATGACCTCACCTCAAGCGAACCCAGCACTGCTGTTTTTTGAACACGCCCCTTTCAGGTTATGATTCAGTTTCACAGAATTAGCAGCATGCATGTCACATCTGTTAGGTCTGTTGGTTTTCTATACCTTTACTAAACCTTCTAAAAGCTCACTTGCAGTGTAGAAGTTGAAATTCTAACAAAAACAGTGATTTATTTTGCTCGCGATGTGGGACTGCTATTATTTTGAACACAACTGTACATGCAAAAGAACCTGAAATGATCAGCCCTGATCTTCATTAAGGTAAGAATGAGACGTGGTTGGATAGCATCCAATGGTACATTATTCACATAAAATGAAGATATTAGAGCTGAAAATTGGACGACAATCTCCCTGTAAAATAATACAATGTCCATCTTTATTCAAACAGGTTGTGCCAGCAGTATTCAGTTCACAGAGACCTTTCAAACAGTTCACAGAACTGAGCCTTTCTATTTCCTAGATCCTCCGAGCCCTCTTGCAATGTTTTCATTGCTTTCAGCAGCCTCCTTCAGTGCTTGCATCACCAGAGCGTTCCTCTTCCTCGACTCCTCCATTATCACTGGGTTGGATTCAGGTAGATCCTGATGCAAAGAAAGAGGCAGATACATGGAATAAATTTCTATATTTCATCACACAGAAGACACTGTTGACCTAATTTCAGTTGTGTGTTACATAAAATTGTCTCACAGATGCACAACTGTTTACATCTTTGCAGTTGTAGCTGTTGCCAATCTGTAACAAAGAACTTCCTTTATACAGTTCAATGAAAAACTCATCAGAGGAGAAAAAGGTTGCAAAGATACAAATCCATCTTGTTCCTATTGGACTGAGAGCCTTTACTACCTTTACCTTGTTGAGCAACTGTCAGAGACAATATCCTCTAGATAATCCTCTAGGTGGTGCTCTTGGTTTAAAGAAAAAGGCTAGTGTAATGGAAATTTATTAAATTTTTAATTTGACTTTAAACAAAGAGCACCATCTAGAGGAGTCAAAAATATCACTAGTGGTTCATGAAGCTTCATTTGTCCATCACTAGTATTATGTCCACAGGTAAATTTGGCAAATATGAAAATACTGAACATTTCTAACACAAAACGTACCCAAAAACACAGCAGGTCACACAATATGTTCTAAAACTAAGAAGCATCTACAGCAGGGATGTCAAACATATGGCCTGAGGGCCAGAACCAGCCCGCCACAGGGTCCAATCCGGCCCACTGGGTGACTCTGTCTTTACTTCCAAATTAGTTGGTGCTCAATGAATGTAACATTCAGACTAAAAACAGACAAGAACTTCTATACTTGAACAGAAGAGACAAATGATTCGTTTTGTCTCCTCTGTTTTCAGCCATCACCAGAATCTGTTGTGTAAATGGACATTTTGTTCATTAATTGTTAAAGTTTTCAGAGGAACCTTGTACCTCTTCACACTAAAAGACAGGGAAACATTTCAAGGTCTTATTATTGACAGGTTTTTATCCATCCATCCATTTTCTACCACTTATCCTCACATAGGGTTGTGGGGGGGGATGGAGCCTATCCCAGCTGTCTTAGGGTGAAAGGTGGAAAGATGGTGGGAGGAAGCCGGAGTACCCAGAGAGAACCCACACAGACACGTGGAGAACATGCAAACGCCACACAGAAAGGCCCCGGGCCGGGAATCGAACCTGGTAACAGGTTTTTATGCAGTGGCTTAATTGGTCTGGCCCACTTGAAATCAGATGATGTTGGATGAGGTCCATGAACCAAAAGGAGTTTGACACCCCTGATGAAATAAACCATGCTTAAGCACAAGGCTACCTAGTGATCGACAGGCATTGTCCAAGTTGTCTGACAGTTCATAAAAAGTAATAGTAATAATAATGTTGTAGCCAGAAAACGTCTCATTCTATGTTCAGTTGAAAAACAAGATAGCCATGGCTAAAATACCAAAATCGAGACTTTAAACAGCAGACCACAAACCTATGGGTGTTAGTCACATTGACCTCACTTCTTATACACAGTCTATTGGCCCCAGCTTACACTCAGCCAACCATGACAGTAACATACTGAGGCTGCATCTGACAATTATTTTTTTTTTGATTAGTTGATTGATCTAATGACTACTTTATTAAATGTGAAAAAAAAATTCTAAAGCCACTCCATTCCTCACTGGACTAATATTCAGTTGAGGTAATCACTGCCACATTAGCTAGGTGGTTAGATACCATTTACAGACTGTACCAATTTAAGATGCACTGTGTAATGTCATGTTACCATGACAGCAGTACAGAAATGACTTTTGGCATGTGGCGACAAAGAAGCTGAAACGCTGATAATAAATAGGTGCTGCTGATAATAAATAGGTGCTGCTGTCTTACCTTAACCAGTGACACCTGAAGGTATCACTGAATATACTGCAGTAAGGCTCTCTGGATGGATCCACAATGACATGACTGTTTTTTCAAACATCTGGGGCCTCGGGTTAGCTGTTCAGCAGATGTTACCATAGTGATCTATCCTGGTAAGAAGTGAACCATCGCTCGTTGTAGGACTGAAAACACGGTGTTAAACCTCAAGTTATCTTACTAACCCCACATCCTGCTTCATGGCATATACATAGACTGGACATTGTCACTGTGATGTCACCTTTTAGTTTGTGGATGCTGTTTTGAAGCCTTGATGTCAGTAAAAGTGGAGGATGGAACACAGCACAACTGAATGCAAAATACCGCACTGTCATGAACTGAAAACACATTGAGAAAGGCTTAAAGCTCTGAGACAAACTATGACAACTGGCATGATAAAGACCTGTCAGTCACAAGACAGCCCCAAGTCATCCTCTGCTTTATGGTCTGTTTGACTCCAAATGGGACCATCAGTGACTAAATGAACATCAATAGGGTTATTTTCTAATATATCAAGTATCACAAAAGTAAGGTGAAGGCATTTAAACCTTGGCTTTACTTCTCAGAAGTATGAAGGGAAGCCATAGCCAGGCCTCTGCTCTCAAGACTCATCCAGCCAAACAGAGCTTAGCAAATGTATTATTCCACCACCCAGTGTAATGTGTTTACCACCTCTGCCCTAAATTAATAGTATTTTTAAGTTTCTGGAATGGTTCATCCAGCAGTATGTGCAAGATCTCTAATCAAAATTCAATCAAAAATCAATTCTTTAATGCTAACATACTATTATTGTTGTTACTCAAGTATTTTACAGTTTTAGGAATTATGAATTCCCTGTCATTCCTGAAGAGAAAATGTGTTTTAGTGGTTGTTTCTTATTCTGGATTCATTTCTGACTTCTCAGTGAATTCCAGTGTTCTGGCTCAAATTTGGGTCTAAAAAGATGAATTCAGTTTAAATTCTTCACTCCTGTTCAAAATGGTGAAGAGTAGTGAACTCAGTGAGAAACAAAGAGTCCAGTGTAAGTGAAGGAGATGATGCTGGAGGATTTTTTAGACTGATAGAGGTAGTACATTTGTAAGGTCTGTAAGCTTATATGTTTTTGTTACTTTTCTTACATATCCATCCATCCATTTTCTACCGCTTGTCCTCACGGGATCGCGGGGGTGGGGGGGCTGGAGTCCAGGGTACACCCTGGACAAGTCTCCAGTTCATCACAGGACACATAGAGACAGACAACCACTCACATTCACACCTACGGTCAATTTAAATTAGCCAATTAACCTAATCCCCATGCATGTTTTTGAATGGAGGGAGGAAATACCTACATATATATATATATATATATATATATATATATGTGTGTGTGTGTATATATATATATATATATATATATATATATATATATATATATATATATATATGTATACACACACACATATATATACATATATATATATATATATATATATATATATATATATATATATATATATGTATATATATGTGTCTGGGAGAAACAGGACGGGTGATCTAATACATTTGGCTCTGCATATTAATGTTTCTTTTAATTGAATGATTAATTGATTTAATCATGCATTTCTTATTTTCTTTGTTTTTCTGGCTATGGCCTCTGTAATCAGTCTGAAGTTTAACTGAATAAATAAAAGCTTTTAAACTGCCGCACTTGAGACACATTGGGAATACACTGACAGTAGGCTATGCTGAACTTCAGTCAGTACTCTGTATAAATTTTAGTTTTATAAGCGCTTCTTCGGTTTGTCTGTTCAGCTGGATCACCTTGATGAGCACTTGGCGCCTGTCGTCTCCTGGAGAGATCATGGACCACATCCCATAGCCGAGCCCCAGAGCAGCGACCAACGCACTGGAGCTCAGGATGGTCCGCATGCCGCTCATCCTGGAGGCGGTGGATGGAACCCAGTCTGAGAAACACGAGTCTGATTCACCGCTGAACAAACACTTCCTGCGTCCACTCTGTTCAGTTTCGTAAGGTCGGACGGTCGGACATATTAAACGCAATGCACGCCGGGAGTGTCTTCTGGTGATGTGTTATTTTTGCACGAACCGGATCACGAGACAATTCTTTGAAACGAACGAGAAGAGCCGACTCCTGTCGGGGAGAGCCGAATCGGGACTTTTTTTCATGAGCGCAGCAAGCAGCCAATCACATGCGAGGACAGACTAAGATCATACCATCATGTGAAAGCTTGAAGGGGGACAGCGAGTGTAATGGAACATGCCAGGTACACAGATTTTAAATACAAAATCGTAGAGGAAAAAGTGAAGAACTGAGCAAAAACTGAAAAGAATCAACATGAGTGCAGAACGTGTAGAATGAAAATATCTGTCAGAGCAGGGTCAACAGCAAACCTGCACCAACTGTCACAATGTTAAGACCGGGTTTTTGTTAGTTTGATTGGTTTTCTGTGTCTGGTCGTTCATTTAAAAGTTTCATTAAAATGTTCAACAATGGTTACTGTGTATATTTCTTTTTGTAACAATAAATGGATAAAAACCCTGGATGAAAATCTGCTTACCAACAGACAAAGCAGTCATTGTTGCTAAAGATTGGCTGAGAAGGCTCTGAGTTCTTCTGAGAGCCGAATCTCTGAAAAGATACGGACTTCCCATCACTGGTCTGCGCATAGCAGCGCCTCTTCTCTGCTTGTCTGAGGATCAAGTGTTTAGAGTGCCACCTATTGTGTCGGAGTGTGTAGAGTGATGGCAATGAGCGATGTTCAGTGTAACATTTATATACAGCTGTGAGTTTATCTTGTTGTTTGTTGTTATTGCTATTTTAATTATCTTGTTTTTGAAGTGTTTTTGTTACGTCATTTTGTTGTCTATAATGACTTGTCAACTGTAATTACTAACACATTTCCACAGTGAACCTTGTATGAAACTGTCTGCCATATATAATTGTACCTATATATTAAAAAGGTTCAGGGTAACTAATAATGGTGGAGGAAGTACCCAGCTTCTTTACTGAAGTAAAAAGCCACAATGTAAAATGCCCCATCCCATCCATCCATTATCTACCGCTTATCCTCTCATAGGGTCGTGGGGGGACTGGAGCCTATCTCAGCTGTCTTAGGGTGAAAGGCAGGGTACACCCTGGACAAGTCTCCAGTTCATCACAGGACACACAGAGACAGACAACCACTCACACTCACATTCACACCTACGGTCAATTTAAATCAGCCAATTAACCTAATCCCCATGCATGTTTTTGGATGGTGGGAGGAAGCTGGAGTACCAGAGAGAACCCACGCAGACACAGGGAGGTGCCCCATCCCTCCCGATCAATTTGCAACATTTTTTTTTTGTACTCTCCTGGACTATTTTGATTTTGTGTGCTTTAAGGAATATTCTAGTCAAATATTCTTCACCCTATAATCGACATTTCAAAGAGAATAGTTTCATTTTTTATATTATTATTCACTACACTCACTACTGTAATCATAATTGCTATTGTATTACTTCCCATTATAGCACTGTGTGCTCTCACCTTTTTAAGGCAGAACAGTGAACTGAGGCCCCACCACTGGGCACCTGTGTGTGGTGAGCTTCTCCTAAGATAAGATAAGATAAGATAAGAAGATTTTATCCATTGCGAAGGAAATTCTTGTGCAACAGTCGCAACACAAAATAGGAAATGTATAGTCTATGAACTCTGAACTATTTATGTTTTATACTACTATAATGATATGATGATATTAATCATCATATTAATCATTATCAGAAACTAGAGATCAAAAGATAATATAGAGACGGAATAAAAAAATGCAAAAACTGATTATGTGATAAAAACAGACAATACCAATCAATATGGGAGATTAATTCAAGATTCATACATATGCCATTTGTATGAATAATGGTGAATATATGAATTAAAGGAAAAGAACAAAACAAATCAGACTTACAGAACAATATTGTTCAGTAAAATGAATGCTGTATGTATACAATTAGTCCTAATATGAATGCCACATCAGTGGGAGGCGGTGATGAATCGTGAAGTTGTTGCCAAACACCAAAACCACCACAGAAGAAGAAGCTGAGCAACTGGAGAAAAAGCAAATAGAAGAAGAAGACGGAGCGTTTCGGAGGTTTTCCGCTTTCCTGAACTTCTTGACAGATCCGACATCAGAGATTGAAAGAATTCAAGATGGCTGCAACAGGTAAGCGTTTAACTTCTGTTCAAACTGTATGAAACACCCTGCCATGAGGGTGTTTTTTTTACTGTTATCCTTTCAGATGTATAGCAACGACTGTTTGGTCCTGTTTTACCCATTCCAGCGCTCTGTGGTGTAGCTTGGGAAGTCACCAGAGGCAGCCAATAAGCTGACGAAGTGGTAAAACCCCCCAAATTGGCTAACTTTAGCTGGCTAGGAGTAGCATAAAAGCCCCGCACAGTGAAGTAAGGCAAAGTAGCCTCTGAGTTAGCCAGATAATCTCCTCTCCTACTCCAGTCAGCATTTAGCCAGCTAGCTCGCACATTCTAGTCAAGTTGACAGGCACTCAAAAAGCTTTTGATAACTTTACGTGGTTAGCATTACGTATTTCACGTTATGTCAGTCTTAACAAATTCCCTACTATTCTACCTTTAAAAGTAGCCTACTTGGTTACTTACTTTAAATCGTTTAACTGGTGTCCCGATAGGAACATGGCCTCCTAAAACTCGAGATGTCATATAGCATCGGAGGCAAATCCCATGCTAAGCTAAATGGCTAACGTTAGGTAGCATCAGCATGCGATGAGTTAGAAGTTTGCTGGTTTGTATCTTTGACTGTGAGCGCTCCGTTTAATTAATTTAAATGTTGGTCTGGTACATACTCGGTTATATCATTTAGGGTAAGTTGACATTTGTTCAGTTTGTGTCTCTATCAGTGATAGAGTTATCGCTCTGATCCGAGACGTGTCTTTCTGTCTGTTATCACCAGACATAATTCAAAATGTAGGAAACTGTTTCCCTCGTTAGCGACACGCTTTCAATCTAACATTCATCTAACATGTCCTGAATGACTGATCGATAGGATGTATTTGGAGCAAGTGATCTGGCTTAATCCATTCACCAAACAAACGCCATATGGTCAGTTCTTCTTCTTCTGGTTGTGATGCGGTGGACTAGTGATTCTTGATCAGCTGTCAACATTTTAGTAGGTTTATGTTAGTGTTTGGCTTCATTTCTCACCATTATAATAATGTAAGTGTAGAGATGCGTTGCACTCCTTCTTCCCCATGCTCAGTATTTGGTGTTCTTTACATTTTTATTTTACCTCTGTTGCATTTGCATGATGTAGTGCATGAATAATACACAGAACTTTTGAAATAGTTTGTCCTTACTGTTGATTTCTTAGAATATGACCAGCAACACATGGTGTCATTATAATGACTGGGGTAGAAAAATAAATAGATCCAGACTTTATTTACACATGAGATATATATAGATATATATATATATACGTATATATATATATATATGTGTGTGTGTGTGTATATATATATATATATATATATATATATATATATATATATATATACACACACACACACACACATATATATACGTGTATATATATATATATATATACACGTATATATGTGTATATATATATATATATATACACACACGTGTATATATATACGTATATATATACACATATATACGTATATATACGTGTGTGTGTGTATATATACGTATATATACACACACACACGTATATATACGTGTGTGTGTGTGTATATATATATATATATATATATATATATATATATATATATATATATATCTCAGACTTTTGTCCATGTTGTAGCTGGCTCCAGTTAAGGGGCTTTCTCTTCAGGATCCCACTGTGCATGAAGCTCTCCTGAGGCTGTGGTGTCCAAGTTCCAGCTCCTCCTGCCTCCCATCATGTCTTCCACCTCCTCCTCCTACTCCTCCTCTGGGGAGACGAGTCCAGAGGATGTACCCCGAGGTGGGGGTACCATTCGAGTCTACCTCCCCAACAAACAGAGGACAGTGGTGAGATGATTGACATATTTTTACATACAGCGAATATTAAAATCAGTCAGCTCCAACAACATTAATGAGTTATAGCTGACTTCTGTCATGTGTCATGTTTGTGAATCACGCCAGCACTGTTAATTGTGAGTGCAATTACTCACACAAAATTTGACATCTTTTACAGCATGAGTAAGCTAGTGGACAGTTGGTGTCAAGTTTCACAGATGGTGCCTTCCTCTGACGTTTATATTAATTATTATTCCTATCAAACATAGGTGAGCATATTCTGAAAAGTGGTTGTTATATTATCTTGTTATAAAACAAGCTGTTATTAATCCCACGGGGGAAATTTGCAGCAAAGGTAAAGCAACAGAACAATATAGACATGTGCTAAATTGTTAGTGATAATGATGATTGTGCATAGAAGTTAAATCTGGAACAGTGTTGTGTCATCCACATCTCTCCTCTGTAAAATAGCAAGCACTGTGTTTGAGCTCAGCAAGGTCTGCTTACGTGCACACTTTCCATGTCTTCAAGTGAAACCTGAGTCGCTTGTTTTGCAGCATTTGCTTTAATTTTGCAGACTACCCACTAGTGTTGTCATGATACCAACATTTTGGGTTTTGAAACCGGTACCAAAATGTTTTTTCGATATTCGATACTTCTCCAAATAAAAAGAAAACACAATAAATGTCATTATTAACTTTATTTTCATAGAAAAAATTATAACTATAACTATGCATCAGTAAATAAAATAAAATACCACAAAGACAGTTTTTTCTAATGCACATACAACACCATTTTAAAATAAATAAAATAAAAAATATGATTCAAAACACTAACATTTTCTTATTGCACTGGAAACAATTTTAGAACAGTGTCATAAAATGTGATTTAAAATACTAGGTGTTTTAGTACCGGTATACCGAACAAGCCTACTAACCACTGTTGAAAAATGGATTGTCTGCAAAATTTGGGTGAGCTCCTCCAGTATTCCTGCTTGGCTTTTTATTTGACAAACATAAATAGAACACTAAGTCTGTTTTGTATTACTATGTTAGAAATGCACATGTGACATTTATTTTATGGTAACATCCCCATGAATGTGTAGCTGGCTTTTTTTTTTTTATTTTATTTTTAATGAGTAGCTCCAGTATGCCACCTTGTTACCTGTGTGTACCTGGCCATTGAATGTCATTTCAAAGTCACGTTTGCTCAAATACAGTTTCCTGTTCTCAGGTGAACGTTCGCCAGGGACAGACGGTGTCTGAGAGTCTAGATAAAGCTCTCAAAGTGAGAGGCCTGAGCCAAGACTGCTGTGCTGTATTTCGCCTTCTTGAAGGGTAAAGTTGCATTATTTTACACTGAATGTCCTCCCACATTAGAACATCAGTTAGGTCAAGAGACGTAAACCTGTTTAGTATATTAAAAGTTATATATACATGCTCAGTATTACAGGGTTCCTGCGGTTCGTTTAGAAGTCCTAAAATGCCTTTAATCAAAATCTGGGTAATTAAGGTCTTAAATTTACTGTAAATTTGCTGTAGGTATTAAATCTTCACATGGTGCATTCAATATCAATAGGAACACAGTATCCAGAGATTTACTGCAATTTTGGATGTTATTTTGTTCACCAAGTTAACTTCTTTGTTCTTGAAAGTTGTGGAATTAAAGTGAAGTGTTATGCCTTCAATTTATATTGTTGTTGCAAGTGTTGAAAGGGCTGAAAAAAATTCTTTAAAAAATTATTGTCATGGATTTGTCGGTTATCTGAATTTTTTTTTTTTCCATGCTAAATGTTGATGTCGGCAAATTAGTGAGGCCATTAGTAAACTATTTTTTTTACCAAATACATTGTTATGACATTTTTGGGTCTTAAATTATATTTGTAGATGTCTTAAAAAGTGTTCAAATATGAAATTGGACTTTTAAAAAGGTGCAAGAACCCTGTATTATAGTCTTGTCGCATGTACATGGATGAATTAGCTTTAAAAGGCAAATTCTTGGCTTTAGTTTTCATTGTTTTGACCATCAGTTGTAGCCTTAATAATAGAACAATGGTTAAATTAATAAAAATAATAACATTGTACTAAAGCATTCAGCTGGGCCCATAAACAGCAGCACAGGGACAATCAGACTTTCCTGTCTAATGAGGGATCATTCACAGCCTTTTAGGTGCACTCAAATCCAGTTTCGATATTCTGGACTGCATGCCTGTGTCGCTCAAATTCACTGCACATCACATGTTAAAATAGATTTCACCATAAAATGCAAAATAAGCATGTTCTATAATCTATTTTTTTCCGTTAAGACTTTATAACATCAGCATCACTGGCTGATGTTAACACAAACTCAACTCATTATCATAATTGCTACTTTTTTTCAAACCACTTGGTGCTATCCTTTTTGCACAGAAATATTAGCACTGTTTTTTTTTTTTTGTTTGTTTTTTTAACGACTATTTCTGCAGGTCACATCTACATAACAAATAGTAAAAGCACATTTTATTCATCTAATGGTTGTGTTTAAATACATATTTTCTTCCTTTGTTATTATTTTTTTTCTTCCTTCGTTATTAGTACATAATGTAAATATTTATTCTATTGTTATTACTTATTCTGTTATGCCTTTGCTGTTGTTTTTTTCATTATTCTAGTTTGTCTCCACCTCTGTGGCAGGTGAATTTACCCCAATGGGGGATAAATTAAAAAAAAAAACAAACAAACAAAAAAAACCTGGTCTATTCTACCTCACAGTATTGGACGATAGAGAGTGAGAAGCTTTTTTTTCCAACTTTGTCACTTTTAGTCGTAAGAGACTGACAGACTGGGACACAGACATCACTCTGCTGGTTGGAGAGGAGCTTTTAGTTGAGGTCCTGGATGATATTCCCCTCACCATGCACAACTTTGTAAGTAGCTTGCAAGCACTTTTACATGTTTATGGATATTATAAAGAATGAAAAGCTATCATAAACTGGCCTGGTTGGTGTTCCACCTGATATTTGGGTTCATGATTATTTTTTTTGCATGAATGTTTCTTAGTCATTGGTGGTGGTATAATAGTGAATATTGTGCCCTCCTCATCTGTGCAGGTACGGAAAACTTTCTTCAAGCTGGCTTATTGTGATTTTTGCCACAAGTTTCTTTTTAACGGCTTCAGATGTCAGACGTGTGGCTACAAATTTCACCAGCACTGCAGTAGCAAGGTCCCTACTGTGTGCGTGGACATGGATACAGTGAGCAAACGGTCAGTTGCTTAGAAGCGTTCAGTATCATGCAGTAGCTCTGTTCAGCTGACTTGCATACAAATACTTTTATGATGCCAGCGCAAGGGTGGATGTTTTGTTATGTCTCTTTGGTCTTGTCCTATCCCTTGTCTTGTGTCTTCTGTCCAGATGTCCAGATCCTAACCCCTGCACAGATGAGTTCCCACGTATTCTATTGCCAGAAAATTCCCCTTCACAGAGTAACCTAGCCTTAACCCCAGAGCCTGCTGGGTAAGATCCTGTACCAAACAGATCATATTCAGAGAAACTGATATTAAGACATAAGTCGTGATTATTTCATTTGATCACTCAGAATGGACCTCCTGTCCCCAACCTCGGCCTTTCGCTTCCCCATGCCAGGTGGAGATGGCCAATCTCTCCAGAGGCATCGCTCCACCTCCACCCCTAATGTCCATATGGTCAGCACAGTGGGCCCTGTTGGTGCCAGCATTATAGAGGTAGGTGTATATCTACTGCATGTACCTGTTCACCCCACTTATCATTGCTGATTAGCTTTTTGATGCAGTTTTCATAAACATGCTTGAAAATGTTTAAGTTATAATGGTGTCTCTGCTCCTGTTTAGGAAGCGCTAAAATTCAACAACACAATGGGTAGGCACATTTGTTTTATTTATTGCATTTTATTTCTTTCTGTCGAAATTTGTATTTCTTTGAAATTTTACATTTGGTGTTATTCTCCTGTTTTTTGAAGTCCTCTCTTGTCCAGCAGGTCCTGAGCCATCACCTAAGCCCTCCACCAGCCCACCATCTTCCCTCGGCTCTCCTGGGAGGAGACCGCCCAAGTCTCCCTCAGAGCACAAGGAGCGCAAACCCTCCTCATCAGACGACAAAAAGAAAGTGGTACGTAGAGACTGCAAACCATGTCAAGTTCAGGGATTTCCTTATGGTGTGAGTAAGTAGCTCAAAACACTCACTTTGTGCTGTTTCAGCACCGAGGGGGCTACAGAGACTCGAGTTACTACTGGGAGGTCCACTCTCGAGAAGTCACCATTCAGAAGAGGATAGGTGCCGGCTCCTTTGGGACGGTCTTCAAGGGCAAGTGGCACGGAGATGTGGCAATCAAGATCCTTAAAGTCACAGAGCCAACGCCGGAGCAGTTGCAGGCCTTCAAAAATGAAATGCAGGTCTTACGGTGAGAAGTGCTGTTTGTTTTACATCATTTAAATATGTGAAGTTTTCCTTGACAAATTCAGTATTTTGGTTTCTAATAGTGACATATATTCATTCTATTCATCACTGGGCTTTCACTGATGATGTTTTTGTGGTCAGAAAAATCGTTTAATAAATAAGACCTAATATGGGGACAACATTCTTGAAAATCCAGTGTTAGGTAGGGGGATGCTTGAGATATATTGCTGATGCTATGAGAAATATTTTGCTTGTTTATGCCACTGACAGGTTTTTTTTGTCGTGCCCATGTCCTGCTCAAGGAGAAGTCTGGTTGTGTAATCTGAGCATCTGTGTACTGTAACACAAAGACATAAGGGCAGCCATCCAACTCAAAGACGTCATCCACATTGTCAAAACATTGTAAATATTCAGCCATAACATGGCTGCCTGACTGGTACTTTCATTTCCACCATGGATATTTTCCATTGTTCTGTTGTTTGCCAGCAACATGTCACCTTGTGAGTTTTCACTTTGAGTCTTTTCCTTGAGTGTGACTCTTTCAAAATGTCAGACAATAATAATCAGGGCCTGTCAGAGGTAAAAATGAGCACTAAGTGGACAGAAATGATGCTGCCAACTTGCCTCAATAGGATTTCATTGTTATTTCTGACCTCTTGTCAACAGTACACTTGCTAAATACTTGACCAATTTCAGAAAGAGTTTTCTCTATTAAAACATGGGGAACATTGGGTCCAAGATGAAAAACACCAGTGGCCCTAAATGTCTGTAATGTTTATCCTCATAATGTTTTTTGGCGTGTACCACCATTTTGGGGACTGTTCATGTCTATTCCATTTTGAAAGAGCAGTGGCCAATAAGGAGACTGAAACTTGTCTAACCAATGGCTAAGGGTGACGAGAGTAAATTGCGATGATGTTTCTCGTTTAAGTGAAAAGATGTCTCGTGAGCACAGGGCAGAAAGAAACCTATCAGACTTTGAGCTATCCAAGCTTCTATTTGTAACCTGTGGGTAGGGCTGGGACGATAACCCCATCACCGTTATACCGTGGTCATGTGATGCCTTCCGTGGTGTTGAGCTCATTACCGTCATCACTGCTATATATTAAATATTAAAAAAAATTCTCCCTACATATTTGCTGTTGAAAGTTACAGGTCTGTATATGGTGTTTGATATGAAATATAAACAATAATATTTAGTAACATCCTGTTTTTAAAGCTAGACAGAGAAACAAAACTTTTCACACTGCAGCTCGGCAGCGGGCAAGTCCGTTAACCCTAAAGGGGGGTGTTTTCATATTATCATAGTTTATTTGGTGGTTTCAGTACTTCTCATGATTAAATTGAATATAGTCACACATAATACACAGGCATAAAACACAGAAGCATTGTATAAACAGTCGGAGTTCAAATTCAATAGTCAGTGCTTATAGTAGACACACCCCTCTTATGTAGTACTGTCCATAGTTGTTTACGCTGCTTTTTTGACTTGATTTTATTCAACAATAGACACAAATGTTGTTACAGAGCCAAACACTGTGTCACCAGTTTGGGAACACTTTATGCCAGAGGACAAGGAGTGATCGGCGGGGTTGTAGCGATTGTGGGGTACCGCGGTAAACGGCCATATCGTATTGATTGGGTGCTACACCGCGGTAAATTTAAAAAAAACAAACAAAAAAAAACTCACGAACAATGCATTTCTGCAGTGCTAGTGATGCATATGATGAGCCGTGAACTAGTACATCTATGCTTCATACAATATGTGTTTTGAACTCGCATGATGTCTAAACCACAACCGCAGTAAATGTTTATGTTAGTGTAGCAACTGAGCTAACTAAGTAGCCACATGTTAAAATTCCGATATAAACAACAGAGGCTTATATTGTACGTTAGACATTTTTATACCGCACTACGATATGTATCGTAATATCGCACAGCTCTAATCCCCAGTGCTCCACAGAATGAAACACCTAATGAGCACCGGCCGTTGCGGAGACAGAGCAGGGACCGTCTACAAAGTGCAACACCAGAACAAAAAATAAAAAGTGTTCCCCTTGCTGTAGTATCACCACATTCAGCTCAGACACATCTCACCTCATGCTGCTGAAACTACAACACTGACTTTGACTAAAAGTGATTTAATGTCATCTTTATGCACTGTTTGATATTTATGGAAATCATCTACAACAACTGACATTATGACATTACTGTAGCAACATTAAATTCAGCTCATCTCACCTCATGTTGCTAATACTTTTTGACAAAAAGTGATTTAATGTATTTTTTTATGATTTATTTAAGAGGTAGAAATAAACTCTGTATAATAAATGAGATTGAGAGAGTTAAATGACTGTTTGTCCGTCATATATTTTGTAATTATCGTTTACTTAAAAGTAATGTGAAAATATCTTCTCGTTTTTGTGAACCCAATATCATGTATCGTTAGTGAGCTGAGTGTATCATCACACCCCTACCAGTGGTGTAACCTCATAACATCTTTCTGTCACTCAGCCACGGGCACACAGACAGAATATTGGTCTTTTTTTTTTTAGCATTGAAATCAGTTGCCACTTGAGAGGTGGGGCAATAAATACAGCAAATAGAACCTATTACAATCGCTTTGCTATAATTTTGGACGAAAATTACAGGTTTAGTGATCTTTTGGTACAGCTAACTTTGACTTTGCACAGATGGACCCCTCCCCTTTAATGTGTTTTGTAGGACATTATAATAACTCTGGCTGCTACTCAAGCACAGTTCAATATTTCTGCCTTAATCTGATCATAGATCAGTGGTATTTCTAACACCTACCATTTGTCATCTGCAGGAAGACCCGCCACGTCAACATCCTGCTGTTCATGGGTTATATGACTAAGCCCAACTTCGCCATCATCACACAGTGGTGTGAAGGCAGCAGCCTGTACCGCCATCTGCATGTCACAGAATCCAAGTTTGACACTATGCGTCGCATTGATGTGGCCAGACAAACAGCACAGGGCATGGAGTAAGATTTGCTACTTGAAAAACTGGTGTTAATTTGATGCTGTCTTTTTTTTTTTCTTTTTTTTTTTCCTCAAGAATGGACACTAGTTTGATGATTTTTCTTTTTCCCCTCTGTTGCAGTTATCTTCATGCGAAGAACATAATTCATAGAGATCTGAAATCAAACAGTATCCTTTTATTGGCATCATCACTGTAGACCCCTCCAATAATCATGTTTGCTACCAAAGGTTTGTCCACAAACCTGAATCATAACCTTTTCAGAGGCAGACATGTACAGAACAGTCAAAGTGTAAGGACAGTAACGTGTTCGTTATTTTCTCCTGTAATCTGGTTCATTGAATGGGAAAGGGTGTTAACAGTGTGAAACATACAGACTAGGCAACCATGACACTTTGCACAAACACATTTCAGTTTTTATGCCCGCGTGGGAAGTAGGGCTGGGTATCGTTCATAATTTTTTGATACAATGCCAGTTTTAGTACGTTTGATTTGATGCTGGCTCCAGAACAGTTTCGTGGTAGACATACTAGACACTGGTCTGATGAAGATCTACAGACACAGGCTGCTACCAGTTCCTCTTTAGGACCCTGGGGAGTGAGAGTTTGCCTTATGGTGTGTTCACTGGAAGTCAGAACTTGAAGCTCAGATCAATATAACCTCAGAGTTTAGTGCTCCCAGCTCTTCCAGCCTTAGGGCCAATCATACTTGGGCAGAACGGATGCGAACGGACTCCGTGGAGGCCCGTGCGTACTCAAAGTGGACGTCCACAAGGTCGGTGCACGCAAAGCTCAGATTTTACGACCGTGTGGACTCCGCTCCGCACTGGTGTCACACAAAACACTGCCCCACATGTATTTTTCACATCAACCTGCATTAATTGTGACACAGATCTTCCGATTCACAGCAATAACACAGGAAACTTCTGCGCAGTAGTACGCTCGACTGTGGAAGCTCAAAGCGGAGTGGACGTTCCGCGCAGATTCTGCTAGTATGAATTGGCCTTTACAGACATGCGACAAAACTACTGCTACTGTTTATATCACAGATGTAGCAGATAGCATAAATTCTATGTCAGGTTGGTGAGATTAATCCGACTTTCTGAGTTGGAGATCCAACTTCACGGGATGTACTGATTTAAATTCTGACTTGGAGCTTGGAAATTCTGACATTCGTGTACAACTTGAATGCACCATGAGTTTAAACCTACAAACACCAGGCTCCCAATGCTACTGCATTGACATTAATCCTCTGTTTTACAAGCGATGTTTGTTTTGTTATGCTGGGAAAGTGGGTGGACAGATCGGTGTCTCTATGAATTTGAAGCGGACATGTCCCCCCCGTCCATAGAGACATCTGAGAGCAAGGTTCACAGACACTTAGGTATCTGAATTTGGCACCAAACTATTCCAAACCCTAGTGGGCTGAAATACCACCAGAATAGGACAGACAGGTCACAGTGACCTTGACCTTTGACAGCCAGTTGGCCTGAACTGATCAGTTTGGCAGTCAAAGGTCAAGGTCACTGTGACCTTTCTGTCCCATTCTGGTGATATTTCAGGAATGCCTCGAGTGAATTTCTTCACATCTTCTTTGACACCACAGTGCTGACTCACTTCCTTTGTATTATTCCTTTCTACACCTTTCACTTTGAGCTTGTTAAATGCTTTTGTGTTAATTGATGTCATGAATATGAACACCACATTTTCATGTTTCCTGAGCTTTGCTGCTAGATATTTTTCTTCACGAGGGCTGGACTGTTAAGATTGGTGACTTTGGCTTGGCCACGGTCAAGTCTCGGTGGAGCGGCTCTCAGCAGGTAGAACAGCCCAGTGGATCCATTCTGTGGATGGTAAACCTCTCTACTACTAGTACTACTCCTACTACTCCTGATTACTTTGATTCAGTGAAGAGACATTCACAAAAACGACAGTGATTATCACAAAATGATGGCATTAAGGAACATCTTTGTACTCTAAATGTTTGGTAACTGGAAGCTTTTGCCTGTTTTTAAGTTGATGTATAAACAGTTTCCTTCATTGATTCATTCATCAAACATCAAAATACAAAAGAATATGAATATTAATACAACAGTGGTTAGCCAGCCATACATGTTAGCTAATGATTGCATCTTACGCCATCACCTTCCATGTGGAGAAAGCTTTTTGTTATGTTGTATTCTAGCAAGTTTAATTTATCTTGAGATTCTGGCAGATAAATACACAAATTTAGTGGTTACTGCTATCTTCTTTTTTTTTCTCCTTTTTTTTCTCCCAAGGCTCCTGAAGTGATCCGAATGCAGGACACCAACCCATACACGTTCCAGTCTGATGTATATGGCTATGGAGTAGTGCTGTTTGAGCTGATGTCAGGGACCCTGCCCTACTCGAATATTAACAACAGAGACCAGGTTATATGACCCTCATCTTCACAGATCTCCCCAGTGTCAGTGCTAAAAAAAAAGTCTGGCTCACATATTGTCATTCTGGCACAGGGGAAAACACTGTGCTTTAAAGAAATACAAACAAAATCAAATTTAATCTCAGTTCTGGTGAGTACACTTCCAAAATAAATAGTGCTTATCAGGAGTTACCATCAACAAATCTATTAGATAGCACATGAGTCAATGCAAAGATGGCCTGTTTGAGGCAGCAATTACTGTCCAAGTAAACATGTATTGATAAAAAAAAATAATGAAAATGGGCAGTAAAGGCAGGAGACTGCGCAGCAGGTTAGCAGAGAGCGCTGCAGGTTGAGCTATACACAATGCCCAAGAGCCTTAGTGCAATATATTCCAGTGTATTTTAAGTGTCACCTGAACTTTGATTTGATTGATTTGAACTGTATCACTGCATGTGAAACTGTAAGGAGCAGAGTGTCTATGTAGACACATCTTACTATGTGAATAATGTCCACTTTTAAATAGAAGGAATAGACTGAGCATGGCTTTTGATCAGGTTGTTGTTGCCTCTAGATGGCACTGTGCCTGATCACATCTCAGTTTTCCATCGGAGCACAGATGGAAGAACATTTTCTACTTGGACAACAGGTTGATGAGCATAAAAATCTGCAGTGACAGTTGTGCTGTACTTACGGCTGGTGCAGGATAGGGTCCAGTCTAAAATAGGAATTGGAATACGTTGCCAAACATGAAGTCTCTGCTTGTTTACCTTTTCTGCTTGAATCAGTGGAGTACACACTTAACTTTCCAGTCAGATCCCAGCTTTATTTAACATTCAAATTCAAAAACTACAGAGTTAGGGATGTTGGCTGTGTTATGTGGTGTAATTCTCAACAAGGCAGACATTTTATTATACACCAGAGTTCATTTTAATTTGAATTGTGAAAAAGAAGAGATGGATGGAGTTATACAGGAGCAAGAATAACGCAGATCATTGACCAAAAGTTCACAGGCTGACGTACACAGTCCAGCTATATATTCTCTTATGACCAGACCGTGAATATCTGCACCAAATATTCTAATCCATAAATTCTGCACTTTGACAGAGTGAGTGCCACACCTCACCTGTGCTATGGTTCCTCGTCCTCTTGGTGCTCCACTGTAGCTTGATAGTGACACTGCCCCTCTTTCCCCACATGAACACTGTCAGATTTCAGTAATGGTGTCCTTTTCTGTTTCCTTCTCAGATAATCTTTATGGTTGGACGTGGTTATTTGTCTCCAGACCTCAGTAAGCTGTATAGTACCTCACCCAAGTCAATGAAAAGGCTCATCATCGACTGCCTTAAGTTCAAACGTGATGAGAGGCCCCTGTTTCCACAAGTGAGCAGTGGATTGTTTGTGTGTAAAATGCACTTAACATCACCTTGGATAATTCACCTTTATATCTGATGTTACTTCCACAGATCCTGGTAGCCATTGAGCAGGTTCAAGACCTGCTGCCAAAAATTGAGCGGAGTCGCTCAGAGCCGTCGCTCCATCGGGCCGTCCACGCTGAGGACCTGAACCCCCTCCTGTGCCACACCACCAGGCTGATGCCCCTGTAGGCTTCCCACAGCATGGCAAAGAGAGGTCTCGCTATCAGTCCATCCAAAACCACAGCATTCCTGTGCCTCAGAGAGGCCGCGAGCCACCTGTCCTGACAGATCGCCATCCCAGCTCTCCACCTGCTCCTGCAGAGCCCTGGAGCTGCAGCAGCACTTGACGCAAAACCCAGTAACAGCAGAAACAACTGCAACACATTGATTAGTCTGGTTATAAATGTTCTCTTCCTTTATACAGGCGACAGAGATCTGCTCATTCAGTGAAATAATTACCTATTTTGCACATCTCCTGTGAAAATGTTTTGAGTCATAGAGTAGAGCTTTGAGGAGCACTATGATAAATAATAGCCAAAAGACAACACAGCCATGATGCTGGAGCTGCTGTTGAGGTTACCTGATCAGGTTACATGTTTCTCAAGCTCAGTGGTCATGTGGCGATTTCAGCCTGATGTGATGGCAGATCTGAGATGAGAAGCTCATGATTGTGAGGAAGGGTTTCGTAAAAGATGAGTCAGTTTGTCTCGAAGGTAACCTCCACTATTGCCTGCTTGAATTGATTTTATGTTATATTTAACCATAACAACGAGTCAACATGAGAAGGTGAAGGAGGATCAAACCATGGGAAGTCTAGAACAGATTAGCAACCTCAGACACCAAACGATGCACGGAGGGGTGTACCGAATAGTTGGAAGTTCTGACATTTAAATTTTAAATCATGTGAATGCTGCGCTAATGGTGGCTGAGAAGGATTCTTTCCACCTTGTATGATCCAAATCTTGTATTGGGGGGGGGGATAGAAAGATATTATTTAGCAATCAAAACCATTTTCACTGTGGCTCTCCTGTTTGTTGCACACACTGGTGAGGGGAAAAAAGATGGTTGATTTGGTAAACACAAACATCCAATCTGATGACTGGCTTTTTTCTTTTTATCAGTTTTTTCTTTTTGTGACAGATATGTCTGGCATCTTTTAGAATCCTCAGAAGATGTGAAAAAAATTCATTCAGCATTCGGTACAGCCCTACTGCACATGAGCAAGTGGCAGTTTGCTGCAAAGTGACTTTTTCTCATTAAAGTGGTGAAGACCTTAAAATAATATATTTTTATATATAATGCAAAGGACTAAAACTCAAATGAGCACTTGACACGTGGAGCAGTTAACCCAGCAGGGCTGTCAGAAGTGGTTAGAGCTCTTTCTTGGTTTAGAGGAATGGAGATGTGGATTGTGGTTAAATCTCAAACTTACTGTTTGGGAATAATACACCAGCAAGCCAAGTTCATCCGGTTTTAACTGAACTTTAAGTTACTAATCATCATTTACCTTGCCATGGGGATAAGGACAGACTGACTACATGATTCAGGTTGCTGTATACACAGAGAATAATCCAAAAGTAAGTGTACAAGTAATAAGTATGTATAATCCAAAAAAAAAAAAATAATTTTCCCAAGCATGTTATTTTTTGCCGTTTTAGATGAAGTCCCCCTGAAAATCTAATTTAACCATCACAGGCTTCTTACACTTAGCAGAATATTAGCAATTTATTCTAAAGCAGATAGAAAATCTAGTGTGTTCAGATTAATCGGGGCTCAAAGGCTCTCAGTTGGAGGATAACATGTATTGATCAGCAACTACTTAAAGTACTGTGTAAAATCAGTTCACGGTGTTGACTTGCCTCTAAAACACAGTAACACAGTTCCACCAGAACGTCATCACCAGACTGAACTATGTATGACTCTTTGTGAGGAATGGGTAGTCGTTAGTTGTATTGCTGCTACATATAGTGTGGTTTCTGTTCAGTTATTTTTCTACACCTCAGAGATGAGACATCTGGAACAGGTCTTTTTAAAAGTTCATCCTGAATGCTCTCAAACGCTGCACCATGGATTAGCTACTAGTTGATATATCACAGTTGCATGCCCACACGTGTTAACTAGTACGTAGCTGTTGGGGCTACAGAAATACTGCTAGTTACTTGCTGCAGTTTGGATATATTGTAGGAGGTGCGAGAAGTGTAATCTGCAACCATTTAAAGATTCAGCATGCTTAGATGTGTCATTTGTAACTGTTGCTCCAAAGTAAATGGTGGCATGGCGATCGGGTGTGGCACATGGCCATAGTTAAGTCAGAAACCAAACTGGTAAACCTGCTGTATCACTGTAATGAAGTGGCAACGCTCACAGTTTCCCTGCCTTCTGTGCAGTGGGCACTGGGGTAGAAAATGGTAAAATAGACCCAGAAAGTCCCAACCAGATGAATTTTTTTTTTTTTTTTTTTTAACACCAAGCTGGTCTGTTGGTGTGCTGGCTCACCACTGGAGAAGAACTGGGTTCAGCCTGTACTGTAATTAGAGGCTGCTGTCTCATCACTGATGTGGAAACACTTCCATTTGTTCTGCAGTTCAGGATTGTTTGATGCTCAGGTCTTCACTGCTTCACTTGGATTTAGGCTTTAATTTTAGATTTAAAGCCTAAAACAACAAACATTTGTGGTTAAAATAACGGCTTCAGCAGCATAAAGACCGTCCTCAGTACCGGTGGGGGGATGTGGAACAGTGTGTGGTGTTTTTTGTTGTTTTTTTTGGGGGGGGGTAAGGTTGTTGTATACGTGGTCCTGTCATGAAACGCTCTGCACATGTGGAACCATCAAAGGTGCACTTAGATCAGGCCTGGAGATGCTTCTCCTCTGCTTGATCTGTGACACCAGTGGACAGAGCTCTTTCCTCTCATCAGCACCTGGTTTCTTATCAGGTATCAAGTGGGACCTTGTGCTGTGTATCATCAGGGTAGTGCAGGGAAAACCTGGAAAATGATTTTTCTCATTTTCCATTACTGGAAAATTAGTCAAAGGTCAAATTATTTATGCAAATGGGTTAAGAGTAAGTTTCGCCGACAAGGCATGGAGAGGATAAATAATTTAACGGTAATAAAACTTAACCATTTCCAGGACATTTGACTTATTTTCCATGACTGGAAAATTGGTCAATCATTTTCCAGGTTTTTCAGGACATATGGGAACCCTGTAGTGATTTCAGTAGCCCACAGATTACAGCACATTCATATCTGATGGTTTCCATCAAAGCATCATCCTGGCATGGTTTATTGGTAAGAAGCTGCAGTGAGTAAAGGAAGATCAGTGACCCCTCTGTTTTAACCAGAGCCTCTTGATTTTTAGTTTCCATTATTTAGAAATTTAATTGTTTTTTTTTCCCTCGTGTTGGTTTTCTTCGCAGCAGTTTCTGTGACGTGTCGTGTGGTTTTTAGTGTCACACTTAGGTGTAGATGGATTAGCAGCATCTGTGAGGGTGGTGTTCAGTGAACTGGCCTGTGTGTCGTATGTGTCGGTCATTAATAAACTGAAAGCAGATCAGACACTTAATCCTTGATGTTTTAATGTCGTGAAAACAGGGGCTGGGTACCCTTACTGTTCTTACTCATTCCAGTGATTGTAGGTGGACATTGGTTTTACCGGTGGGGGTTTGAACCAGGAAAGACTTCTTGTCTTTCTCTTATTTATTAATATCTTTGCAGATGTTCTGGTCTTCATCAATGGCTCTTTTGAGGATTATGTTTGCAGAGATACTTAGGACTCTTGGCAACAATCACAGGGTGTCCATGTGTCCTGGAAAACATGGAAAATCGTTGTCCAATTTTCCAGTCATGGAGAATGAGAGGTGAGGGAAGTAAAATGTCCTGGAAATGGTTAAGTTATTCTGGAAAATTGTTCATAAAAAAGCATTCGCTCACAAGGTATGGAGATGATAAATAAATTTTCCAGGATAACTTAACCATTTCCAGGACATTTGACCTTTTTCCATTTTGTTTTCTATGACTGGAAAATTGGTCAGTAATTTTCCAGGTTTTCCAGGATGCATGGGAACCCTGCATTCATGTCCTCACAGAGCACCTTTTAAACGAGGTACTGCCTGCTACCTTTTCTCTTTTATTCCCATACTGTGTCCTGAAGGTGCAGCTGAAGTGGCTTGTCTTTTAAACACAGGGTTCCCATACATCCTGGAAAACCTGGAAAATGATTGACCAATTTTCCAGTCATAGAAAATGTGAAAAATGAGAAAATAGGTCAAATGTCATGGAAATTATTTCTGCAAATTACTCAAAAGTTACTTTTAATATATTTGCATATATTGTGGGGATGGCATGGGGGATAAATATTTTTCCAGGATAACTGTTTTCAGGACATTTGACCTTCTCATTTTCTACATTTTCCAGGTTTTCCATGATGGGTGGGAACCCTGAAACATCTTGAGCCCAAACTAGGTATCAAACTTTAAGCAATATTTTGCTCATAGGGCTTCACTACAATAGCATTTGCTGGCAACACAAAATACTGTAAAAATAACTTGTTATATGACGGGCGACATGGTAAGCTTGAGCCCTACATGTGATATTTAAGAGTAGCTTGTAAGGCCTCATGGCTGCTGAAAGACAGAAACCCACCTTTTCTAAATGCTATGGTTTTTTTTAAATTACCGTTCAGCAGAAACAGAGCGAGAATATCTTTTTGAATTTTCCATAATCCAACGTTGAACCAGGTTTCCTGTGAATCAGAGGGACTCGCTGTAGTGGAGAACTCATTAGTTCCATGTTGAATTATTCTGGCTCAGTTTGGTGTTAGTGTGGTGTCTCCTGAAGAGGACTCTTCATCTGGTATCTGAAGGAGGAGGGAGCAGCTGCTGCAGTTACTGCTAATCTGTTAAAATGGACCTGAATGATCGAGAAGACTGTGTGCGGAGGGGAAAACCAGACTTAACACAGCTGTTTATTTCAGAGAAGAGGACGAGAGCTGTGTCATCGGAGTAGTTTTTGTCTTTTCATATCTCTAGGTGAATTGCAATACTTGTGTTTATAGTTTCTGAGGTGTCAGGGGTGTCCAGTTTGTTTGTTTAAATGCTATATTCTTCTGTGTACAGTTACATTTTTTTAAAAAACAAAAATTACAAAAATTGTACTTGTCTATTTTTTGATGGTTCCAAAAAGAACAAAATTATTTTAAAATTTAAAGGAAATCGTAGTTTGTTTTTTGTTGTGTCTTAAAATATTGATGCAGAATTTATTCTTTAAATAAATATGTTCATCCGTGCTGCAGCTTGTTTTGTCTTCTTTGCTTTGTTTGATGGACGAGGAAATCGTCACAGCAGTCCTTAAAACATTCATTAAACGTTGATGTTGAGGGTTTTTCTACTGTCTCTTAAGTCACGAGATTGAGAAAAACACAAGTGCCTGATGCTTTATAGGAACCAGCTGAACAGGGTCAGAGGAGGAAGTGGTTTACGACATTTATGGCTCCACCACAGATCAGTGAGCTGCTAGAAACAGGAAGTGCTGATTGTCTGACAACATGAAGTTAGAAACAGAAGATACAGAGCAGCCTTAATACTAAAGAAAACTTTATTGGCATATTACAGGATTTCCAAAAGTTTGTTAGAAATTTACAATATAGTCATGATAGATTAATAGTCATTTTTTCCTGCTTTTCCTGATTATCCATTAAAGACGTACAAAATAGGATTTTATTCAACTAACTCAATTACAGAAGGTCAGAGATGCCTCGCTTAAAACACTTAAGTTTTGTTGCTCGTTACAGGATGGATTAAACACAGGTCAAGTGTCATGTATGAATGTACCTGTGTGCGTTCACTATAGAATCAGTAAAGCTGATTCTTCTTCTTCAGTGCACCAGTGAATTAAAATGTTTGAGATAAGCATTTCCCAGAAACATACTTTCGTGCCCACCACAAACTTTTTTTTTTTTCAAAGGATAGAACTGTACAACTCTGAAATACGTAGCAAAAGATAATTTGTGGAGGATAGAGTCTATAGCTTGTATCCCAGTCCAGATCTACTGATGTGGCAGAAGAGCGTCATGGCGAAACACATTCCCAGGACCTGTCAGCAAACAAGATGAGAAAAATGCAACTCCAAATAAATGACAGTGAACATCTACACAAAAAACACCTCAATAAATACTCAATACCTCAACAAAAATGTCTTATTCCAAAATGGGATAAATTCTTTTTTTTTCCCTTCAAAACTCTACACACATGAAAAAAAGTTTGGAAATGTTAGCAAATTTAATAAAGATAAAAACTAAGAAATCACATGTATATCAGTATTCACAGCCTTTGTTCAATACCATGTTGATGTCTCCAGTCTTTTTAAATATGATGCCTCCTGCTTGGCTCACTGTCTTTGGACAGTTTGGTCCATTCCTCTTTGCAGCACCTCTTCAGCTCCATCAGGTTGGATGGGAAGTGTTGGTGCTCAGTCATTTCCAGATCTCTCCAGATGTTCAGATCCCAGTCTGGCTCTGGCTGGACGTTCACAGAGTTGTCCTGAAGCCTCCTTTGATATGTTGGCTGTGTGCTGAGGGTCGCTGTCCTGCTGAAAGATGAACCGTCGCTCCAGTCTGAGGTCCAGAGCTCTGGAGCAGCTTTTCATCCAGGATGTCTCTGCACATTGCTGCATTCATCTTCCCCTCTATCCTGACATGATGCTGCTTCCACCATGCTTCACAGTAGGGATGGTATTGTCATGGTTCCTTCAATCTTTGTCTCATCAGACCAGAGAGTTTAGTTTCTCATGGTCTGAGAGTCCATCAGGTGCATTTAGTCAAACTCCAGGTGTGCTGCCTGGTGTGCTTTTTAACTAAGGAGTGGCATCTCTCTGGACACTCTACCATACAGGCCTGATTGGTGGATTGATGCAGAGATGGGTGTCCTTCTGGAAGGTTCTCATCTCATCACAGAGGAACGCTGCAGCTCTGACAGAGTGACCATCAGGTTCTTGGTCACCTCCCTGACTAAGGCCCTTCTCCCAGATCACTCAGTTTAGACAGCCAGACCTTCAGAGCAGCAGAAATTATTCTGTACTATTCCCCAGATTTGTGCCTCGAGACAATCCTGTTTCTGAGGTCTACAGGCAATTCCTTTGACTTCAAGGTGGTCTTCAGACACACTTCAGGTGTGTGTCTTTCCAAATCATGTATATATATAAATTTGCTAGCATTTAAAAAAAATCATGTTGTCATAATGGGGTGTGTAGAGTTTTGATGGAAAAAATTAATTTATTCCATTTTGGAATAAAGCTGTACCATAAAAATGAAGCATTGAGACACCACAAATAAATTACCTAACTGGAATGATACACATGTGCATTCCAAAACAACTATTAATTAGATATGACAAAATGATAAAACAATTTCTTTGGGATGGAAAAAAAACGCAAATTCATTTGGATAAATTATGTGGATCTGGACTGGGTCCTGATTGAGCAGGAACTCACCTCCCCTTTTAAACCTATGGAGGCTCTAGCACAAACAATTAAAAATGAGAAGAATAAGGTTAACAACCCTATTCTAGAGCATTCAAAAATGGTTTGGCAAGAGGTACATAAGAGATGTAAAATCTCTCAGTACACTCAAAAATATGCATCCATATGGCACAACCTGAAAATTAAGATAGGAAAACAGCCTATCTATTGGGCTCAGTGGTTAAGAAAAGACCAGAATAATAGATGATTTATTTGAAAACGGCAATTTTCTTTCATATATTAGACTTTTTTAAAGTCTAATATATGAAAAATGTAATTGAGAGGGGAGAGGCCACTGATGGAAGTATTTACAAATTAGACACTGTATTAAAGAGGTGGTTCCTGTTGTTCAGGATAGAAGTCCGATCGAATGCTACTTACAATTTCCCAAAATACATCATAAAGCTTCAAGATGGTATGAGATGTGTCCTCGGACAAATAATAATGGTTGTAGTAATCTCAGGATGGTATGGGAGAAAGATCTATCTTGTACACTGGATGAAAAAATATGGGAGGGGATTCTTTCCAACACTGAAGAATACATGAGAGAAGCCAGAGGCAAATTTATTCAATATAAAATAATTCATAGGTATTATTTTACACCATCAAGACTTAACAGAATGGGACTAATTAATGATGAACTGTGTTGGAAGTGTGGAGCAGAAAGTGGCACATTTATCCATGCATTGTTGGAATGTTCTAAGATCCTCCCCTTGTGGGAAAAAGAGAGTAATATGAGCAAATCATTAAATTGTGAACTTCCCAGGTCACCAAGACTATGTCTCCTTGGAGACAGAACTGTGGTACCCCAGTTGAGTAAATACAGTTTTAGAATATTAAAAACTGGCCTAATAACATGTGCACGGATTATTCTGAGGTGTTGGAGGGAACCCCTAGCTCCCACACTGAGAATGTGGAAGACAGATGATGGGGACTGTGGCATGCGAAAAGATGTTGGGGAGATTAAACTGTGAAAATGATATGATAAAAGAAAAATGGGATGATTTTGAAAGACAAATGTGTTAATTTGCCTGCCTTATCTACTTACTTACCTGCTTGTCTTATTTTTAGTTAATTTTTTTTTTTTTTTAAACTATTTTATATTTTGTGTGTTGTGTTTGATGTTCGTTTGTCTGTTGAAAATGTGTATGAAAATACAATAAAAATTTGAATTATAAAGAAAAAAAAAATGAAGCATTGAATACTTTCCCAGGGTTCTCACTCGTGCTGGAAAATCTGGAAAATTACTGACCAATTTTCCAGTCATAGAAAACATATGGAAAATAACTGCAGGACATGGACATTCCAATCATTTTCCAAGTTTTCCAGGATGCATGGGTTTCTGGGTCCACTGTATTGGCCTGAAATCATGAAATTTGAAATGGAGGGCACTAAATATACTTTTAATTTTAGTTCTTGGGCATGAAATCCCTTTCGAGCCCTCAAAAGTCTCCACATTAGAACAAATGAAGTTAATGGACTCTACTCTCCTTTGTGTCGATAGTCACATAATGCAGTGTTGCATTTTTATGAATGCAAAAGTTGTGCAACACTACACCAATTGTACCACACACTGTGAACTACACATGCAGTTATATAAGGATCAGTGAATACATGAATGAGTTAACAGCTGCAGTCAGTCGACCAGACAGTTTGTCCAGTAAAGGGAAGACTCCTTTTAGCTCTGGGTGAGTCTCCACCTCTTTCTGGCTCTTCAGCTGATGTTTCCACAGGGTTCACTAGCAGGTCTGTTTGATGCTGTTTGCTGTCTGTTTGATGCTGGACAGGTAGTGACAGTGAGCTCAGAGATATTTAGCTAAAATTCAGGCCCTACTGCTGCTGGAAACAAGTTTTTACAAGTCTGGAGTTGAACACAAAACTATTCACTAAAAGAGGTTTCCACAAAATCCACTGATTCTTGGGCTTTTTTTTCCCCAGGGTTCCCAAACCTGGAAAACGATTGACCAATTTTCCAGTCATGGAAAATAAGAGAAAAGGTCAAATGTCCTGGAAACAGTTATCCTTGGAAATTATTCATGCAAACAGGTTAAAAGTAACTTTTAACTCATTTGACTTGGTTCACAATGGGGAGGATAAATAGTTTTCCAGATTAGCTTTTTTCCGTTTGATCTTTTTCTCATTTTCCATGTTTTCCATGACTGGAAGATCATTTTCCAGATTTTCCATATTTCCTAGGATGCATGGAAACCCTGTTTTTTTCTAGAAAGTGACTTTCTAGAAACAGAACATAACTTCAACTCAGTAGGCCACCATTTCCTCATGTTCACTTCACAAGACATATTGGTATTAAGTCATGCATTAATAAGTATATTAATTGATGAGCTTACCTCGATAATGCAGAGGACAATGACAGAAATCCCAGTGGTGAGGAAATTCTCCTCAAACAAGTTCCTCAACGTGACCAAACAACCCTGCGACCAACGAGCAAAGAGTCAACTTCAACCATCTGTCAGATACAATAATAAGGCATCCAAAAACATGTGACCTTGACCTCTGACCTCAAGCTGTTCACAGGGGTCACACTGTGTCTACCTGTTGTTTATACCGAGGCGTTGAGCTACAGCTGTTCAAGCAGCATGAATCAGGCACTTTGTCTCCCCAGTCTGTGTAGTTATTGACTCCACAGCAGTCGAGCTGAAATTCATTCAAAATCATTCAAAAGGTTCGTTAATAAGGACATAGTGAATTAACTTTGTGTCGTCACTTTATGTCTCGTGATGGATAAATGAAGCTTCACGAAGCACTTGTGATATTTTTGGACTCCTCTAGATGGTGCTCTTGGTTTAAAGAAAAAGGCTAGCGTAGTGGAAATTTATTACATTTTTACTTTGTCTTTAAACCGAGAATGCATCACTAATTATGCCCACTTACCTGAGACTGAAGCACATCCCACTCACTCATCAGATCTGTTGAATTCTGTCTGCTCGTCTTCCCTTTAGCCTTTTCCAAACCATCAGTGAGGTCTTTTTCCACGAGTGCAGCGATCTAAACAGCCAGGTGACATTAGCAGGTTGTATAGAGTGTGAATAGTTCAACACAGCATGAACAGTGACGGATGTGACCCTACCTCTCCTTCATACATGAGCAGCAAACATGCAGCAGTCAGCTCCACCAGCATCAACAAGAAGAGCAGCAGGAAAAACTGTCAACACAACATTTCACTGCAGTCAGTTATAGTTCCGAAATTAATGCAAGGTTACAATTTGCTACAAGATCGCTCAATATACTGTTGGTCCAAACACGAGCAGTGGGATGAAAAAGAAGCACAAACAGGTCCAGGGTTCCCATGCGCCCTGGAAAACCTGGAAAATGATTGACCAATTTTCCAGTCATGGAAAACTAATGATGGACAAATGAAGTTTCATGAAGCATTTATTTTTTTTGACTCCTCTAGATGATGTCTTTTGATTTAAAGAAAAGGCTAGTGTCATGGAAATTTACTAAATTTTTACTGTCTTTAAACCAAGAGCGCCATCTAGAGGAATAAAAAAATAGCACTTCATGAAGCTTCATTTCGTCCATCACTACAGAAAACATATGGAAAATGACTTGAAGGTCCATGTCCTGGCAATGGTTAACAATTTCCAGGATGTGGATCTTCCAATAATTTTTCCAGGTTTTCCAGGATGGAAAGGATGGGAACCCTGTTTCTGGATGCAATGTATTAGCCTGAAATTACAAATCATGAAATCTGAAATGAAGGACACCAAAAATACATTTAATTTTGGGGCTTAAGCATGAAACCCCTTTAGAGAAAATAAGGAAAAAGGTCAAATGTCCTGGAAACAGTCAAGTTATCCTGGAAAATTATTTATCAGTCTTGTGAGTAAATGCAAACAGGTTAAAAATGATTTTATACAAATAAATAATAATAAATAATAGTAAATAATTTTCCAGGATAACATAACCCTTTCCAGGACATTTGACCTTTTTTCTCTCATTTTCCATATGTTTTCCATGACTGGAAAACTGGTCAATCATTTTCCAGGTTTTCCAGGACGCATGGGAACTCTGAGGTATGATTATGAGTCACAAATAGCATAGGTTTTCCTGTAAGGGATTATAATTTATATTATTTCACCTCCATTTAAAGTGGTTATATAGCCTGGGTGTTGTAGCTATGGTGATGTGATCAATAAATGTTATCCTAACTAACATAAAATGTGTTAAAAACTGTAAAGACAGGGCCCATTGTAATTAATCTAAGTCTTAATTGTGTTTTACTGGTAATAGAAACATGTAAAGTAGATCAGAAAACAGAAGCAGGTCACTCTGTAGCTTCAACCAATGCATGAAATAAAGAAGCATGCTTGTAAAATTGCAATAGTAAAAAAAACGTGGTATTCAGTCTTGGCCAGCTTGAGACATCTGTCTCCAGTACAAAGGAGATACAAAAGGAACTTAAGTAGTGGTATACATGGAAATGTGACTTCCCAGAAACACAGAGTGCACTGTCAGCAGCTGTACGGAAAGAGAACTCAGATTTTGGGTGAACGGCCTCTTTAAAAACACAGGAAAACAGCAAATAATTATATTTTAGCATTAAAGATACAATTTTTGATTCAAGAGCTTGCACATACTGGTGAATTAACCATTTTAATTTAGGGTAGTAATAAACACTCGACACTGGGTGGAGGAATAAATGTGATCTTTTCCTGACACCTCTGGGAGTCACACCACCCTCCAGGTTCTTACTGGAGTCAGAAGAACCAGCTGTGCTTCATACCGTCAGCAGGAGACAGCGGTTCTCCTTCAGAGCACCCAGGAAACCCAGGAAGGACACGCAGGTGATGACGATGCCACTGACCAGCAGCATGTTGGCTGAGTTGAAGCTGGCCAAGGTCGGGGTGAGAGCGGCCATCTTGAAGTTCACCATCATGTACACGCCGAAGCTGAGCACCGCCACACCACACATCTGACAGGAGAAGCACAGGACAGTCATGTTCACGCTACACACCGTCATCCTGGTGCAGAAGAGTCCTCACTGAGCAGCTGGACAGCTGGTGTGTCAGTGACTGGAAAAACTGGAAATTCATTGAACAATTTTCCAATCATGGGAAACATATGGAAAATGAAAAAAAGGTCAAATGTCCTGGAAATGGTTAAATTATCCTGTAAAATTATCCATGCAAAAGGGTTAAAAGTAACTTTTACCCATTTGCATTTGCTCACAAGGCATGGGAAGATACATTTTCCAGGATTTTCCAGGATAACTTAACCATTTCCAGGACATTTGACCTTTTTCCATGTTTTCCATAACTGGAAAATTGGTTTTCCAGGACACGTGGGAACCCTGATCGATTATTCTTCCAGAAGTATAAATTCTTTACTCAAGTGCTTTTATTTCACAACATAGACTCAATATATTTTAAAATATAGTTTGTTTTACGTCATTGCATCTATTTCTACAGCTGCACTTGTCACAATCCATCGCCTTAGGTCAAGCTTTCTTACACATGAATGCATCAGTTACAGCTTGTAGATAATAATATAATGCTAACAGGAGTTTGTATTGTTCATAACTTTAAATTTAATTATTTGATGCTTTGACTTGATAACTAGTTATCACTCCTTCTTAACAAACTCAGGTGTTGTTAAGATGTTCAGTCATAATTTCTATGTTATGAGCTGAGCTACACCACGACTGTTCTTCGTATCCCCTGACAACTAAATGCTCCTGATTATACCATAACAACCTCTGAACATGGTGCTGGATGATTGCGACAAACATACAAAACAAAGGAAGTTGGCGAAGCACATGGTGTACTTTAAACACTTGAGGCAGCCTTGAGCCATGCTGTAGCACCTCTGATCAGACCTGCAAACAGGAAACAAACAAAGAGCAGATTATTCAATTTAGTTTTGACTGTGAACACAGGAAGTTGACATCAATCTGTTACAGCTGTATACTCTTTAAACCTGCTGCATGAGTCTTAATGCTGACAAACTGTGACCATCACTTCCTGTTTCCTGTCAGTTTACAGGCAGCCTGAGTGTTTCAAACAGTTTTTTTTTTAATTTATTAAACATGACACATGATGTCACATTGGTGTCACTGATGACATTCTCTCTACTGTGGAAATATCACAAGTTCCCTAAAATATAAAAACCATAATATCTGGGTAAAATTCCTCTGGGAACTACCACCACAGGGTATATATGTGTAGTGTTTAAACATTAATCAGAAATTTGTGATCTATTTTATAACTGCTTTTTGCTGTAGAGTCATTAACAGAGATGGATGACAAAACTGAAAATAATTGAAACTGCTTTGAAGTGTTACACATTACTTAACCTTTGTCTGCTATTACTGACCATTAAATTTATTCATCATTTTCAAAAACAAGTATTCTCTGAAGATATGTCAACAGATGTTTATAAGAAAAAAATAAAAGCATAAAGCTTGAACTTTACAACACCCTAAAAGATGATTCTGGCAGAGAAATGAAGTTTGAGACTTACCTGTTTGTCAGAATAACGAGCTCGTCTCAGTTTTGGGAGCTCTGCTGTTGCTTCCTCTTCTCTCGGTGCTGTGGACTGTGCAGCTTCATGGGGCGTCAGCACCTTCCTCTCACTTCCTCTTTCTTAACATAAGCAACATGGAAAATATAGACAGAAAGTGCATGACAGAACAAACCAAGTGACAGCAGCAGAGCCTCTGTGACACACTCTTTATATTTAGACATGACGCTCAGACAAAACGTGGTCAAGAGACTGTAACCTTTAAGAAGGTAGGGAGTACACAGAGGCTTCAATGAAGAGGCCGCAACAGCCAGTGTGGGTCATACATGCCGTTTACTTTCTTATAACTAAAACTCTTTTACACACCTCTGTGCTGGCAGTGAAGTCAGTCCTAAAAGCAATGTTTGGCTGACCCACAATTAAAATCACTGAAATACAAATACCTCAGGGAGCAAACACCCCTACCATACCCTAACAATTAAAATGCTAACATGAGTATAAAAAAATGTTAAAGGTCCGTCCTACCAGAGCCACAGGGATCCAAGCAGTCTGGTATGCACAAAGGATTAAGCGTGGCTGCTGCAGTCACACCTGCTGCCAATCAGTCCCTCCTCCAACTCCTCTCTCCTGATTGGTCTCTGCTCTTTGAGTCCTGGTGGCCTCCTGCTACAACATGTTGAATAAATACATCACGCGAGGCAGAGGTCAGCAACCCCAGGCTCTTCAGTGTCAGCTCACAAAGAGCTGTGAAATGACCACCAGTGGCCCACCTGTGCACAGCCTGTGGAGTACATTTTGGCTGGGGTCCCAAGCAACAGCCTGGTTGCAAGCCCCGCCCCTGATGACCACAACTTCTGAACACTGCATTTCATGGTGGTGCCGTTGCCACAGACTTGATCCCTTCCTCGTCTGAGTTAACAATTATCAAAGAAAATACATTTCCAACGATCAGCACAAAAGCCTGGAGGGAACTACACATACAGCTCTGGAAAAAATTCAGAGACCACTCTCACAAATATAAACATCTCTACATCTATGGCAGCCAGTCCATTCCAGTGTTTGTTCCATTCCAACATAATCCTTCTCATTCTACTCAATGAGACACTGATCAGGTGATCACCTGAACGAAAGCTCATTTTATGAGGAAGATTATAAAAATCACTGCTGTGAGTAAAGATTAAGATTATCCTGCCAATAATGATTTATAAACTCTTCATTAGCTAAAATAATAGTGTTGTGATGTTTTAAAATGAATATGAACATGATTTCTTTGCATTATTTGAGGTCTGAAAACACTGCATCTTTTTTTGACCAGTTGTCATTTTCTACCAAAAAATGCTTTAAATAGCAATATTTTCATTTCAAATTTGAGAGAAATGTTGTCAGCACTTTATAGAAGGAAATAAAAATGTTCATTTTACTCAAACGCATACCTATAAATAGTAAAACCAATGTTAATTTTTTCCAAGGGATTGTTCAGTTTCTGAAAGCTGAGGTAAAGCTCTTTACATCAAAATGACACTTACCACAGTTTAATGCTTCTATAGAGAAATACAATATCATAAATCAAGTGTGAAAATAAATTTGGTTACATACTGGTCAGTAAAGACGATGAAATAAACATCAAAACAGTGTCACTGTGTGTATGTGGTGGTCAATTTATGGATTTTTGTTATTTGAAATATGCCTCATTTACTCCAGCTATTAGGGATGTAACGATACGCTCAACTCACGATTGAATATGATTTGTGTACATGTGATTTCTTAGTTTTTTATAATTTCCCCAAAAAATCATGTAGTCATAATAGGGTGTTGTGTGTAGTTTTGATGAAGATAGAGCTGCTCTCCACTGACAGCTAGACCCAGGGCATGATGGGAAGCAGGTGGCTGTTGCCCTGAGAATATAACTTTCTATCTGTAACACAACATTGTTTAGTTTCAGGTGATTATACAGTAACGTATTTATGAAAATGACATCACTGCTGATAGAGCCCCTGAATTGTTGCATATTGTTCCTTTAAATCATTTCTCGGCTCAACTTCCCACAGGTGGTGTAGTGGTTAGCACTGTTGCCTCACAGCAAGAAGGTACCGGGTTCGAATCCCAGGCCTGGCGCATTTCTGTGTGGAGTTTGCATGTTCTCCCTGTGTCTGTGTGGGTTCTCTCCGGGTACTCTGGCTTCTTCCCACCATCCAAAAACATGCATGGGGATTAGTTTAATTGGCTAATTTAAATTGACCGTAGGTGTGAGTGTGAGTGGTTGTCTGTCTCTATGTGTCCTGTGAAGAACTGGAGACTTGTCCAGGGTGTACCCTGCCTTTCACCCTAAGACAGCTGGGATAGCCCCCCCGCGACCCTATGAGGATAAGCAGTAGATAATGGATGGATGGATGGAACTTCCCACAGTCAGAAACTGTTTTATTTCATCATGGTAACAGTTTCATCATCATTTAAAATTCCACAGAATAATATTTTCAGCAGGATTTTTCCCATTCAGGTTCTCCATCATTTTGTCTTTTAATTTCTATGAAATAGAGCAGCAGTTTGTTCACTAAATATTCACAATTAACTATTCTAAGTCATTCTATATTATTGCGTAACTATCTAACAAATTTCAACAAAGGTAATATCCAACAGAAAATATTCTGACATAGAACTCCCTATTGACACAAAATCATTAACATGAACAATCAAGGTTATTTAGATTATTCTAAAACTCTAAAGAACATTTTTCCTTTTTTTCCTTCCAGCCATAAAGACTCAAACAATGAATCATGATCACGTTTACAGATGTGATCACATTCTATGAATTTTATTCTAGCATATAGTTTAAGGCCACCAACACTAAGTAATACCAGGTGAGCCCCAGTCATAGTTAGTAGCTAAGTAACTAATAACTGAGCTCAATAACCATACCTGGTATAAAAAAGAAGTGACGGCTGCTTTACTTGGTATATACTCTATAATAATAGCACAGCACACAGTGGTCGCTCATGTGTACAAGGAGGGGCACAGCTGTTTGTTTCACTTCATACTTTCTGTGCAAAATGACTGGCTGAAGAGAAATAAATAAAACCTCACTGAAAGTCCATTCATGTTTAGCACAACAATGAATAAAGCAATATTTGTTTTGTGCAATGACTCTAAACTGAGTGTGGAGGATTAAATCAAAAATATTTCCACGGGTGTTGAATTTGATGTCATGGTGTTAAATGGAAACCATCCCCGCTCTCCCTGCTATTAAAAGGTCATATTTCCTGACTCCATAGTGCACACAGCATAATGCAGCACCATATAACTGTCATCGAGAACTCTGCCTTGCAGCTTGTGTACAGCAGAATCGACACACAGTGAGAAAAAGACAGTCAATGAAACTGTGACCTCAGGACATCACAGCAAGTGTTCCTAAACGTCTGTCCTTTGTCCACATTGCATTGTGGGACAATAGTGTACACCCAAAGGACACTCAAGTTAAGCATTTTCTATCCTACGTATCACATTATTATCATGTCATACAGACTTAAAACCTGCTCATACCATGTACAGGTGAAATCAAAATTATTCAACCCCCAGTGCATATTAGAATTATTGGCAAAGCGTGCAGTTTTTCCAGCTGTTTGCAATAAACATATTGGACAAGAACAATTGAAATAGTTGAATAAAACTAACATCAAATCCAAATTCAACGCTAAATAATATGTTCAATCATTGGCTGTGCATCACATTTGGTGTTGATTTGGATCAAAACCATTGTAATGTTGGTTTCATTGAAGCAGTTCTTGTGTACTTAGTTTATTGCAAACAGCTGATAATTTGAGTCCAACTGTAGTATAAAATATAGTGTAATAAAGGTTAAAATACCTGCCATAAAATTCCAAGACTTGCTGTACTCAGACATCTTTCTGCAGGCACAACCTGAAACAAAAGTACTGCTACTTGCGCTGGGAAAACAGATATACAATAGATGCAAGTATTTTTTACATAAATGAAAATAAAGTCTTTGTTCACACCACACTTGTCACACCTGTGGTGTGTAGAGAAAGCCCTTCATCACTGGACACAAACAACACTAGCTGAAGTGCAGCGCACAAAACATTTGAGCTTACATGTAAACATTATGATGTGCGTTACATCTCTGTGTATTATGGTATTATGGCACAGAACTGTTCCTAAAATGTGGCTCTGCATATTATGAAATATTTAGTTATCAGTGCATTTTTTTCCCATTTTCCTGTGACAGAGCAAGAGCTGCAATATCCAAAAAATGTTGAACATTCAAAATAAAATACACTCTGCTGAATTCTTGTAAATGAACAAACGCTTTGCTGTTCCCCAACTTCCCTCAGACAACAGCAGGCGGTCAGAAAGCTCCCTGTTGGACACACTCATGTCCTAGAGGCTTGATGAGCAGGAACCCTGGTTGTTAAAAACATTAAAACTGACATAGTGCAGGAAACAGTGAGGCATGTTGCTCCCTCTGCTGGATGATTTGAGCTCAATAGCAACAACAGTTCTGTGTCTTTGAGGAAGACACTGAGCATGTCACCTGCTCACTGGACAACATGTCTGCCAACTCAGTGAACTCATCAGGAGGTCACCAGAAATACTGCATTGAACTGTGCCACAGTCAGCAGCAATGACAGGCAGCCATGATGAACATCACGGGTCGTTCTTCGATCGCCATCGAACACGGATTTGAGTTTCTTCATCCTGAGACACAAAAAAAAAATACTTTAGGATCATAACGTTTGTGGTAAGTGGTGATGATTTGTACATACTGTTTCAGCAGTGTCTGCCGTGTCCTCTCCTTCGGTGTGTTCACTGCCGCCGGTGAACGCTTCAAAGTCAGAGAGAGCGCTTTCCACCGCCTCCTCATCATAGTCCGTCTGGCATTCATCCGACAGCTCCTCTGAGGGAGACAACATGAGCACTTAGTGTTTTCAAATGAATATTAATTTAAAGCTGCATACCAGAATAGTAGACAATAAACCAAAACAAGTATTTAGAAAGCTTGTTCAGTGCTAATGTCCACATACTATGTATCAATGTGGTTCTAAACCGACTGAATACACATCTCAACTAAAAACGAAACTGTATTAATGTTACATCTTTTCACAGAAATAGTAGACAATTCAAGCACTTTTTACAAAAACCAGAAACATCACAGTTTCAAAGAAGCTCCACAGATGTTCATGGCTCCTGTATTTTATGAGATGCTACTCACACCTGCATGCTGCAGACGAAAAAGATGTATTGTTCTGTGATTTGATCTGTTATTACTAACTAACCATCGATGACAGCGTTCTTGACAGGTTCAATTCTGGACACGATCTCGGCCAGGTCTGTGAAGGAGGCGTTGGGACAGGTGAGCACCTGAAAGACACAAGCTGCATTATTCCAATTTATCCTCTCTGGTATCAGGATACATTTACAACACACATCAACGGGCAAAGTCATTTTTTGTACCTGTATGGATCAGGAGCTGACAAAACCTTCAAGTGGGAATCAAAGCATAATTATGATACAAATCTTTCTGCTCATGTCTCAACCTACACAAAGCACCACTTAGTAATTCTGAGTGATATCTGATGTTGATCTTCCCCCAATAAATAGGTTTTCACTGACATTTGTGATCATAGCACTTATAGAGCTTGAGTTATGTACCTTACCTTCAATACCTATTTTCAGTACATTATTACATATATCTGTGATAACATTTTTATTGTTTTATATTTGATATAAGATATTCTAAATTGTGTCAAACAATACACATTTTAATCAGATTAATCACACATTGTTGTGGATTAACTTTGATTAATCACTATTAAATATCATTGATTTTTAATCTATATTGTTTCATTTTGCATGAACAGAAAGAAGGGAATATAGTGTATCTGCACAGAATGTGTTTCAACAACACAACCTGAAACACTCAAACAACATTTTGTTTCCTTGTTTTAAACAATCATTTACATCAACCATCATTCATCTGTCTGCTCCACTATACCTGGTCGTCAGTGTTAAATGATGTTCTGCGTCTCCTCCAGTTGGAGACTACAGAAGTGGATATTTGGTGACTGGTGAAGCGCCTAAACTGCTCAGGAAGCCTCAATCATCAACACGTGAACATCAGAGCAGCCACAGTGAACAATAAAGGGGATTGTTTGAGTTCATTAGTGGATATCAGTCAAACACTGGATGTTTTTAATCTTAAAGCTGCATCGTCGCTCACAGACAGATAGAGAGTCTCGGTGTGGACCAACCAGTGAGGAGCATCAACTGGTCTGTTAGAGGTCTGCAGAGACTCAGAGGCTCTGTAGCATCCACTGAGACCAGACGCTGAAGTAGAAACTAGTCTGGTTGTTTCTACTTCCTGTCACTACTGGATCAACTGACCATTTGAGCTGCTAACTCTACTGAGACAACTGACTGAAATGAGCTGGAGATGTTCAGAGTCATTCTGCTGCAGATGGATTAATTCAGTTACAATTTTTCATCAGATTAATTATGATGATGGATTAATCTGTGTTAAGGCACTAATTTTGACAGCCCAAATATCATGCTGGTCCACTTTCTGGATCTCTGTAGTTTGCACTCACATGGCCTGTTCTGGTCTTGTGGAACTCCTCCTGATGTCGGTCCTTCAGCATGCTGTCCACCACACCACTGCGCTGCCACACATCAAACAGCGTCTTTCCGTGCTGGTATCCCACCTCCTTCGGTCACAGTGAAGGAGGGTAAGAGGGAGACAAGCCATCATCACATGGAGGAGATAACAGCATTGAGGGGGAAACTCACAGCGATCTCGTCAAACTTTCCAAACTCCAGTGTGCCGTAGTGGTTGATGGGTGGCCGAATGTACTCGCAGTAATCACTGTCTCTGACCAGTTCCAGCTGCCGCACACAGCAGACATAAGCAAGGCGAGTCTGGATCTCTGCCATGTTCAAGACCTGGATGGTAAAAACAGTCAACACACCTTCAGGGGTCAAAGGTCAGACCAACACAGTATTAGGCAGGAGGTCGTGATGTTATGCCTGATCGGTGATAGAGAGAGAGAGACATTTATATATAAGCATTTCCCCTCATTTCTGTATTCCATCTGGTAAATGGCCACAACAATAACTACAGAGGACATATTCAGTGTACCTTGACTCTCTCGGCCAAAGGGTTTAAGCGTTTCCATAGCAGCCACCAGCCGTTCAGGGAGTCACCATAGTTGGTGAGGCTGGTTTCATCCCGACTTCCAACATCAATTGCAATCACAACCTTGGCCCCCATAGAGCGAGCCACATCAGCTGGAAACCAGAATTAGCAGGTAAGACCCTGTTTCCAACCAGCTCCTTATTGTGAGCAATGAGGTCTGACACAAAGCTTCAGTGTTGACAGAAAATCATCATGCATTTTGAAATAGTTATTTTGTCTTACAGCGTGAAATAGCAAGTCCTTCTATCATTTATGTAAATTTTTCTTTTTTTAACTTTAGGAAGGAAAAATGAAAAGACTAGAACTGGAATGAAAGCAGGGATGTTTCAGGGGTGATTCAGTACTGGATTCTACTACACACTTTGTGAGGCACCTTTTGCTTTAATTTCAGTCATGAGTCTGTTTGGATCTACCTCTTCCAGCTTTGTGCACACAGATTGCAAGATCTGGACACAAATGGCAGAATAAGTCTGATAGAGGGGTGTCGAAGTTAACTCGTTAATGTGATTAATCTGCATTAATGGGCCAATTTGCACGATGGTAACTCTACTTGGATAAACTGTCTGAAAAGCCTTACCAGAGACATGGTAATTTTGGCGACCCCAATAAGCACTGTGTTTATGAAAACAGCATCTCTTTCTCTTTTCCTTTTCATCCATTTCAGGTTAAAAAAATAATACTTTAACGATGCTCTTTGGTGGATTATTTGTTTGCTGAATTACAGGAGAAACTTGGACAGATTCAGAGAAGATGGTTAATCTAATTTTATCAGCATGCTTGCTCGTTAGTTATGACTGTGTTTAGATTCCTTGATTTTTTGAATAGAGTTCTGCCTCATGACCTGTCAGCACATTTCAGGCAGTTTGTCCAAGTAGAGTTACTGTTGCACCGATTAGCACAGCCCTGGTCTTACTGGTTGAGTCACTCCATTATCAGCTTCCTGTTTACTTGTCAGTTTGTTTTGGCTGTTCTGAAGAGGATAAATATGACATGATTTTGTTCACAGTAAAATTAACATTTGTATAAATAGTTAAGTTGAGGATTTTCAGTGTCCACTTCACTCTAGAATCTAGATGTAGTCTGGAGTCTTTAAAGATGTGATCCTTTTTTTCCAACTAAAGACTTGAATTACTTTGTAAAGACGCTTATGTTGTTACGGATGCACACACGTGAAGCACAAGCAGTCCACCACCACCCTCTAGTGTGTCTCACCTGGCAGGTTGTTGATGTAGCCTCCGTCCATGAGTAAGTGTCCATCTTTGGGATCACACAGAGGAGGGAGGTAACCAGACAGTGACATGCTAGCTCGGACGTACCGCCACAGCCAACCTGCACAGGAGCGAAAGAGTGTGGCGTCAACAGGTTGACTGATAGAAAGAAAAGACTTTAAACAGCATCAGAACCAAAACATTAAAAGGCCCAGAGTGTTATTTATATTATTTTAATATATTTATTATTTATTATATAATATTTTGGTTATCATTACATTCACATTTACAACATTCATTTCAGTCTTTTTTTTCTTTTGAAAAGATTTTTTCAGGGATGCACAGACCGTCAGTGTGAACTCTCATGGAGGAAGCTGTGATATCTGTGGTAATGTTGAAGTATGGCAGCCACAGGTCCTAGCAAAGGCAGAAATGACATTTGTAATTAGGTATCATACATTATTATTCAAATATACCACCTCTGATTGCTTTATAACAAATGTACCATCAATATTAGACACCAGTTACTCGTTTTAACCTGCTGACAGTGAAATATTCTCATGGAGTGCCTCACTTTAAATCAAGTGCTTACTTCAAGTGTGAAATAAAGGTGACGACTGATACTTCTGGTTTCTTTTCTGTTTCGTGTGGTTCATTTTCATGGTGCAAAGTGGGCTAAATAAACAACAAATTTACTGACTCTGTATGAGGGAGCAAATGTAACTGGGTCCTCTTGAGAACTACCACTTCCATGCAGAGAAATCATGGACTTTGATAGTGTTTTCACTTTGACTTTGCACTGATACACTGTATTAAACCTGTTCTGTTTGGTCTCTTCAGCCCACATGTCAGGTAAACATCTGACTTCTGCAGAAGTCTCTAGCACCAGAGTTTATCTTCTCTATCACCCACTCCCTCTGTAGACAGGAATGACTCTAAGCGAACAGAAATACAGTGGAAATGTTGTGGATATTATTTAAACTACATACGGTTGTTTTGAAGAGTCCCATCACCTCACCTCTATCTGTTTGCCCTTGAAGACCGAGCTAATGCTGGAGTTAAAGGAAGCTCCAGAAAACATGGAGGTAACAGGGTATGTAAGATCCAAGATTTTCTTAAAGTAGGAGGTCATATCCTGAGAAGGAAAGGAAGATATCAGTGACAAACTGTGTGCTTCCCCCAAAATTACAAAAAGAAAACTCATGTCAAGAAGAGAAAAGATTGCAGAGGTATTGATAAATGGTACAGACGTTGTAGCTATCATATTAACAAGACCAAACTGTAGACATAAAGCCATGTTTTTAATAATTACAAAGACATAACATTACAAAGACATAAATTTTGTCAGTTGAGTGAAAAAGGTTTTGGACATGAGTGCTTTCCTATCCTCAGTGTAACATCAACACACCATGGCCCACTCCCGAGCCCGGACCCTCATGCGACTGCTGCTCTTTTCCTCAGCGTACAGCGCCCCCATGAAGGAGCCGATGGAGGTGCCGCCCACCATGTCGACAGGAATCCCTGCTTCATTCAGGGCGCGCAGGATCCCGACCTGAGAGCAGCCCCTTGAAACACAAGTCCTCCATCAAATAACAGCACATGATATCACTTCCAGCTACTGTCAAAAATGATAATTTCAGTTTGACAGTTTCTGTGAGTACATTGAGATTACTGGGGAAAGTGCACATATAATGCAAATGTTTATATATCTTTGCTGCACATGTAATCATGTTTACTTTTGCTTATGTTTGTTTTTTCTGAAACTGATTGTTTGATGTTTGCTTTGAGTGTCATAAATGCAGGGCCACCCCTCCCTGCATGCAGAACACACTGCTCAGGGCCTCATCCTCCATGGAGGACCACATTTTGTGCGAGGGGAGGCATTTGTTCATATGTGCAATGTTGCTGCATATGTGCTGCTGTGAGGCAAGATCATGAGCCTTCCAGAACTGCTCTTGAGATGTTTTTTTGCATGAACTGAATCAGAATTCTCTGCATTGCAATAGCTCTCCCTGTTACACTGCCTCTCCCGAATGAAGCTTTTCAAAAGACATGCTACCTCCGCTCATCAGTGGCACAATTACGTTTAACTGGCTTGGCTATCATCTGTTCTAAAATGGCATAGCAGACGATGGCCTTATTGATGACTTTGCATCCAGAAACTTCAGACCTGTGCATCTGTAAAATGCATGTGCATGTGCAGTTGAGATTTTTTTTTATAGGTTGGTCAGGTGAAATGGCATGTTGTTGTACAGTCATTTTGTACCGGTGACACACTTAGGATGGGGAGAGGTGGGGGGGGCTACAAATAAAATTTTGCTTAGGGCCCCAATTGGGTGAGGGGCAGCCCTGAGGATTTGGCTGGTTTACTGTTCAGATAGAAATGGTCTGTCTTGTGGAAAAATCAACAAAAAGCACAACAAAAGGTTGTGGTTGCTTAAATGGCCTGTTTCAGTGACGCTCATGTAGATTGAATGGCCCATTAATCGTTGATATGTGATTGGCCACTGCAGCATGACAACTGTGTTTCAACTTTTAGCAACAGGATGCTGCTGTCTTTTATTTAGACAACAAAATTCCCCCAAAAAAGTGTAATTCACATTGTGGTTGCAGGTTTGTAATTCCTTGTTGAGGCTGAGTCTTACACTGTACTGAATGTGTTTGTGTTTAAAACTACAGTACCTGGCGCCCCCTCCGCCCAAAACTAGGGCGATGCTGTTTCCTGTCAGGATCCTCGCCAGACGAGAGAAATCAGAGTGACGATCTGGGCACTTTTCAAACACTCGCTGGTACAATTCTCTCTGAAAGGCACACATACGGAAATGAAGCACACAGGGTAGACTTGGCCATAAAAGACACGCCTCATGGTTGATGGGTAGTACCAGCTTAGGTAAGCTCCTCCTGGAGAACACTCTGCGGGGGCAGGACAGGTGATGGTGTCTGGAGATCCAGCTGCGCATGTTCAACCACTCCGCCGTGCCTTTGGGTGGAGGGCCGTCCTCCCTGTGCAGCAGCACCAGCTGCTTCTGGGCACGAACCGCACTGCCCTCCAGCATTCGTTCCAGCTGCAGGTGGAGAAAAGGAAGATTTGCCTGCTTACCTGCAGTCACAGTTTGTAGAGAGTAACTAAGCTCATTTACTTAAATCCTCTGACTCAAATTCTAGAAACTTTCTAGACACCTTTCTCCATAGTTCAGCAGAAGGAACTTTAATACCTGATTATTATTATTAATACCTGTGGCTCAGTGTTTATGTACTCTGTGTGGGCTGACACAGGCTTAAATGATAGTACTCCAGAGAATTGCGTATATCAGGTATTTTCTTTTTAATTTGGACCCATGGTTTTCGACTCCTATGTCAGGCTGTGTTTTATTTATCTGATAGGTGTGATTACGAGTCGATGATGATGGACACTCCACCTCTCAGCTCAGTCCAATCAAACTTTTGTGGAGTGGTTCATCTGTGGTGCATGGCAAATAGCATGGTGTTTTTTTTCAAAAGGTGTTCAACAGAGCCTAATTAGTTATGAAGAGCTATCATATCTATGCTGACACACTTGATCACTCACATTATATAAGGCTAATAAATAAATGCTGGAATAGAAATAGAAACTGCCTATATATATATACGTATACGTGTATATGTATATACACGTATACGTATATATACATATATATGTGTGTGTATGTATATATACATACACACAGACACATAAATATATATATATATATATATATATATATATATATATATATATATATATATATATATAAAAAACTCATTATGACATATGCCCATTTTTGTTCAAAGACATTGGTAGCTGCAAAGAAAATAAATACTATTAGATAGAGCTGTTGAATTCAGCATGTTAATGTGATTAATTGGCATTAATGCATTAACTTCCACGACAGTAACTATACTTGGACAAACGGCCTGAAATGTGTTGCCAGAGACGTGCTGGCAGGTCATGAAGCAGAGGTCCATTCAAAAAAATCAAGGAAACTAACAATGAAGTCATAACTAAAAATCAAACGTGCTGATAAAATTAGATTAACCATCTTTTCTGAATCTGTCCAAGCTTCTCCTGTAATTCAACAAACAAATAATCCACCAAAGAGCATCGTTAAAGTATTAATTAGTAACGTTTGATGTAGGGTTGTCAACACATTTCGGGCAGTTTGTCCAAGTAGAGTTACCGTCACAAATTATTGTGTTTATGCCAATTAATCACATTAACATGCTAATTTGTGACAGCCCTACTACAGTGTAATGCAAATAATGATCTGTTAAATAAAGGGTTGAATAAACTTGATTTCTTTTTCTGATTCATTTATAAAATCTCTTTTTTGTAATACATTCTCTGGCTTCACTGATTTGTTCACTTCAGACTATCAAAAAAATTATTTCACCATTATTTAAATCTCTTCCAGTATGGAGAAGAGCCCTGCTCATATCAGTCGTAACAACTTGAGAGGATGGTTTGAATGTTTTGCATCAGAAAGTGTTGGAGTGTGGGTTAGCACGGCTTCTGCTAGAGGAGCTGCAGCAGCTGCCAGGTCTGAGTGTGTTTAAACTTACCTCACCCACGGTGGGCTCCTGCTCTCCCAGTCCCACTATGATGATGCAGTCAGCCTGGCGGATGCTGCGCTGGGTCCAAGGCGTGAGGCCAGAGTCAGACTGATAGAGGACGATGCGATGGATGTCTTCCTGCTGCCCGAGCCAACTGGACAGACGGTACTCATGGACACTTTGGAAAAATGAGGTATAAATATGAGCCAGTTTGCAACATATTTCCTGTTACCTTTTGTGTATACCTGTAAGTTAAATACCAAGTTAAAACTAATCCTCATGAAAAATCTGAATACATTAGTCATATATTGACTTTTTAATTGCTCTACCTGTCCAGAGCAGCAGAGCCGAGGCGCTGTTTGATGATGTCACTGGTCAGGAGCAGAGTGGGCCCTTCAGAAGAGGGAAAGGTGTCAAACTAGTGTGACACTGTTTTCAGCGCAACTTTCCTTTCAGCATTCAGTTAGTAGTAGGTCTTTGCTTTATCTGTCCTTGATTTGAACTGACCCTTTCATGGTCACTAGTTTGGTAATAATGCCTTGGACCAGTGGTTAAGGACAGGATAAGGGTTAAAGTTAGGATAGATTCATTTCCTGGAGACTTTCCCTAGCCTGAAATATAACCACTACAGAGGTTGATGTCCCCAAATATTATATAAGTAAAGTAAGTGTGTGTGGGTGTGCATTACTTATGTTATGGGGACATAAATCTGTTCAAACACTCACATTGTGGGGATTTATCTTCCTTATGGGGACAAAATGCATGTCCCCATAATGTAAAGATTTAATGTTAGTGTAAGGTTAGGTTTTGGTTAGGGCTAGGATTAGGAAGGTACTGGTTATGGTTAGAGTAAAGGGAAGTGTCTAGGAAATAAATGTAAGTCAATGTAAAGTCCCCACATGAGTAATACACGACTGTGCGTGTGTGTGTGTGTGTGTGTGTGTGTGTGTGTGTGTGTGTGTGTACCGATGCCACTCAGTGCATGCTGCAGCTCCAGAGTGAAGGCAGTGAGGGGAACCTCATCAGACACAGGAAGGATGGACACAGTCGACAGGTTGGAGACTGGATTCCCAGAATCCCACTTGCTGCTGGGGGTGTGGAGAGCCAGACCACGAGCTGCAGGGCAGACGAGTTGTTTTAGTTTTGCACCTATGTCTATGGCACTGAGTGAGGCTCTGCCACTAAACCACTTTTTTTCACAAAAAAGGAAATCAGAACATGGACACACATCAATAAACACCAAATCTATATCCATGGAGGATGGGTTTCCATAGTTAGTTACTGATAGATAGTTACTAGGCCTCTACACAAAATGTTCCGTTTGGTACATTTTCGGTTTTGAAACCCGCGGCTCGTTTTTTTTCTTGGGAAGAAAGAAAAACACTCAAAATGTCTTTCATGTATTTATTATGAATTTTTGAACTCCCCCCCCCCAAATGTTTTAGAATATAGAAAAAAAGAAACAACATAATCCTGATGCTATAAATCAAATATAAAATAAATATTACTCATGAATTATTGAACTTTTCCCAACCAATTGCTTTTAGACAACAGAATACAGAAACAATACATTCCTGTTAAATACAAAATAAAATAAATTAAATATTACCTCAACTAAATGTGTCCTAAACATTAGCATTGCACTTTCCCCAGGACAAACAACAAAAGGAGACCATAAACCTTCCAGGTTGACATCATAAGTGCCATAAATAAGTAACTTGTATGCAAACTTGCGCTGATTTAAAGTTCCGCACCAATGTCCTTCCGTTTCTCTCTATGTACTGTACTGTATTGGTACATCTGTTGCGAACTGAACAGGTGGGTACTGAAACGGTTCTGTTCGGTACATGTGCAGTTACAGGCCTAACAGTTACTGATTTCAAGTCGGTCATAAACTGACCATGTGTGTAGAGGTCTGTCTACATGTAATTACCAGCCAGAGGTCCGTTGACCTGCTGCATGTTGCCCAGGATCTTCTGACCCAGCAGGTGGATCAGCCGGGTGACGACCTGAGGATATCTCCTCTTGATGGAGTTCAGAGCCCCTTCGGGCAGCTTGGCCAGCTCTGAATCCCTGATGGCGTGGACCGTGGTGGCTCGGTTCATGTGGGTCAAGGCCTCCACCTGGACAAGCCATGAATCAGGTGCTGTGCTGATAATTTGTCTTTAGATTGAGTCTTATCAGCAGCTTCTGACCACTCACCACTCCTATTAGATCCCCACGGCCATACTCTCCAGCCAGCTCCTTCTTCCCATCATCCTTTGCAATGACGGAGCGCAGTCGGCCACTGAGGACGATGAAGGTGCTGTCTGACTTGTCTCCCTGTCTATAAACAAAAACCAGACAATCACAAAACAAGAAAATCCAACATTATTATCCCACCCAACAGGTATGATTTAATTAATTTAGTTAGAATATGACTGTATGTATAGATATTTATTATATTTCTTTGTTGTATGCTTCTACTAGTTGTTCCAAACCACTTCCTTTCATGTTTTTGATGTTTCTTTGATGTTTTTCCAACACACCTGATTAACATGAATGGTATTTCACTTTCTAGTGCAGGTGTGTCAAACATTAACATACGGTCTGACAAAAGTTCCATTCTGGTCCACTGGATGAGTTTTTTTCACGACACTGTCAAGTATAATGTTTTCCAAGAAAAACTGATCTAATTCCTCAGTGAAATTAATAGTAATCCTATATGTATCGTGTGATAACAGCACCTTTCAGTGCTCCAGGAATATAATATTCAGAGGCACTATCAAACCAGTGGAGGACAGAGCACAGTCAGGAAGATGAGTAGGGGGTATTTCCATTATCAGAACTATTTTAATGCCTGGTGTGGTCTATTTCTTTGTGATTATATGTGTTTTTTATGTACAGTAGGTTATTGGTTTCTGTGTTGGACACCAGGAAGAATAGCCATTGCTGCTATAAAGGAGTGATCCTATTAAATAAACAAATAAACAGATGAATGATTTGTTGGCAGGTTTGAGGAAACAGCAGTCTGTTTTTAGCTGTAACCAAGAAATGAATGAGACATCTCAGGTTGCTCATCATCAGCTTTGTAAAGAGACTGTTTGTTCATTAATTTTCAGAATAAACTCTTTGATTGCCAGTGATGTAATATGACGTCAAAGTGTCTTTTGCAGCGGGTCGCCGATAACGGTCTCCTGCAGCCTGTGAATAATTTCAGGGCTTCTATGATTTGTAGTCAGGACATAAAAAGTTAATATGTGCCACTGAGATCAAACCAGGAAGTGGAAATGATCATGATTAGAGAGCAAAACAAACAGAATCTGGACAAAAAGTGGTGATTGATTGGTGGTTGTCGCCTCAACTCTACCTCTGATAACAAGAATGGTGGGTCTGGAAATATGACTAAAAATATGCAAAACGCTGGCTCAAGGCACTTTCTGTTTAAAAAAAAACAAAAAAACGGCTGGCACTCAAAGAGTTAAGAGGAAAACATTTGGAGGTTTTATTATGGACAGGTTAACATGGTTTAATGGTTTAACTGGCCTATAAACTAATAGGCCAGTGTGGCCTATAAACTAAAATGGGTCTGACACTCAGGTTTCCACAGAGTAATAAAGTTTATTCAAATATATCTTCTTACTACCACTGATACTGTTTCAGTATCAACTGCTCCATACAGTTTCTACCTGTAGACGGCCCGGCCAGCCTCCACGGCCATCCAGTCCAGGGCAAAGTCAATCTGTCTGACGAACGGTGACACTCTCTTCACCACGGTGTGAGCTACGTTCAACACCACCCTGGGCTCCTCACGCATCATCCTGGAAGTTAAGAACACAAAAGTGCTTGTCTCCTGTGGTGTGATGGAAAAAACTGAATGTTTGATTTGGTGAGCTTGATCCTACTCATAGAAGTGGGCCTTTGATATGGAGAGGAACGTGCAGTCTCTGTGAGCTCGGACAGAGAAGATGAGGGGCTCCCCTGTGAGGACAGCCAAGTGCCCCACCATCTCCCCTGGGTGGGTGACAAACAGCAGAGTCTCTTCCTCACGGTCTATCATTCGCTGGTAAACATGGAGCGTCCCTGAAATGATGAATGCCACGCTGACATCCTGTGAGAGGTGTGAAAAGAAAGAAAAATGAGAAGCGGTCCCCTGGTGCTTTGTGCAGCAGCCCTCTGTTCCTGTACTGGTATGTACTGGTCCTGACACCCTGTTAAACCCTTGATTCCGTCGTTTATCTTTGGGTAAAGGCAGAAGTAAAACAAGAACATCTTGCTTCCCCTCCCCCAAAAAACAGCACTTACTTACTTACTTATAAACAATAAATTACAAATCAAACTGCGATTTGAGTCTCGAGATGTTGTTGCTCCATAGATGCATTGTCACTGTGTGAAAAACCGGTACACAAAAAATAAAACAACAAAAAACAAAAAACTAATGCAAGCTGACCTGGTCTCCCTGATGGGCCACAACAGAACCAGCTTTGACCTGCCGAAGATTCACCCTCCCCTCCAGCAGACTGGGGTCCTGTAACATTACAGCACATATTATAAAAACACTGGGAGAGATATTTTTGGACTTAAGTGTCCAGTTATACCTGCCTCACAGTACACTACCTGTATTTGGATGACCTGCATCAGATCCTTTTTGGCAGCTTGGAATATGGCATTAATTTTATTATGCTGGATGTTTCCTCCTCCAGCGTCACTATAGTGGTAAACAGCAGACGGAGTGTGCAGCATTGTCACACTCTTCTTTAAAATAGACTGAGGAGACAAAAAAGACTGTTTGAGACTTTAGACAGATATTAAAACACAAAGTAAATGCTAGAGCGTGGATTGCATTTGTTGTTATCAGTCTCATTATATTCCCTGTATGCACATAAGTAAGCAGGCATGAATGCATACACATGCACAGATGTAACCATAGACTGAGCTTACTGGATTGTATTTGTCTCATTAAATGTGTGTGTGTGTGTGTGTGTGTGTGTAACTAGTCTGTAACTAAGTTCAAATGTTCAAACCAGCAGCAGGTGTAAAAAAGAAAGACAATCCTCATCCAGAGACCTTCACAGTGGGAGGCAGAGTGTCCTCTTTTGCAACTCGAGCCCGTTCATATACTCTGTTGAGGTCCACTGACATTTCACCTGCATGACACAAAAACACACAGTCACCATATCACTCATTCAGGTTTAGTATAAACAACAACACAGCAAGATTAGCAACAAGATGCCTCCCTTTTCCACCGATGACTATCACAAACTTCTTCAAAAGATAGCAGTACTGCGGACGAAAATTCACCGCCTCTAAATCTATGTGGAGGTAAATGGACAACCTGGGGATAAGGCCACCTTACCGATGTCTCAAACCAGTGGACAGGAGCAGGCTAACAGGCAGCTAATTAGCTCCACAAAGAAGAATGCTGAAGCCTGTGTAAATGGCAGTAAATCAGCCAGTAGCCATTCCTGGTATTGCTAGGAGCAAGACCGAAGCATATTTCAGGTATAGATATGGGAAGACTGACAACAGGCAGAATCAAGTACCAACAGATTAATGAGGAAACTGGTTGGCCTGCATTGAGAGTTTCTTCAACACCTGTACCAAGGAGAAAACAGCCATGGACAGTGGCTACAACAAGAAGTAAGAGCAAACCAACTAAAAACACAGACATCCAATGAAAAAAACAGATATGCCCCACTTCTACAAGACCCTGACACCCTGAAAGAATGCTCATCTCGCAGCCAACTACTGGGCCTCAAACACTGATAATCAGTGACAGAGCTGTGAATGAGGTAAAACACGTTTGCAGCGAGAACATGGTGTCTGATATCTCAGAGAAGATCATGAGGATTGGTGCTGAGCATCCAAAAGTGAACCTGTTATCATACGCACAGGAGCCGTAGATGTTTTGAATCAACAATCAGAGGTACTGAAACAGGATTTCATGGATCTCCTGAACAAAGTGTGATGTCTGAATGCTGAGGTGTATTTGAGTGGACCTCTGCCAACAGTACGACATGGAGATGAGCGTTTCAGCAGCTTGTTGATGTTCAACAGATGGCTGAAAGATGTGTGTGCTGCTCAGTGAACTTCATTGACTATTTCTGTATTTTTTTGGGAACAAAGGTATACACTTTTTAATGCAGACGGTTTTGGCCTAAATAAAAGAGGAGTGCAATTGTTGAGTTCCAACATTTTTTACTTTGTGCGTCATCCAGTGTCACTGTCAGGCTCAGCCTAGAAATAGAGCAGAACAACAGATAAGAAAGCACTCTGAAGGACAGCAGACGCAGAAGGAGGCTTCAACTTCATCATCATCATACTCACCCCAACAAATGGAGTCTACCCCCCCAGTCCCCCCAGTCCCAGAGGACCAACAAGCGTACCCATCTCTAACTCCAACACAAGACTCCCAATCTTCACAACTTTTATCCTCTCAGCCCTGTTCCAGTTCCTCATTTCTTTCACCAAGTCCGAAAAACTCACTCCTGGATTTCATAGACAAGATGAAGATCCTTGTCAATATTGGAATCCAACTCGCACCACGTCCATCTCCCATATTATCACCCCATTGTTCAGCCCCTTCCATTCCACCACACAAGAAACAACCACCCACCAAAAATGGCCAAGCCCCCTCTCCCCCATGAAACATCTTAACTGTCAGTCTGACTGATATGTGCCGGGTCCAGGCTATAATGCTGATATCAGCAATGCTTTCCCCCAGGTAAAGTTAGGGCCCTGTGGAATTAGGAAGCCTTCACATCTATCCCTGTGATAACAAGTAACAGGAAGTTGGTTAAAGTAATGAAAAACAAAAAAAGTGCAGTTGCAAACTTACTGAAGATAGCATGTTAACCACAGCACAAATCAGTGTATCCTGTTATCTCTCAAAGGTTAGCTCTATTCAATGTTAACAAATCACTGTTGATTAATGACATCATCGTGACCTATGATTATGATCTAGACTTTTTATTCCTTAATGAAACATGGTTGAATGAATGTAGCTGTAGCACTATTCTTAACGAGGTAGCGCCAACAGATTGTAGTTTCATCGATAAGTGTCGAACTGGCAGGAAAGGCAGGGGAATTGCTGCCATTTTTAAATCTTTATTTCAGTGTAAAAAAATGATATTTGGTGATTTCAGCTCTTTTGAATAACTCTGTTTTTAGTAAAAGGTGATCCAAAGGTTATTATTTCCATAATTTATAGACCACCACAACAAAATGGAAAATGTATGGAGGAATTTGCAGAACTGCTATCAGTTATCTCTACAGAATACAACTTTTTATTCATAACAGGGGATTTTAACATTCATGTTGACAATAACATGGACAAAACTGCCAAAGAACTCTTGTTTTACTGGATACTTTTGGCCTCTCACAGCATGTGAAAGGCCCCACACACTCTTAAGGTCACACTGTGGATCTGGTAATCTCTAAAGATGTGGACATTTTAATCTATTGACATTAAGGAGTGACCATTTCTGATCATTTTTGTGTTTTTTGAATTACAGATCATCCAAAATGAGAATACCAGTACTCAATTTATGGAGACCATAGCTGTGTCACCAACTGTGAATGCAGAGACAGTTGATGAACCTTTGGATAATTTTTCACCTGGAAGATGACATCCATAAGACATCCTTGAGTCGACCTAAAACATCATGGAGGAATACTATGACAGCAAAGGCCTTGAAATCAGAATGCAGGAAAACAAAAAACACAAACTCCAAATTCACTATGACCTCTACAGACGAAGTATTTGTAATTTTAACCAAGCGTTAGTCAGGGCTAGACAGCAACACTTCTCTGAAATCATTAATAAGAACAATACTCGGATTCTGTTTGCTGTGGTCGATAAACTCACTAACCCTCCAAATCAGAGAGCTCCAGAACTCCTTACAACAGATAAATTCAATGAATTTGCTAGCTATTTTGGTGACAAGATACAATCCATCAGGTCAAACATCAGCACAAATCAGCAAAATGTTAAAATGATGCTACTCCTAAAACCACCCAGGAATAATTATAGGTTATTTACATAACCCCGGTTCTCTGAGTAATATGAGTGCGATGTCTCACTATGGGATGTGCACCCCTGCTGCAGCCCTCAGAAGCATTCTCATTACGCCAATCATGATTGGTAGGTGAATGTGTATGTCCGCCCCGGTGGTCTGACCCACCTTAAATAGCGGACGGCACCACGTCATTCAAGATAAGCACCTCTTCTCACTCGCCCAAGCAAGAAGCGTTGTCTGGTGAGACATCTCACTCATATTACTCAGACAACCAGGGTTATGTAAATAACCTATAGTTCACTTTCATAATATTTCGCTCGATGTCTCACTATGGGATATGGTAGCTCCCGTATTGCCAGACAAGCTTATCTAGCGCCCACCAATCCACAGGGAAGTAGATTGTTCCGATCAGGACAGCAAAACCGCGTGCACCACGCACGGAGCGGTTACGTCAAGCTTGTAAAAGCGGACAAACATGAGCAGTGAAGACCAACTTGCAGCAGCACATATGTCCTGAACAGAAACTCCCCTGAATAAGGCCCAGGATGTAGCCAAGCCACGAGTCAGGTGCGCACACAGTTTGATTCCCAAACCCCACATGACAGGCGGCGACAGCTGCCAAGTAGACCTTAATTGTGGAGAAGGCTTTTCGTTTGTCGATCAGCTCCTGCAAGAATGACAATATTACTCCCACCGGACACTGAAAAGGAACGTGGCCATTTCTGTGACACCACTCCTCAAACACTCTCCACTTACAGTCATATAAAGACCTAGTGGAGGAGGCCCGAGCGCTCTGTATAGTGGAAATCACACGCTGTGGCAGTCCCACCGCCGACAGATTGAGCCACTCAGGGGCCAAGCCCATAACAACAGGTCTGCGCCTGTGTTCAGGGCCCCCGGGACATGCGTCGCTCTCAAAGAGAGGAGACGACCACAGCTCCACAGGATCAGTTTGCGTGCCAGCATGTCTAAATGACGGGAGCGCAAGCCCCCTTGACGGTTGATGTACGCCACTGTCGTCATATTGTCCGTCCTCACCAGGACATGACCCATGAGAGACGGGAGGAAATGTTTCAGGGAGAGGAACACCGCTGAAAGTTCCAGGAAATTTATGTGAGACCGTTGGAGGTCCGCACTCCAGCTTCCCCACACAGATCGGCCCTCATGGATCCTGCCCCAGCCTGTCTGGCTGGCGTCCGTAGTGACCACCTTCCTGGACAGGACGGAGCCCATGGGCACCCCCTGTGTCAGAAAGGACGGGGCCCGCCAGTGGCGGAGCGCCCTGGCGCACCCCGGTGTGACCAACACTCTCCGTGACACACGGGATCCAGCCCACATGAGGCCACCCAAAGCTGGAATTCACTCATGTGGAGGCGATCGAGACGGACAACGAGGATGGCAGACGCCATTAGTCCGAGTAACCGAAGGCACAGTCTGAATGGAACAGACTTGCCCAGTTGAAAAAGCGCGAGACATGTCCCGAAAGCTTTCACTCATTCCGCCGAGAGGCGCGCTGTAAAAGTCACTGAGTCCAGGAATAATCCCAGAAAGATTACTTCCCGTGTCGGAAACAACGTGCTCTTTTCCGCATTTATCACAAAACCCAGCTCGAGCAGGTGCCGTGTGAGAATATGCGTGTGCGCCCTGGCTTCCTGCTCCGATTGGTGCCAAAAGCAACCAATCGTCCAGATACGTGGCCAAGCTGATGCCCTGCCGTCTCAGCGGGGATAATGCTGCTTCCGTGCACCGCACAAACACCCTCACGCTTAGGGACACCGTTGACAGGTGGGGGTGAAGGTGTGCCGCAACGAGTGGCGGAGGCATGCGGAACAGACCCAGGATCTCCATCGCCTCACAGTCGAGAGAGGCTACGGGAATCGGAGTTCTGCTGCTGTAAGGGCGGTCTCTCCACGAGCATGTGACCTCTTCAAGCAGTCTGGGAAGACGGGGAGACATTGCTTGGTCGCGCTCTTAGCCAGGGGCAATTTCTTCTCCTTGTAGCGGGATCTGGTGGTCTCAGTTAGGACAGTGGGCCAGCGGATTCCCAGCCGGGCAGCAGCGCATTTGCACATGTCGAGCCCCAGCTGGAGCTAGCCTCCGGTGTTGCCACCGCAGCGACCACCATCTCCTCTCCGGCTTTGACAGCGGTGCCATCGGGAGGGAGAAATGGGTCAAGTCCAGGACTGGCGGGCTAGCCATCTGCGGAGACTCTTGGTAGCAAACAACGCACAGCCAGGGACGTCGATAGCTAGCTGGGCGTGTTCCAGCCCCAGACAGCTCAAGCAGACCTGGTGTGGATCTTTGCTCGAAATCTTGTTCCCACAGCGACAGGGATGGGCCCCGGAGTCTCCGAGCCCTCTGGTGTGAGGGGTTCTATCCTCCATTCCTAGCTAGCTGGTGTGCGTGCAGGAAATTGAGGCAGTTAGCACGGTTTGCACCGTGAGGAAAACAAGAAACAACTGGTGTGTTGATACTCTGTGCTTAGGTGCCGTGGTGAGGCATCAAGGACAGTGCTGATCAGGTCGTGGAGGACGAGGAAAGCACTGAATTTGATCTGGTGTGACCGACGAAGCAGAAACAACGTCCAAGGCTAGTAGCTCCCGGCGACAGAAGCCGAAAAGATCCGTCTGTGGACAGTTTAGCTAGCTAGCCCTGGGCACGAGATATGCTCCGAGTGAGAAGAGGTGTTTGAATGATGTGGTGCCGTCCACGTCTGCTATTTAAGGTGGGTCGGACCATCGGGGCGGACGGCAAACTTTGCATTACTGCTTTACTTGGTATGGAACTGACATAGCTTTTCCTTTTCCTTGAGACTGCCTCTAGCCCTGCTTTGGCCTATGCTTTAGGTGGGGCCAGAAATCATGGGCCATGAGCCCCAAGACGGCCCAGAGGTGGCCCGCAGTTAGCATCTGGCCCTGCAGTATGAAAGCACTTAGCACTGGCAAGCCCAGGATGGCTTGGTTTTGGCTCAATAGTGTGAAACCGGCTAATGGGACCGTTCTAGAATGGTTCAGGTTCTACTTGAAGGAAAGGAGTTACTTTGTGACCATTGGAAGTTTTCAATCCAATAAAATGGCCATGGCATATGGGGTCACTCAATGGTGAGTTCTTGGACCCCTTTTGTTCAGCCTATATATGCTACCTTTGGGTCAAATTCAGCAGAACTTCAATGCTGACTATCATAGTTATGCAGATGACACACAGTTATATATAGCAGTGTCCCCAGATGACTACAGTTCAATAGCAGTGCTGTGTCATTGTCTAGAACAAATAAATAACTGGATGAACCAAAATTCAAAACCACAACAAAAATGAGGTAATTGTTTTTTGCAGTAAAGACCAAGAACCAGAATCCAAAGACCAAGTTTGAAACCTTGGTGTGCTGTTAGACTCAGATCTGACTTTCAACAGTCAGCTCAAATCAATCACCAAAACAGCCTTCTACCAGCTGAAGAACATTTCCAGAGTGAAGGGTTTCATGTCCCAAGCAGACCAGGAAAAACTCCATGTTTTTATCTCCAGTAGACTTGACTATTGTAATGGTCTTCTGACTGGACTCCCCCAAAAGAGCATTAAACAGCTGTAGCTCATTCAACATGCAGCAGCTCGGGTTCTGACTAGAACAAAGAGATCAGAGCACATTACTTCAGTTCTATAGTCTTAACACTGGCTCCCGGTAAACTATAGAATAGACTTTAAATTTCTGCTACTGGTCTATAAATCTCTGAAATCTGCAGACTCAGGTCAGAAAGTGGAGCCCAGAGTTCATACCAAACATGGTGAAGCTGCACACAAATGGAATAAGCTGCCAGCAGAAGTGAAGTCAGCCCCAAGTGTGAATGTTTTTAAATCCAGGTTAAAATCTCTTCTTTTTACTCATGCTTATGATTGAGTCAGATATGGATCCCTTCAAACAAGGATAACAGCAGTTCAGCCTGTTGCCTTCAGGTTTTGCTAGTTAAAATAGTGTGATTCATGTTTAGCATCTAAAATATGTATTAACATATGTGTGTATGTGTGTGCGTGTGTGTATACCTGTAACAGCCAATGGGGTGGACAGAGAGCGAGATTTCATGTATTTCGATGTGCCAGACTTTTCTGTTTGTGTGTAATGAGAAAATGGTTATCTTTAGTCAAATTTTAGAAACTTTACAGTGGCCTGACAGTAAAATGGATATAATGGAGGATAACTTTGTTTCTGACCTGCGTCGCATTTTTCAGAGCCCAAATCATCAGGGTGGGAAGGCTGCCGGCGGAGGCCTCTGTGTGGATGACCCTCACCCAGAACATGGGCCACTGACACCAAGGAGATGGCTTGGCTCTCCTGTGACACACCCATACGTCAATGTTTAAGTTATATACCTTCTCTGACTAGATATGTGCTAGGGTTAAACTTGTATAGTGGCATTCTAATATCAACTATTAGCTGTGGTCCAACTGTGGCACTATATATTGTTAAACTGGTGTTTAGCTGCAAGCTGTGTGTGTTGTGTGTTAGCTGGGTGTCTGGGGTTCACTTAGCAGGACAAATATAACTCATGTAAGATGTTTTTGTATTGTGTCACATTACACATTCAATTAAAACCTTGGAGAAGGAGAAGGAGGAGGAGATAATAGATACTTTACATTGGGAGGATAAGCATCATTATTTAGTCGGTCTCTCTACTTGCTATTAGTGGCTATCTGAGATATTTTGGGTCTGGCTTGTTGTACACCTGTGCAGAATCTGGTCATTGTCTTGAATCTGTATCTTGTTGTGCAGAACCTCCACCCGTGCTCTGCCTCTGCAGTCTGTGATACAGGAAGAGACTGAACAGGCTGGCCAAGAGGACAAGTTCTGTCCTGGACGAGCTCTGCCCTGGACCTTTACTTATTTCATTAGTGTTTACACTTCATTTCTTACTATAACTTGTTTATGCTGCTGTAGCAGGTGAATTTCTCCCATTGGAGGATGAATAAAAACTATTCTGTTCTATTCTGTATCAAACACTAAGACAAAGCAGATCAGCACAACAATAAAACACATTTGTGAGGTCAAAAATGCTAGAAATGGACATGGGTCAGGATTGCACACTATCATTCACAGTCTGGAGGACAATTTGGTAAAATAACACAGTACCGGGTTGAAGAGCTCAGTGGTCAGGCCAAGATAATTGTGTAAGGCAAGGAAGGTCACTCTCTGGAGACGCACCATGATTATCTACAGAGGACACAACACACATGCTGCAATGTTAATGCCAAAAAATAGGGACGTCCCGATACAACTTTTTCCACTTCCGATACGATACTGATATTGCAGTCTTGAGTACTGGCCAATACGATAATGATCCGATACGATATCAGTACTACTCATACATACTTTTCATACCTATTTTGTAGTATGTAATGTTTGAAAATGCTTTATCAAATGACATTAACAGACACAATAGTCAGCAACAGTTGATGGTCTGAGAAAAACTGACCCATTTATTAACCAGCGGGTTACATAACCTACTGAATATAAGAATATTCTACAATTGAATACATTAAATGAAAAATAAATTATAAGACACTGAAAAATTACCTCAATGAATCCAATTAAAACCAAAAAAATATCTCATATCTGGGTGACAATGTCAGTAAACACACAAAAGACTTGCTTATTATCCTGTGTGAATGCCTCACACAAAATACAGAGGAGGTCATTTCGAAATCATAGAAGGTCACCTGGTAATACTTAAGAGGCACTCACGGTATCTGCAGCTGACTGGATGAATGCCTTACCTGGATGACACGGACCAGAGTTTCAGGGTACTTGTCAAAGACTGACTGGAAGGCTGCAGCTGGAAGACGCAGGACTGTGGAGGGAAGTGCAGCTCTTGCAGAAACTGTTTTGTAAGGAGCTGGATAGCCCTGAAATACAGATAAATGTGTGTGAAGAAAGGAGGATGCTGTGAGTAATATAAATATTCACAGAATTCAGCATACTGTACAGTTGTGAAAAAAAAATACAAAACGTAGACATGAAAAAGTGAGTAAGGGAATGGTTAGTGTGAAATTCCCTGCTCTGGGATTACTAAATAAATAATTAATTATCGGTTCAGTTATGTCACACCAGAAACTAGAACTATCCATAAGCAGAGCATGTTATGTGCATTGCGGCAGGCGGATGAAGACTTACAGTGATGATGTCCAGGATACTGAGCAGACTGTGAACACTGTCTCCTGGTAAAACCTCCTTCACCACAGCGTCTGTTCCATCCTGCAGTAAGAAAACACAACCACCTGTCAACATGAGAGCTTAACAGTCACAACAACACAGGGAGGCGTTCCAACACTTTGGGCCTTTCTGTCACTGAGTGTGAAATCCTCTCAGCCCTGTGATCTCGTCTTACACTCTCATGGATGCACAGCTCCAGACGGCCATCTTGAACCACGTAAATACTGTCATCAATGTCACCCGGTCGGAAGAGTGGCTCTCCCTGATGGAGCTGGATCAGCACCATATGACGACACAGTTCCAGGAAAAGTGGCTTCTCGAAGTGACCAAGCACCCTGGCGAGGAAAGAAGGAAGGAAGGAAGGAAGGGAGAGAGGGTGGGTAGGTGGGTAGGTGGGTAGTTAGATATACTGCCTTCGCACTGAAATTAGGGAGTTGATGCAAGATTTTCTAACCCAGGTCAACCCATCCTCGCCTCAGCATTAGGACGCTTTCACAGTGCCAGCTGACACGGGTCTGACCTCCAGCTGTGAGAGCTGCTACCTGTTTTTTTCCTCCCTCCCATATGTCATCGCGTTGACGTCATCATTACAGAGTTAGGCGCGTTGGAACACTGCGAGGTAAACAATGGACAGCACGGACATGAGCGAGTCGCATGTTACCATTGCAAATTTGTCCCTTTTGCAAAGTGTACAAACCCAGCGCAGTACTAATACTAATACTAGTACTAATGCGTACTGCAATGATCAATAAAAAAAAGGTGTGTCAGATCGCTGTACAAGCTGTATATAAACACGGTCGCATAGTTCACACCGGGTTCCCCGATCTGCCCTTCAGAGATCGGTCTCAGGAAGACTGATCTTATGGGTGATCAGCTCCGCAGCTCTGGAGCTTCACACTGACAGCCTGACAGGCTGCTCAGTGACTAAGTCACGACGCGACAGGCAGCAATGAGTAAATTAGTGGGTCGAAGTGGCTCTCCTTTCACACTGCAGCTGAGCCGAGCTGATTAACTCCCAGGTCAATTGGAGGGTCGTTCGACTGGCATCAAAAAGCCACGTCGACCCTTTCACAGTGCACGAAAAACCCGCGTCGACCCGAGTGCAGTCTGAAAGGGTCTATAGATAGACAGACAGACACAAAAAATACTTAAAAGGAACCGAATGTAGGATTGTGGCCAAACCTGGTACAGCAATCACTTTGTGGGGGTATGTGGTAAGAGTGGCCGATTGGGAATGCTGCTGCCCTTCCACTTTCAGCCGTCTCCATCTTTCAAAGGCATCTCCTATACAAATCTTTGTTTTATTTCGGTCTTTGTCACGACGTATTTTGGATTCATAAAGAGGTCTTTTAAGTGTCGGAACATCAGACATTATTTATCTGACACATTCGTAGCTGCAGCTGTGGTAACTAGAGCAGAGCTGGCAACCCGGATGCTGACACACTACTGACTTGGTGATTGGGAGATAGATGGAGGGTGGAGCATCAGACCAAAACACAACATGACAACATCAACATCAGTTGAGGGCTGCAACTTAGCTTTTTAAATGAGGATATCCTGGCTGGACTACTGTTGTCAGTGAAATAAGTATTTGAAATGAACATTTCTTAATGTTTGGTGACATATTAGGACCATTTTATGAATAATTTAAATACATTTCTTACATATTGTTCCTTTAATTAATCAAAAATCGAAGCGTTTCTTTGTCTGCTGACTAACTGACTGATCTATTGATCACATTTTAATTGGACCTACCTGACATTTTTCAGCATGTACAGGACCTCAGAGGGCAGATGGGAGCTCTTCACATCAAACTCTGTCAGGTCAGCCTCCAGCAGACAGGGAGGAGGCTCCTTTGGCTGCAGGGTGGGGGGCTCCCTCCGGATGCGCAGAATCCTAACACACACACACGCATACACATTAAAGGGGACATATCATGGCCATTTTCAGATTCATACTATTGTTTTGGGTTTAAATTGAATGTTCACAAAACACATTATTTCTGTCAAGCTCAATACACAGTACTGTCTGTCTGTATTCATTCTGTGTCTGAAACAGAGCTACTCCCACCAGGAGAAAAACTGGTCTGCTCTTGTTGGTTTGTCCCAATAAATTTGCTTTCTGATCAAGGCAGACCTCATAACTCAGTTTGGGTTGTCCCATTTCCCTCTTTGTGGGGGTGGCAGGCACTGCAGACACTGATGAAAATATGCACAAACCTGATTAATGTACAGTAGTTTCCCTGTTAGACAGTATCTTAAAATACCAGCTTATCTTCCATGATAAAACAATCTTAACCCCTCACTTGGACCCTGAGTTGAGATTATTTTGTCAAACAACTGTTTCGAAGCTGGAGAATGAACTTTAAACCATCCATCCATCATCTACCGCTTATCCTCATAGGGTCATGGGGGGGCTGGAGCCTATCCCAGCTGTCTTAGGGCAGAAGGCAGGGTACACCCTGGACAAGTCGCCACCTCATCGCAGGGCACATAGAGACAGACAACCACTCACACTCACACCTACGGTCAATTTAAATTAGCCAATTAACCTAATCCCCATGTATGTTTTTGGATGGTGGGAGGAAGCCGGAGTACCCGGAGAGAACCCACGCAGACACGGGGAGAACATGCAAACTCCACACAGAAAGGCGCCGGATTCGAACCCGGTACCTTCTTGCTGTGAGGCGACAGTGCTAACCACTACACCACCGTGCCGCCAAGCTTACAGCACCTGGTATTCGCAGGCGGTCTCCCATCCGAGTACTGACCGGTCCCGACCACGCTTAGCTTCCGAGATCAGATGAGATCGGGCGTATGCAGGTTGGTGTTGCCGTAAGCGAACTTTAAACCCTCCAAGTTAATTTCTATGGCCGCTAAAAGCTTAAAAAGGGACTCACCTCCGAGCTATAGACAGAACTTTGGTCCTCTTCCTCACTCTCTGTCGGGAGGCTGAGTTTGAGTTAGAGGCAGGTGCTGAGGACAGCGTCTGAACCTGCCAATGGAAAAGTTTGGTACAATACAGATTAAAAGCTATGGCTATAGTCTATTAACACACACTGCTGGGTTGGTGGTGGACAGACAAAGTGTGTTATGGCACTTTTCCACTACACAGTAACAGCACGGCATGGTACGGCCCAGTTTTGTTGCTTTTCCATTACAACTGAGTACCTTATCGGCGTGGGCGGGGTCGTCATACGGCGGCGTGAAACTGCCGTAACTTCATTTGCATGCGACACAGACAACCGGGAAGAAGAAGAACAACAACACAAAAAATGGGGGACAAGGAAGCGATCATGTATTTGTTGCTCACTCTGTGATTTTTTGTCATGCACAAAGCGAAAGAAAAGAGAAGACTCCAGGAAGTGTAAAAATAGCGAAGCAGTTGCCGGTTTTAAAAATGGCGGGGTCGAGTTGTTTTTGGCTTTTACAGTACAATCGGACGTCCCACATCCAATGACGCTTCCAATGGCGACACTCGTTGGCCAATCAGTGGAAGGCAGTCGGCTGACGTCACGTTTTAGTATCGCTTCGGCTCGCTTGGAACCAGGGCTGAGGAGGTACGGAAAAAGTACCTAGTACCAGGTACCAGGTACTAGTGGAAAAGCACCACAACCATGTAGAGCCGAGCCGAACCGTACCACGCCTGTGGAAAAGCGCAATTAAATGTCTCTGGAGAGGAGTGAAGTTTCACCTTTCAAACTGACCTTTCTCATGATCTTTCGGCCATAGAACATCACCTTGTCCCTCTTCCTAAAGCGATAGTGTGGAACGCCTGCCTCCACCTCTGAAACACACCACATCTGTCACACCATCTACAATCTACAGTATGACTCAGTCTGTGCCCTTCATACTAGTATAATGCATCAATCTGTCTGATTAAATCACCCTACTGGTTCAAATGCTTAATCCCTGATAATCACTCATCTTGATTTTCTTTTTTGAAAATCACAGTGTCATTCTACCTGTACTATATCTACAAAATAAACCAATAAACTGCTTATATGAACTGTAAACAATGTTAATTTTGTTTCTGAAACAATGGCATTCACTCTGATCTAACTCCTATGAATGCATTACTCTGTATTTGTGTATTTTTCACATCTTCCCATATCATTTTAGATGTGAAACAGTGTGCAGGGCACTGACTTGACAGTTTGTATCTTCTGTAAAGAAGAAACACAACAACTCCAACGATGGAAACAGTTGTCGCAGCTCCTATCAGTACAGCTGTCCACTGGAAGCAAAACAGACAACAGATTATTCTTAGTTATTTAATAAAAAAAATAACACATTTACCCTTCCACATGTTACAAGCCAAGGTTATAATAGTTAAAAAAGGGGTTCCTCTGGAACAGCCTCCCCAGCCATTCCCCACAAACAGCCAGAGTCTTCGTTTGACAGTCTGCTCTGGCCCTTGTGGTTGTAGTATTTATTTATTTTTTTAGAACTAATTCTAGTTTTTTTTTTTCATATTTTGGGTTATTTGTGCAGGTGCAGCAATCAAAAAGAAAAAAAAAATAAAACTCAACAAAAGGAAAAATTAAAAAAAAATGTATTCAGTCACTATTGAACAACAGAGCAGCATTTAGGTGTAAAATGTGTGTCATAATACTATGTCTGTAAGTGACGAGGAGTGACAAGAAGTGATGAGAAGTGCCGCCAGCTAACGTAAAATTGAGAGAAATAAATAGATTTCATATCAATCAAAAAGATGAAAAGATGAAAACGAAGGGATTTTTAATCTAAAATTTCATTATGTTAGTTTTGTTAATACATTATATTCTTTATTTCATTACAGTTTTTATTTCAGTTAATGTGTTTTCAATTCTAGCATTCATCATTTTTTTCCTTTTCGTTAACAATAATAACCTTGTTAGTGGCTAAATATTCGTGTAGCTTTGCTCTAGTGCACTTCAATGTACATAATAATTACATTGTTGCGAAAAAAAAAAAAAAAATTTTTCAGACAATGTCAGCAAATGAAAGCCGTGGTTACCATGTTGGCTTCAGTCCTTTCCTCCACAAACCGTTGAATCCTGGCCTTTATTTCACTACCGAGTGGAACCAGGGTCTGAAACATCAGGCAGAGAAACAGCACTGAGATCAGTCAGAGAAGACTTCAGTTAAGTTCACTTCAAAATATGATTAAGCAACAATGTCATCACTTTTTTTACCCAACACAGGCTTAATAACCTGGTGAAATAGTATTAATAATAATATAAAGATTTGCATAACATTTATAATGAATTTGTCATGCTCACTTGGAAATAGATCATACGGCCATAATCTTGTGATGAATGACCCGCAAAAGACAATGATTATATTTTCATACAATGACGTGTGGTGATTGGCCTTTACCGGGGATAGACTGCAACTCTCCTCTTCATCAGTGTCTTCCATGTCTGTTAAAAAGATAATGCAGCACTAAAACAAGGCAATCTCTGGGTGAAGTAAAAACGTGCACTTGAGTGCCCCCCTAGTTGGCAAAAACAGTAAATTCCCCCTCATGGCTGAAAAAACAGACTAAACTGCACACTAAAACATGATAAATTACCCTCTTGGGAGGCAAAAACGCACACTGAATTGCTCTTGAAAACACGCTGCATTTAAGTGCCCAAAAAGTGGCAAGTGGCAAAAACATGTCATACGTGGCTATTTTTCTTTGCAGCCCTGACCTTCAAAGAGTCTATGCACGCCACTGCGACTGACCGACAGAGTCACAGAGCAAACTGATTCAGAAATCTGGGTTAAAGATCACTACTCGAAAAAAGAGGTCAGTCAGTAACCAGACACTCACTTTTGCACTTACACACTGTTCAACCCCATTGGGCTCCAAACAACCAGCCAGACACAGGATGTTTACCAGAAAGATCCACAAGAATAACTTCTGTCAATCACTTATGTTACATGTTGACTTCCATACTGGCCTGGGTCTGCCTCCTTGATCAAAACCCCATTTAAGAGTAGATGTTTTATTAATGCTGTATGAAGTGCAGAAGACCCAGAATGAAATAGTTACGGATATTTTGGCAACAACAAGAACGGATTTCAGTGCAGGCATGACTCGCACTTTTATAAATTAACATGTACTTATAGTTGACACCTTAAACGTATGCACAAAGCCCAACATCTAATGCCGCAACTGGTAAACAAGTCGAACTTAACTAAAGCTAACGTACCGTTAATTCCCAATGACTGTCCGCGGACTCCACTTCACAAGTAGACAATTCACAGCAAACTGAACGAGCACGTCAATATATACAAAGAAACAAATGGACCTTCAGCTATTTGCAACCCCCTTTCACTTGAATCGACCAAAATTTCCCCACTTTGCCCCTTTCTTGAGTCCAAGTTTTGTGCCATTGTCAAGCCTGGTGTCAAGGTTGGTAAGTGAAGCAGTCAGGATTTCCTGTCATTCTTATCAAAATAAGACTCTCATCGACGATAATGTACAGAGACCTAGATGTGATGGAGTCCTGGATTGCATTCAAAGGGAATTTAAGGTGCAGTACTTTTTTCATTTAGTTATATATAATTTTAAGCTCATATCAACTGGAAACGTCGGTGCATTTTTGCTGTATGTGCCTTTAAGCATTTATTTTGAAGGATGAGTTCTCTACAAGCTAGGTTACTCTGGGTTACATGACGCGCTTCCAATCACTGCCAGTATCTCGTATTGTAGTTGGTGGTTGCTGTTGCCATTCGGCCAATCACTGAGCGTTTCTTTGGACGGGCGGTCTGGCACGTTACTTGCATTGAACTAACAGTGGTGGGCGCAAGGTGAGAAGAGTCGCGTTTTGTAACAGTTTATTAAGATATGGGTTTAACATTTAAACAGTAACAGCTATTTCATGGGTTAACACATAACGTTTACTAACACCAGTTGTTGGCTTGCCCGCAGACAATCCAGCATTAGCTCACGTAGGTTAGCCTTAACTAGCTATTAGCTAGCTAGCTAGCTAATAGCTAGTTAACACGGAATTTAAATTACTGTCTAACCTAGCTCGGTTAGAAATGCAACACAGTTGTTGTGATGATTACAATCACGGTAGGCTAATGACCTTCATAAGTTCAGTCAGCGTTGCCGAACTCTAGCGTGTCAGATAGAAAAGATATTGCTCAAGGTGACAAGTGCTTCTTTGAACTCCTTTAACCCCAGTGTGTAAACAGGCATATCCAGAATTTGTCGGGTTTAGATAAATAAAATGATAGCTGTTTTGGAGGCAAAATCCGAGTATTCTTCGAGGATGTGTGGATTAAACTCTTATAAAACGGACTAGATAAATTCTGGTCACTATATAATTACAAAGCAAGGTTCTGATTTTTTTTTTTTTTTTTTGTGTATTTGGTTTATTTTCGAGGTTACATGAAGATTACTTTTAGGATTATTTTGTGATAGGAGTAATATGTATATGTTTGTTTTTTTTGTGTATTATTATTATTAGTCTGTAGAGGATAAATATCCTGTATCAGATTTATCTTCATTAAAATGTACTTGAACAATTATTTGTTTGACACAGGTTTTCTCTGCCCTGGAAGAAGAAATCACTGTGATAACATGGGTGTGTTATCCACGTTGATGAGGGGCCTGATAAGAGGAGCGGACAGGATGTCAGAGTTTACCAGCAAGCGGGGGTCAAGGACTCATAATAAAGGCAGGGGTGCAAGGCCCACTGGACTGAGGCTCTGCAGCAGGAAGTTTCTGTCCATACAGACGATGATTCCTGAGTTTGTGGTGCCTAACTTGGAAGGATTCAAACTTAAACCTTACATATCATATCGCTGTCCTCGAGGAACAGAGCCTCCACTCACTGCACAAAGTTTGTTTGCTGAGGTTGTAGCCCCTCAGATCAAGAAAGACTTTGAAGAGGGCACTTTCAGCAAAGGACGGCTGGAGAAGTATGGATTTAACCCAAAGCAGGAGGGGAAGCTCTTAAAGCTTTATCCCAAGAACTATGTGCGTTAAAGATGAACTTGCAGTGTAATGTGTTGTCAAAGAAAGGCACAGACTTCTGATCAGACTGACAGCTGCAGACTAACTGATGTGACACAAATGGGAGGTTTATGTGATATTTAGAAAAAAAAAATGTGTCATGCAAATAGTTGACATTTCTGTTTCTTGATCCTTCGGCAAAATAAAACTTGACCCAGATATAACCTGTACTACAGGTGACGATTTAACATGACTGTTGTGATGTTATTCTTTAGATATTCTTATAGAGAGAAGAGTTAATTATCATATTTTTCATTTCTGAACCTCTTGATTTTCACTGTATCAAAGTTAGGATATGCACACTGAACCCAGAACTTGACAATATAACATCATTGGTCAGATAATGAAATGAATGCAACCAGCAATTAAATTGCCATCTACAAATTTTGATAAACTACTGTGACAAGTTTCCAAAATCATCATATCAGATCATCACCAGGTCAGATTGTTGGGGAGCAGCACAGATGCTGGTGTAGCCCTTTTTAGAAATGCAAAAAGGGGTTTATCCTTACAAGGGAGCCTTCATGCAGCCACTCTGGGCTAAAATCACAATTCAACAAGCATCAACCTCACCAAAACTGCTTTAATGCTTAACTGGATCCAGGAGCACAGCACCCTTTGATTCGAAGGCAGAGGGGTGCAAACGAATACCTATAAAGTTGCCAGACATATACTGCATAGAAACCTACAGTGATACTGGTGCTTGCAAGATTTTGGTGAACAATTTTCCTGAAGATGATCTCAAAAGTCTCTGTGGAAAAACTGTGGGTGAATGGTGGTACTGACCTTTCTGCTACAAGATGTACAGTAAAGATAATTTTATGTTTAAATACAAGTTTATAAAACTCAAGTGTCGTTATGAAAATATAGAGTTTTCCTAATTGCATATCCTGATAAGTGTGAGAACTTCTCTTGAATACAGTGAATGGAACAGTGTATAGTGCCAATGTTATAGGTGGGCTGAACACTGCTTTACTTAATATATATTTGAGAGCAGTGGAAGTTAACGCAATTAATCCACCGGAAATGTTTTGCCAGAGACAAGTTTGACAGTCATCTCATGATCTCATGAGTTTACAAAAATGTTTCTTTCCCTTTTCGTCCATTTTACATTACAAATTAATACTTTAACGATTTTCTTTGGTGGATTATTTGTTTGCTGAATTACAGGAGAAGCTTGGACAGATTCAGAAAAGATGGTTAATCTAAGTTTATCAGCATGTTTGATCATTAGTTACGACTACATTGTTAGTTTCCTTAATTTTTTGAATGGAGTTCTTCTTCATGACCTGTCAGCATGTCTCTGGCAGTTTGTCCAAGTAGAGTTACCACTGTGCAAATTAGGGTGTTAATGCGCTAATTTCAACAGCCTTAATATATTTACATAATTTGATAGGAGACATTTCTATTGTGTCAATGCAGCCGGTGCTCTGGCCTGGTCAACACTGCTCTGATTCCTGGTGAGCCTCATCTGGAGTCCAGTCCCAGCGCCACACATGGAGCATATGGTCATAGAAGGAGCAGCTTGCCAGCAGACAGGACAGTGATGGGCTATTCTCACTTGAGTTGAGGGAAGGGCCTGGAGTAGGGGTGACAGTGGGTGCTGCAATGCCCTCTGGGATGTACCATCCTGCATCATCCTCCAAAGAGGTGTCAAAACTGGCAGTGGGAGATTCGTATTGAATCCTCAAGTGTCCTCCACTTTCTGTGAGGCTATCCTTTGGTTGTGCAGCAACGGGGGAGCCGGGAGCCGGTTCCTCCAGGGACAGCCGGGACCAGTCCACGCCATACGCCAGAGAGTTATGGAGGATATAGGAGGCTGCAACAGGACATGCTCCTCCACTGCCCTCTGGGTAATGACAGCGCAACATTGATGGTTTAGGACAACTTTTATGGCAAACATAAATTACTACTTGTTGTAATAACTCACACTTGTCATTCTCATTGGTCTATTTACTCAATTCAAAGTCACTACGAATATGAGTTGGATGACGTCATCATGACTACGTCAACTTCTTACAGTCTATCTCATTGTAAAATCACTCAAGGTGACATTTTTCCAGAAGACAATGGTGGATGTTAATGCATGATGGAACACACTCATGGTGGAAAAGGTCTGGAGCAGCAGCCTTGCAGAGTTTGTTGTTGACATTCAGATTTCACAACCAGACATCTCCTTGAACCGGACGTGGACACGATAGCAAAGAGATCTGCTCGACTGAAAATGTTACCTAGGGCCTGCTGGCAGTGGAGAATGTGGAAGCCATTGTGCATGCAGGCTGCCAGTAGCAGGTGCTGATGGGTCGGATGCCACTTCAGCCTCCACACTCCACCACCTACAGGACTCTCACTGAGAGGCTGTCGCATGTTCCTGCCATCCCACAGCAAAACTTGCTCATCATAGCTGCAGAGAGAGATGAACCTTCTTAATATAACTCGACTGAACGAGTCAATCAGCTGACGGTTAAGGACAAGAAGACCACAGACAAAGGAAGCAGTTGCCTTAAAAGATAATTCTCACCATAATGAGTTCACTGAGATATTTACCTGCCCGTAGCCAGGATGTGTTCCCGATGTGGGTTGCTGTGTATACTGCACACACCCATTGAGTGCCTTCAGGAGAACAGACCAGACATTGTTAACGTATTTTGCCTACATTCAGAATAAATGAAGGCTGTTCACGTCGGTGCTCACCTTTTACTGGTGAAAGTGGGACAGGAGGGACCAATCCTGAGATCCCAGCCTTTTAATTTGCAATCATCACCACCTGTTGAGGAATGAGACACACGCACACACATTTGACTAGCATATGAATCATTGACTTATGGCCAAAAATATGTTTTATGAGGCCAATTTATCAACCAAAATCTAATCACTTCACATTTATGTGTGGACATTTGAAGGAATTCACTCTTATTGCTCATTCACATTCAGTGTATTACAGTAAATGAAAACTATCACGTTCCTAGCTTGTGGAAGCACACAGCAGAAAAACACAATCAGCATGGGTTGTAAAAAAGGTCAGACTATGATTTAGAGTGTTACCAGAGTAAACCAGCTGTGTGTCCCAGTAGGAGAAGGCTGAGATCCAGGCCTCAAAGTCATGGGCCTTCCACTGCGACAGAGCCGTCAGAGCGCCTTCAGCCAGGGAGAGCACACTGAGGCAGCCTGCAGAGTCACTGCACACCAGCCGCACATCACTGCTGCTCAGACAAACAGGACGCATGAGATGAAACACTCATAATATGTACAGGTGGACAGAATAACAATAAAGTTTATGTATAAACTAGGGCTGTCCAAATTAGTACGGTAACATGATTTATCAACGTTAATGTGCTAATTTGCCTTCCGTGCTGGCAGGTCATGAACTCATTCAAAACATCAAGGAAACAAAAAGTCATAACTAATGATCAAACATGCTGATAAAATTAGATTAAACATCTTTTCTGAATTCAGCAAACAAATAATCCACCAAGGAGCATGGTTAAAGTATTAATTTGTAACGAGAAAGAGATGTTCTTTTCATAAACACAGCGCTTCTTAGGGTTTTTTACATCGCGCATATTAGCTCATTAACGCGGATTAATTGCGTTAACTTCGACAACCTATATAGTATAAACTATAAGCTTGCTGAATGAATGTAAAAGTATGTAAAAATGTAATAAACTGAATCAACATCTGGTTTTGATGTTATCAGTTATGTGTTCAGCTGAGCTGCTCATCTGATACAAACTATACCTGCATGAGAGAAGGTGCAGATTTATTGGTATTTGGTAACTTTATTAACTACAAACAGCAGCCTAAATTATCACAGCCTTCCCAAAAAAAATGAAGACCCACCCAAATAAATAGCCCAATTGGACATAAAACTGTCCTATTTTGTCGACACTAAACACTAGGCTTTGGTACAAACTTTGACATTAACTGATATATAGAAAAAAAAAACAGCTGCAGGTGCTCGGGCCCTGCTCAGTATATTACCTGTCCATTCTTCCAGTGGACCAGTCTAAAGACAGAGCCAGCCGCTCTGCTCCCACCTCCTGACTGCACAGAGTGTTCAGTCTACGGACGCCTTCCTACTGGATACACACACTCATGAGTCCAGACTACCATCAGCAAGTAGAGTTATGATGCATGACAACTAACACTGAACAAACACACCACTGAAGGTACAGAAACTAGCAGTGAAATAAGCATTGCAAGCTTACAATGATTAGATGTTACACAATCCAGCACAAACTAGACTACAGCTGGAAAAACAGCAATTAAAATGGCTCTCCACCAAACTCAACAATATAAGCTTCAAAAGGTTGTGTATATTATTACACTCATTACAGGTCTGTTGCATTAGATGACAATTATATTTTGTATCTATTATACAGTGTTCCAGTTTTTTAGCCACCACTGTGTCCACAGTCAGTTTTAATAATCACTATCCTTTTGCACATAAATTTTGCACTGCTTTTTATTTGATCACTATTTTTGCAGGTCACATGCACATAACAAATAGGAACAACACATATTATGCATCTAATAATTGTGTTTAACATTTCATTTACAATTAAAAATATAGTTTTCTTCCTTTGTTGTTTAGTAAATAATGTAAACAATTATTTTTATTATTATTACTTATTCTATTATGTCTTTGCTGTTTTTTTTATTACTGTATTTTGTCTATGCTGCTGTGGCGGGTGAATTTCCCCCAACGGGAGATAAAAATATTCTATTGTATTCTATTCTAATACAGGCAGTAGTACGGTAACAGTAACAGTTTAGTCTGCTGGAGCCAATTGTGGTTATTAAGGCCTTTGTTTCACCTCAGAAGCACAGTGGACTCTTTATTGTGGTAGAAAAGGCTGTTTTCAGCTTTTCATCCAAAGGGCTGATGCATATATTCAACAATCATGTGTCCTGTCGAAAACCTTTCGTATACAATCACCAGCTAAAACGTTAGATGTCACTGGCTGTGATTCTTCTGGTGCTTCATTTCTCACCTGACTGTCTGACAGAGCGTACAGCTGCAGCTCTCCGCTGGCAGCTGCCATTCCAAGCACTGCCTTGCCTGACAGCGGCACATGGCACCTGACAACATGGAAAAGAGTCAACAAGACAAAGAAAGGAAGCCAGCCATGGCATCAATAGCCACAGTGCTGCTGGTCAAACCTGATTTCTTACCATTTCAAATCTAAAATGGCAGCTGTGTCCAGGCGCTGTAGCTCAGTGAGAGGAGGGCTCATCAATCCCTCTTGCCGAAATTCAAAAAGGTACAAGCAGCCAGTCCGGCTTGGGGCATCCTCCTCCACTGCCTGGAGGAAGCATGGCAACATGGAGACATCATCAGTCAAAAAAAAAAAAAAAAAAAACACTAACAAAACCATGAGTGACTGTAGCCAAAATATGTACATGTTACTGCTGCATGGGATACAGCCACAAAGAACTCAGGTTTAAGCCAGGCTGGGCAAAGTCTGTTCAATAAATTGATTGACTATTTGATGATCCATGTAGCCACACAATAACTCAACTTGTCAATCTTAATTAACGTGTACTGACTATTTTAAAACCAAAATAGGGTTGCGTGGACAATATTTCAACCTATTAGTGGTCTGCAGCCTCATGAGCACTAATAAGCAGTGTGTTGCTGAAACAAAATGGCTTGATGGAAGGCTACCTCATGTCGAACACCTTACACTACAGACAGCTAAGTGTAATCTCACCCCTTTTTGTAGCTGATATGTCCCACACACCAGGATGTCGTGGCTCGGTGCAACAGGACACCACTCCACTGTGTCAGCACTCAGCTCCGTGTCAAACACCTGTAGATTACGGCTCTTCGACTTCCAAGCCATGATACTGTGCCGGTGCAATACTTAAAAAGCAAAAGTACATTACCAGTCACTCAGTGCGTTACACCCACTAACTACTGGGCTGGCTTCATGTGGGCTACCTGAGCTAACTACAGTAGCTACCTGTGTTGTTAGCAGTTAGTTATAAAGCTACGGTCACAGCACTTAGCCGTTTCAGCTAGTGAAGAAGTGCTCAATGGGTCAGTGAAATCTCCAAAGTTAAGTTAACATTTTAATACAGAATATCCACAGGACAAAGTATTATCAACAAAACTCACATGTGATTCAGCCTCGACACGACGACTCCGGTATAGTCCGTACGTCATCACTGCTGGGCGTAAGGGTGCATTCATGCATCACAAAAAAATAGGAAAATTTGCACATCTGGTACGAATCGACGCATGGACTGTATGTATGGATAGCATAGATTTGAATGTTGAGTCATCGTTGTTGTGAGGGTTACAGATACATAAATCAATTAATTTTTTAATGTTGATATATTTTGACAGGTCGGGCACTGACTCTCGCACGTTCTCACAGTCTGCGGGTTACCTTCGAGACATGACCCAGTGAACCGCTACTGTTGAAGTTAGTCTTATGACGTGCTTTTAAATGTTCTTGGCAGATTAATGTTTAACAACTGCGACGCTTCCGTCGTGGTCACATGACGTTTGCCGTGTGCTAGTGATGGGGTGTCCGTCTCTTCTCAGAGATTCTGCTTTTTGGCTCGGCTCCCTCAGATGAACAGTTCTTACGGCTCCCAAACGGCTCTTCATTTAGTATCACTCAGAGCCTTCTATCATTGTCCTCTATCATAGCCTAATTTAGTAATTTCGAATGGTTTATAGCTTTTGTATCTTTATTTTTATTTCTATTTCTTATTTATGTGTGCTTTTAAGCTGAGAGGCTACAAATTTTCGTTATATGTAAATAAGACTCTTGAACTGAACACAGAAAACAAATGAAATTGATTTGTTTTCGTTATGTGTACATAATCAATGATTTGTTTATGTTATTTGTACATAATATATAAGTACATAAGACTCTTGAATATTTAATCTATTTCAATAAAACTTTTAAAATAACTACTAAACACAGAAAACAAATCAAGTTAATAAAACCCAAAGTGTTAACATGATGACACTTTAGATAAAAGTCTTTAGTACAAGTTTGTTGTTGATCCTGCTCTGACGGATATTTACAATTTACACATTCTGCACTCAGATTTTTAGTTTTGAATATCATTGAAATGCAGCCAGATGCTGCTTCGTCTCAGTTTTTGCTCATTTCTTCACTTTTTCCCCATCGGTTTTGCATTTAAATCTGAGACCCCTGTTGCTTTGTGTGTACCTGGCATGATCCACGACAACCGCTGTCTGTCCCTCTACCCTCTTTTTCATAATGGTATGATCCTAGTTTGTCCTAGCATGTGATTGGCCACTTAGTGAGACCAATAATACAAAGTCCTGTCCCTACAGAAGATTGAACTCTGGCTCTTTTGGTTCGTTACAAAGAATCGGGTCTTAGTTTCGGCTCGTTCGCGACCGACACATCATAGTGCCTTAACATTCAGCCGCTGGTGTCTAGCAGTCTGTACCGAGTGATAGCAGATATAAACACAATGGATTTCAACGTGAGGAAATTAGCCTCCGGTGCTGGAGTGTTTTTCACCCGAGCTGTCCAGGTAATGAGACGGTCCTCACGGTTCAGCGGACGCTTCCTTCCATTTTGACAGCCAGCTGTTACTGACGTTACTGACTACCGGTAACGTTACGGTATTTGAGCCATCGCGTTGCCGAACTGACGTACTGCTACATATTGGCATAGGAAGCAGATGTAATTACTTGATATTTGGTAAAACGCTATGTCGTGACTATCGTTAATACCTAACTGTACATTTAAACACAGCGCTGTCCAGATGCTATCATTGGCAATGTTGTTAGCCACCATGACAACAACGTTATATTGCTGATATAACGTCGTATTTTAGGTCAACTTAGTGTACCAATTGAAATCACTCATGGACTCAGTTAAAGTGTAAAACAAATTATAAACATTTCTTAGATCATGTCTATCTTGGAGACAACTTAAGAGAGAGATGGAGGAGGAAGAGGGTCGTGTGACGTCATGATATCGCGTTGATTCCATGTAGCTTTTTGTGACAGTTGATTAAAACAATGACGTCATACGAGATGAGAAGAGTCGTATGTTGGTAGCTCACACGTCATACATGCATGTAGTTGATATTTGTGCTGTGACTCAGTTCACAGAGGAGAAGTTGGGCCAGGCAGAGAAGACAGAGCTGGACGCCCACTTTGAGAACCTGATGAGCCGTGCAGACTGCACCAAACAGTGGACCGAGAAGATCTACCGACAGACTGAGGTCCTGCTGCAGCCCAACCCAAGTATGCCATCAGTGTAGCAATGCTGTCATCAGAGGAAAGAGGAGACACATTATCTTCTTTATGTGTGTTCACAATTGTATGTTAGGTGATAGTACTCTTAGCCAAGGGTGCTGATTTTATTAAAAAGAGATACATTATCAGATAACAGCCATTTTAACTCAAAAATACAATTTAGGATGTTATTATTCTATATTTTATTAATATCCATCGACAAAATAATCCAACAATGTAATGCTGGACTGGTGGAAAAATTAATTTTCTGGAGGTATTGTACTATTAATAGTCATTAGGGATGCACCAATATGAACATTTTGGCTGAGAACAATAGCCAACATTAATATTGCTGTTAGGGCTGACAACCAATATTTACTGATATCGATATATGTTAAAAAAAAAAGTTTCTGAGATAATATGATATAATTTTGTACAGACTGAAACTCATGCTAACTAAATTTTTGAATGTCTCCCCTTATTTTGAAATAAGGGGATTTTGTTTTACTTTCAAATAACCAGTTTACAGGGCGACCATAAAACATGAGTAACAGTGTTAGGTTTTAGCAACCATTACCACTTGTAGCAAGTGTGTAACTAAATTAATGTTTACAGTTTAACTCCCTCAACATACAATACTCCTGTGAGAAAGTTCATAATTTAAGGTGACCAGATTTATGAAATTAAATCCGATGACTTTTCCAGCTCTGAAATAATAACAGTTATTAAGGTATCGACTGGCTACTGTAATAACCATTGTTCTAGTCAACATGCATCATTTTCTCTCAATCATAAAACACTGAAATCAGGGACAGTTTTAACCGGGACTGGTCATCCAAAACAGGGACTGTCCCCAGAGATGGGGGACGTCTTGTCACCTAGTCATAAATTAGGACACGTTGAAAAACAACCCCCTCTCTTTTTCCCGACACACAAACAGCAACTAGATGAATATAAACCTCGGTTGTTAATATCGGCCCAATTTTACTCATCGAACCGATGCTGATATGATAGAAAAAATGCTGAACATTACCAGTACCGATATTAATGCAGATATATTGTGCATCCCTAGTAGACGTAGTATAGGTTTGTACCATTTTTACGAATGTCTTCAGTTTATTGTAAATCCTGTGACAAACACAATACTACAGCCAGTCAAGTAGTATTTTCCTGGTAGAGAATAGGAATCTGGGTTTACATCCAGAATTTCTTACCAAAATGCTGTGTGTATCTTTGAGGAAAAAGTGTTGAATGTTTTTTATTTCTCATAAAATATCTAGTAAGCCTGTTATTTGATCCGTGCTGAGATAGCTGTTCATTGTCTTCTTTGCTGCCACCATTGTTGGCACATGCTGTGCTTCTCTGCATGGCCTACAACAGCAGAATATGCTGAAACTGGCAGCATAAATGTCTTTCATTATATGCATGTGGTTCTCATGCACATGGCAATACAAACACAGTGGAGGGTCCTTATGAGATAAACATATGTCTGATAATAAAACTTACATAGTAGCATCAGTAAGCACCTCATATCAAATGTCAGTCTGTGATGTCATGAAACATTGTGTAAGAAACACTGGGTAATCAGCATGTCACTTCAGCTTTACCAAGGTTAAATAACTGTAATTGAAATTATTTATGGGTTTACACTGATATGGAATTATATAATGTGTGACTCTTTGATTTTCCATGCTGCAGTTGATCACACTGGTGAGTATTGTGCCTCCCTGTTTAAGTGTTGTGCAGTGGAAACCTTTCATGAATTATTAGTACAAAGAAGCAATTGATGAAATCAACAGGACCAAATCAGCACATGATTCTTTGGCATTTTTATCCAAGTTGGCGGCAGGAGAGACTCTATTTCATTATGAAAAAAAAAAAACATTTGTTTTTAAACCTTGTTCCATTCTTGTTTTATCAGATTATTATTTTTGTCCAGAATCCCTCCGTCTTGCTGTCAACGCGATCTTCTCCACTTCCTGCTTTGATCTCTGTGCCGTATACAGTCTTTTTATGCTCCAACTACAAATCCCAGAAGCCCCAAATTACTCACAGGCTGTGTGAGAGCGCTCTTTTGTCCCTGCTGACAAATACAGAAAAGACGTACACACACACACACGGCATTCAAGTGTTGTATTTTATAAGGTGAACATTATGCCTTTGGCACTCAAAGAGGTAATGGTGAAACTTCTGACAAGGATCCATGCCCAGGAACCCAGACGCACAACTCAGACAGATTTACAGTTCTCACAAGAGTCTTTATTTGGATTGACAAGATAACGGTATTCCAGCAGGGAGGCGGAGCACGGCCACGCGCCACCTGGCAGGTGGAGGCACGCGTCCGAGAAATCCCTACTCTTTCTACACTCGACTATTAACGGGGGGGGGGACCCGCTCTCAAAGTTGAGAGGGAAAACAGTTAGCATTACCTGCAAAAGAAAAGGGGAACGCTATCTGGGTGAGGCTGTGAAACGTTATAGTACTAAGCACACTAACGGGGAAAAATGGAGGGAAACTAACAAAGGGCACTACGAAGGGAATGGAGGGCTACTAGGATAAGGGAAAAAATATAGGAAATAAACGGGACACCTACAACTCTGCACAAGAACAGGGAATTACCAAAAGCTGGGAAAACTAGCAAAACACAAACAAAAACACAAGGATCTACTCCGAGGAGGATTCTTCTTGTGGGCTAAGGGGCACGGTGCTTACAACAAACACTAAGGTCAACTAGGATCTACTCCTAAGAGGATTCTTCTAGTGAAAACAAAATCAAAGGCTATCAAAATTACAAACAAAATTTACCACTGGAAGCACGAGGCAGCTGGAAAACATGGAAGGCAAACGAGGGAGCGAGGAACACACGGACGCAGGGAACATGACGATCACGCAACGAGATAAGGGAAGACAGGACTATTTATACATGAGGTGATGGGGAACAGGTGGAGACACTTAGGGCGGGGTCAGACAATCACAAAACGCGGGAAACAGGAGGAAGGGGAAGGGTGAACTGAAACGAGAGGGAACATTCAGTTATTTCAAAATAAAACAGGAAATGACAAGACAACATGTATGCACGGGACAAAAATGGTTAACTTAACTCAAACAGACAGACGCATCATGACAACTTCAGCTCCTTCTTTAATTTGACCTCATAAATCTGTCTTGCTGTAAATCTGAAGCATGCTGTTTGGCTAGCCTGTCCTTATTAAATTATTAAAAAGTAGGATTATGGGATTATAACTTGTCAGCCACCTGGATGATATAATTACTGAATATTTCCTATTTTGTCATTTTAACTCTCTGTCAGAACAGAAGATGTAAGAATGAACTGATCAAGATTCCTTGCTTCGCTTGGATGCTTTCTAATAAATAAATTATATAAATGTAGTTTTATATTATGGACATGTGATAGAACTCTTAAGATTAAACTGGACTAAGGAAGTAGATCCAACCCAGTCCTAGGGCCTCACTGCTCTTCATGTTTTAGATATTTCCCTCTTCATACACAGCTGATTAAAATAGTTAAAATGGTCAAGAACCACTGGATTAAGGACCTTTAAATAAAACTCTTATTGGCTTTCTCTGTAGGTGCCAGAATTGAAGAGTTCCTCTATGAAAAGTTGGACAGGAAGGCTCCATCCAGAATAACCAATGGTGAGCTGCTGGGTCAATATATGCAGGATGCAGCAAAGGAATTTGGTCCTGGTACTCCATACGGTAAGTATGCATCCACTTAAATATGTTTATGTGTTTGCATTAAAATGATAGATGCATGTTATGTGTTTTGTTGAGTTATGCACATTTTTCACCCCAAGTTTCTATCACTTGCATCAACATTGCTCCTCCATTTTTCCGCCGCACTTCCTGCTAAAGTGTGCATTGATGCAGACTCACTATTTAAGGGCTGAACGGTCCACTCGCCTGCCACCCTACGTGGTTTGCCTCTGCGAAAATGAGCAAAGTGTGTAGGGGGGTTTGGGATTGAGCATGTTCAACATGTGATCTGTATCTAGCTCAGGAAAAACCCATGTAAACGTCATTTTTTTGTTTCATTCCAAACATAAATTAAATGTAAATGTGAAAGTGAATCATAACAGCGTCTCTCACACATAGCCTTTACTTGGGTGGGTTGCCCATATAATAGCGGCTGACCAAGCAGTCGACCACTCTACCCTCTGAGCCACAGGTAGCCACATCTTAAAGCTTCCCCTGCCTGACAATCAGTCTGACCCTAAATGGCACCATAACTTATTAAATGAACTACATGATCATGCTGCATTGAAGTACACTTCAATGACATACTGTATGCTAGGATGTTGCCAACAGTGCCCTTGTTATTGACTTACCAGTTAATACCAATCATTTTCAAGATTTTTGCATTTAGTTTGGGGTTAATTATAATATTGTTTGATCTAGTCTAATTCAGGTAAGTAAATATTATCCTTGGGTTCTGAGTAGCCAATGGACAGAAATCATTTCCCACCTCTTTGTTGTATAATGGGGTGATTTTTTTCCCCCTTCCTTTGTTCCCAACTTGGAAAATTCTGTTTTGGGCTAAATCCTCACATGACATATTATCATGTTTTGTGAATAACATTTTAACAACGCTAACACCCAAGACAAAGGGATGTCTGTGCTCCCTATGTACCATTGTTATACCATGTAGCTGCAGGCTTTCTATTGTTCATTGCTGGAGCAGGGTTCCTGTCTTTTTCCCTTAGCAGTTTTTGGATCTGTATTTCAGTGAAATATCAAAAGTCAGTGTTTTGTCTCCAACAAACACTGAGCCAGAGAATTGACCGCTTGTTGATCTTATTAGAAAAGATGTGATGATAAAAATTAAAGACCAAGGTATGACTGCAAAGAAGGAAACTTAGTGTTTTTTTCAATTCTGATATTTGCAAGTCTTATCTTTGTCTGTTTGTTGTACAAAATTATGCACAGTTTTGATGTATTAATTTACACAACATATGTAATGGTCAATACTCTGCATGATTTCTTTAGTAAATTAATTTTTGTAGATGTTAATCCGTAAGTAGAGACTAAAAATGTGTAACATAAAGTAGCATGCAGTGTTAATAGAGTCATTTGGCAGTCCCAGAATATCGGCTGCATGGTACAGACAGAAGAACTAGTCATGGTAGTTAGTCACACGCTTGTATCATAGCAGTCCACCAGTGCAGATGTGTCTCCAACCACATGTTAAGGCCTGGGAACAGAGCAAGACTTTGAATGCATCTAATCCGTGTCTTGCAGGGAGTACATTGATCGAGGTGGGGGATTGTGAGAGGAGACTGGGAGCAGCAGAGAGGGAGTTCCTCCAGACGTCAGCCATCAGCTTTCTTACACCCCTCAGGAACTTTCTGGAAGGAGACTGGAGGACAATCTCAGTGAGTCTGAAACACTATATTCACTCAAGGCCATCACTGTAGTCAGTGCTGAGGTGTTTAGGGACAAATAAATCGTCACATTCTAGTAGAACACATGAAACTGCCCTTGAGCTTGTATATTCTGACTTATGAATATTGACATTCTGATTAAATTCAATGTATTTCGGATGCTGACTGGCCTGTAGACAGATCTGTGGTAGCAGTTATGGCATGGTAAAATCTTTCATTTTGTTTTTATTGACTTTTACAGAATAACATGTGTAAAAACACATGACCAAAATTAACACCACATAAACATTAAGAACTTCCCAGCATGAAAGAAATAAATTTTAAAATCAAAAGAAATAGGGATGCTAGGGGTGGGTATTGGCAAGGACTTCACGATACGATACATATCTTGATACTTGAGTCATGATACAATACATTATTGCGATATTGTGATATTGAACATAGATCACTGAGAAGCTACAAGCTACAAGTAACCCAAAATAAAGCAGCTCATATAGCTCTGATTTGTCCATATAGAACGTGTGGCACATCAATGTATAATCACCTGTATCTTTCATAAAAAAATATTATTTTTATTATGAAATTATAAATGAAAAATAAATTATTATTATTATTATTATTATTATTATATAAAATCCCAGAAATACTCTATAATAAATTAATGTTATTTTCTGATGAACATACTGCACTCCAATAGTAAAAGTAGTTGCCTTATCAAACAATTGAATATGTGTTTGTTTACATATGGGATACCATGAAGGTATTTTTTTTCTTTTGATCCTAGAAGGTAAGGAGAGTTTTTTTGTCTCTCCGCTTTTCTTTCTCTGTTTTATTTATGTATTGCTTTGCTCCCGTGTGAAAGGATTGTTAGTATGAATGTAATGGAAGTGTACTGTCTCTAATTATGTGTTTAGAATGAAAATATTATCTGAGAATGTAATGTGAGGAGCCCAGGAAGAATATCTACTGCAGATTTGCGGTATCTAATGGTGGATCCAAATAAATGAATGTTCTCTGGGGTTCATGTGTTATGGAAGCTCCACCAGCAGAGAGCCCATTAGATTATTGATTGACTGAAGCTGATCCATGACTTTAAATAGAAAGGTGCACTTTTTTTAGTATCTTCCTGCTAAAACCCAGATTTTGTTCAGACGTATATGTCCAACTGTAGTGTTCTTCTAAATTGAATGATTCCTGTTTGGTCTAGATTGATTGACAATTTGAGTGAAAAACCTTTTTTTATTAATTTAGCCAGGATGGTAGTAAATAAATTGGAGTCTGGGTTTATACTAATTGGTTTATCATTTTAGTAAATTTAATATTTTTAGCTTTTGGTACAGTATGTCTGATACTTGGGTGTCCTTTACTGCATAGTCTTTTTTGTTCCTCTTAAAGCCAGGGCCAGTTCAATGATTTTAAAAATGCAATGTATCTTTGGAAACTGGGGTGTTCACTGCACCACCAGTTAGAAAACATAACCTACCTCATGTTTGAATATTGAATTTTACAGTTCACAAGTAAAAACCTTCCAATTATAAGAAGTGTTTTTGATATAGGTCAGCATGGTTACTTGTCTTGTATTATGCTACACATCGTGTTTTGCACATCTTTGGAAGCATATTGCCTTTTATTCCTTGGCCTGTAATAGCCGACTTTCCTATGTGTATTTCAGAAAGAACGGCGCCTTCTGGAGAACCTTCGCTTGGACCTGGATGCCTGTAAAACACGCCTGAAGAAGGCCAAGCTGGCTGAGGCTAAGGCTGCGGTGAGTGTCTGTGCCTCCCAACCCACAGTCTCATTCCCTTATAGTGCCATAAAACTTTTGGTAGTGCTGGCATTAACTATGACTAACTCTCTTTGTATTCATAACCTCTGCAGTTTGATGGTGAAGTAAGTATTACATTTAAAGACTTTCAGTATGCCCTGTACATGTTTAGTTGGGGTTTTTTTTGTCTCATCTGCTTTGAGTTCATTTTTTGTGCCATTTAATTGGTGACAAACTATTAATCATTGGTTAAAAAGAGAAAGCAAAGCAATGGACTGAAAAAACAAGTTTGATCTGAAGTTGAGTCTTTGCAGTGAAAGCTTGAAACTTTAAACAGTCTGAGATATGAACACCAGTCGCTTATCAAATTCTGCAGAAATATTTGGCTGTGACTGGTGTTTATTCTGTCAGTGTTTATTTTACAGTCATGATTAGGGCTGCAGCTAATTTCAGAAGCTATAATCAATCAATTTACAAAATAGTTTAATATCATTAATGCAATTACTTTTTTATATAATTGGTGTAACTTATCCATTAATCATTGCGGCTCTAATCATGAGAACACTAGAGGACTAATGGTTCATTAAGTCTTTTATCTCAGCCATGTGGGACTGAAGTGGTCTTTCCAGTGTTACTTGCCCAGATATTTTTATTTCTGTGATAACTACTTTACTTTCAAATGAACAACTTTATATAGATATTTCTTACAAGGTGAAAATATTAACTTTATTTTCTCTGAATGGAAATTAAATTACAGAACAATATTAGAGATTTGGATCCTAAGTTGGCAGTGACACAGTGTTTATGATCGTGCTCCATCACCTAGTCTGGCATGTTTTCTTGTATATTTATAACACACATCTTTTCCCAGAAAAAAGGTTTATAAACTATTTGTAGATTACTGTTGTGAATTGTTGCATCTTAAAATGTGACAAAACCTGGTGCACAAACAATTCATACAAATTTCTGAGGGAGACGTGGCACAAACCAAAACGGAGCAATGGTTTGAGCTGATACCCCACTACTTCTCTCAGATATACTCTTATCCTAAACATTTGTTTTTATTGCAAAAACATTTGCAGGAGAATGCTTCGGAAACATGGGTTCCCCTCAGAGCCGACCCACAACATAACTAAGCAACTGCTTAAGGCCCTCTGGCCTCTAGGGGGCCCCCAAGAGCGCTGACAAAAGGCTGAATAAGGAGAAGGATTCTAGATTCAGATTCACGGAGGCCCCTAATATAAACATAACAATGACAAAATAATATGATACTCAGTGCATGGATAAACTCACAGTCACACATATATTTTATTTACAATGTCTTGGTAACACTAAGTTTATTTGTTTTGGAAACATGTCTCAACATCCCCCTCTCTAGTAAAATGGTTCTGTCCAGCTGCTCCATCAGACAGCCTGCAGAGAGCTAACTTTTCACAGACAGAGTGGAGCAGGAGATGGCAGGATGCCTCAAAAGTCAGGGAAAGTGAAAGGTCAACAGTCTGTCAAAGAATCCAGTTCTTTCATAGGTAAGGTGGGTCTCTTAGTGGTTCATGTGATGGAAAGTTCTGGAACATTAGCCTGTTAGCTATTCTTTGTTTAACATAGTTTATAAGCTAGCATACTTTTCTCCCATATTAGCTCATATTTCTGAAGAAAACTCTGGATTTATTTATTCAGTGCTTCCTCTACCAAGTAACTGTCATGTTGTTCTTTTCACTAATATGGGAATGATAGCCAAAAATATCATAGTCAAAAAAAATGCATAGTTTTATATAAAATAGTATCAAAATTTTCTGACGACCTCATGGTCAGCTATAGGGCAGAGCAGTGAAATTTTTTTTTATGGCTCTAAAAATCCTGAGTGTATGTATACAGTATGTATAGTAGTTGTGTAAATGATTAAAAAAACAGTATTATTGGCAGTAATACAGGGCCCCAATTTCAAATTTTGCTTAGGGCACCATGGAGGTTTGGGCCAAGCCTGGGTCCTCTCCTCTATTGTTGGCACTATTGTTAATGACAGGCCTCGAGTCAGAAAAAGACAGTAGGGATCATTTTTTTTAACATTGGTGTGCAGGATTATGTTAAAGCTGCAGTGTGCTTCAAGCAAATGTGTCAGTATATACTGACAGGAGTGCATGAGACGGATAATCTGTTTAAAAATATAATGTTCATCTGTGTCCTCCCGTGATCTGAATGGCATTTGCAAGCCCTCAATGTGCCTGAATGAAAGTGTTGAACCAGGCAGCACTGATCAAACAAGAATCAAGCTAAAGTTTCTGGAATGTCTCACAACCCTCATTTTACACTTGAAAAGTTCATTAACTAATGTATGGTTTTAAAACATCTGTAGGATAGAACAGGATATCGATTCATATTTGACAGAGCAGTGACTGACAGATGCTTTACAGCTGAATCCTCTGCTCTGATTGGTTGCTGTCCTGTAGCCCGTGAAATATTTCACCAGAGGACACATGGAAACATTAATTTTACAGATTATCTGTCTGAAACAACTTTTATCATGTTTGCTCAGAGTTACATCCTGGACCCTGGCATAAATGATTGCACTATTATTAGGGTTTTACTCTAGGAATGTTAGCTAGTATAATAATACAATTGCTGTTGTTATAAAAATTATAATGCATTGTGGCCTGTCACCAAAAGTCTTCCTTTCTTTGGATGCTCCCAAATATTGAGCACAAATCCATTAGATTTTTGAGATAAGACCCAGAACCATTTCTTTTCTTATTTCTTATTCTTATTTCTTTTTCAAACTGAGGACATCATATATAGTTTTGCCAGCAGGTGGCTGTGCAGCACTGTCAGCCTAAGGAAATATTACTTCCATTTTTCAACTCAGTTTGAGTTGAACTACTGCAATACAACCAGTTGACAGATCCTAGTCCACCCTCTTAGTTACTGTTGGGCAAGCTTGACAAAAGCGAACATATTATTGCTTAAATAAAGCAGTTTCACTGCTTTAGCTCGGAACTCCCTCTGGAGATAGAGATCTACACATCAACAGTAGCTCTTCCTCTGACCAGGAGCAGAGCTTTGACCCGTTGCTCCTCTGCTCCCTGCTGCTGGAGGCCAGGGCTGTAACACTTCTGCTTCTGTCTACATTAATCAACACAAAATGAAAGTTGCTCCTAACTGTAACTACAGATTTATCAGACCACCCAGTGTAAGGTGCCACTGCCCTAAATTAGTGTTTTTAATATTCCTGTGATGGGTAATCCACCAGTATGTGCAAGCTCTTTAATGATATTTTTAATGCTACAATATAATTATTGGTGTTCATTTTCAAATGTACTGTTTTACAGAAAAAATATCAAAGCGCATTCTTATTATTTTTTGATAGAGATGTTAAATTCCAGTCATTTCCTGTCATTCCTGAACAGAAAAAAATGTTTTAGTGGTTGTTTGTTATTCTGGATTCATTTCTGACTTCTCAGTGAATTACAGTGATCTGGATCAAATTTGGGTCTAAAAAGATGAATTCAGTTTAAATTCCTCACTCCTGTTCAAAATGGTGGAGTAGGGAACCCATTGCGGAAGAAAGAGCCCAGTTAAAGCTCTTGTACAGTACTAATTTTAATTTGTTAAGCACTGTACACACTATACTGTATAATGCAATCTGTCCTTGAAGATTGTGGCTTATACAGTGATGTTACCTTTGGACAGGCGTAGCATAGCATCCATGTGTAACCCAACAGGAAAGGGAAAAGTTCTGCTCAACTGTTATTGAAGCACAGAGCAAAAAAAGACACTCAGGGTGGGTTGGGCCTTGTTTGTGTTCAGTATGACAACAACAAATTATGACATGTATGTCATAAATGTCAGTGATTTTTGCAGCCTGTATGCATGTTAAGCATGTGCATGATTATATTAAAGCCTTAAATCTTCTACTTTCAATCACTCTTATTTATAGTTGTTTAGTCAAATCAGTGAATGCAGTTGTTACATCACCTATATAGCTTTCTTTTATGAGTTTCGTCAAACCTAATGTGAAAGTATGCTGCCAGTATTAATTGCAAACCACCTCTTCCATCTTTACAGTTGGCTGTAAAGTCATAACAAATTAATTATTGTATATAACAATTTTAGATCAAAGAGACAAAGACATTGACAGACACACACGCACATCATCATCATCACCATTATCATTATCATCATCATCTCCTCATCATGGCTCCTGGAATATATAAGACATCAAATTAACATTTAGTCCTCAGAGTTGATGTTAGAAGTAGGAAAAATGTTCCAGCATCAGGATTTTTCAGGAGTTTGACACCAAGAACCAAACAGTGATGTCTAGAGGACTGGATCAGAGCATCTCCAGACCTGCAGCTCTGGTGGTCTGTTCCTGGTCTGCAGTGGTCAGGATCTATCAAAAGTGGTCCAAAGAAGGACCAGAGGTGAACCAGAGACAGGGTCATCAGGTGCAGGTGGGGAGTGAAGGCTGGTCCTGGTGGTCTGATCCAACAGAGCAGAGAAGTTAATGCTGTTGAAGATAGAAAGGAGTCACATAGCACAGAATAAACCTTCAGGGGTCAGAGGTCAGGGCTGTTCTGGTAGAATTAGGCAGGAGGTCATAATGATCAGTGTTTATACAAAGTATAAAATCTCTGAAACACAAAAACATCATTTAAAAACCATAGACTCTTCTAACTCTTCTTCTCTGCCTTTTTGCATCAAAACTTTACTCACAAACGCTAAATAAATGTAATGACTTTAACTGAAGATGCCATAGTGCCACTTAGTTACTGTATTGTACTACAAACAAAATATATTACATTGACCTCTATCTTTGAGCACACTACAGAAGAGAACAGTAAGCTACTTGGTAACAGGTGTTTTCACAAGCAACTCATGATATTTCAAATGTAGATGTTTCTAACGTGGTACACATGGAAGGATGTGTTTGGCTTTGGCTTTAGTGTAAATCAGGCAGCTTGCCTATGGTTTAGTATACCTGGATAATAGATAGGCTGCATATGGCCCTGGTTTCAGTAGTTGTGCCACAAGAATCCATTTGTGTAAGAAACTGGAAAAACTGAATCATCAGCCACTGATGAGACTCATCAGTGCTGTTGTGTAGCTTACTGTGTAACTTTCTGCTGTGTTTACTGATATGCACTTCTTGATACATGATGTGTGCTGAAGTATGCACGGAGTATACAAGAGAATAAATGTTAAATAACCTTACTGTTTTTGTAGATGGCTCCAGATTTTCAGGAGACCAGGCCCCGCAACTATGTGCTTTCTGCCAGTGCCTCTGCGGTAAGGAGACTACTATGCTGGACATGAACAATAATACCTTAAAAATAAAAAGCAACCCTGTATGTGTAGTTCAGAAACAGAATGAGGTCATTGGCTATGAAAGGAGTGGGTGGGAACATTTTTTATTTTGTATTATGCTTCATTATTACAGTTCTTTATGAATTTTTGAAGAACAAGATCTGTTGAGAATGGTGTTTTAAGCTAAAACAGACAAACTCTGGAAAATCACTAATTTTAAGAGGTGATCCGTAATGTTAAAGTTGTGTTTGTTTACTTAAATTGTGAAGAAACCTTGGGTTTGGAACACAAATCCAAGCAGTGCTTTAATAGTTTAAACAGCTGTTTATGCTCTAGTCCTCTAGGACGAGCTGTCTGACTAGGTCACCTTCTCCTGGCTCTTTATAATCTTGATTTGTGTCATACAGCCCAACCCATAGTCAGTACAGTATGTGGTAGTCAGGCAACAAAACCAGACAACAATAAACCTGCTGATTAGCAGTTTCTCTAATATAAACACATAACATAAACAGACTTGACTGATTTTTCTTGTTATTTATAAGCTGATGTGGACACAAATACCTGTATATCTGCAGTCAGGTAATATTGGCATCGCTATAATCTAGTCAAATACGGTGTGTACAAGAGCATCTGGAAAGTTACAGCCTAATGAGGGAGAATTAACTTATTCCATTTTGGAATAAGGCTGTAACATAACAAAATGTGGAAAATGTGAAGTGCTGTGAGTAATGTCTAGGTTCTCTGTATGCCAGATTTTCCCTGTCATTACATTTTCACCTTCTTTTCAAAAAAGGAATAGAAAAGGAATATCAGCACTAGTCAATATAGACACAACTAGCCAATATACTCTGCACTACTTCTGCATTGTTTAGCCTCATAAGGAACATACTGCTCTAAATATTTATGATCAAGTGCAAATTATTAGCAATAGCAACGGGGACTTCCAAAACTGATTGAACATAGCTTGTAATGCATACCACAGGAATTAAGCCTGCCAAAATAAAATGTCTGAATGAAACAGCAACATCAGTCAGCACAAAGTCTCTCTCAGGCCCTACACAGAGTGAGCATTTCGATTGAGCCACAAAGTGTTTCTTTGAAAAAAGAGAAGGTGAAGTCTGAATTATGGAGTAGTGAGAAAATGGCATTTCAACATAAAATACGAAGAGATGGCATTGATCCAAAACCAAATGCATCAGACAAATGTGTTCCACCTACCACAGCTGAGAGGATGTCCTCCAGGGATTAAACAGGTTTAATTATTGACTAATGTGATTAGACACTAATTGTATACCACACAAGTGAAGGCCTTCTTTGTACTTATAACTTATAACTCATATTTCCGTCTTCCTCTTGTCTTGTGTGATCTGGCTTCTCAGCTCTGGAGTGAGGAAGTGGAAAAAGTAAGTATGCAATTCATACAGTCTTCTCTTATGAATGCCCCTTGGTATACATTACATTAAATGTATGGGAATGGTAACATTTGAGACTTCCTGACCTATATTATATATCAGTTAAATCACCAGGTGTGTCAGGTTATTATTATTTATTACCATTGTAACAAAACATCAGTATTTGATGGTCAGGGAATGAGGCTGGGGGACACAGATGTGGAAGTAAGGAAATAACTCACTAATGTTTGTCCTGTTGTTTCAGGCTGAGCAGGAGCTCCGAGTGGCCCAAACAGAGTTTGACCGTCAGGCAGAGGTTACACGTCTGCTTTTGGAAGGCATCAGTAGTACACATGTAGGTCAACCACACATCCTACACTGCTTCACTATTTCTGTCAGGATCATGCATAAAATAACAATTCCAGGTTCATGTCATGGTGGCTGTATTTATTTACTGGTATCTTTTCGTCTTGTCACCTGGGGGTTATTAAAAATCATGGCAGAGCACTGACATCTGAATCAAAAGTTGTATTTCACTCTGGTCACTTGCAGTCAGTGAGATTTTGTTTAGATGAGGAATAGGTAGACTACTGGTAGGCAACAGGTCAGGTACTGGTAGGCTACTCTTCGGTTACTGGTAGGCTGTAGGTCGGCTACTGGTAGGCTATAGGTAGCCTGCTGGGAGGCTACAGGTCGCTACTGGTAGGTTGTAGGTCAGCTACTGTTAAGTTGGGTACTGGTAGGCTGCTGCTAGTAGGCTGTAGGTCGGCTACTGGTAAATTGGGTACTGGTAGGCTGCTGCTGGTAGGCTGTAGTTCGACTACTGGTAAGTTGGGTACTGGTAGGCTGCTGCTGGTAGGTTGTAGGTCAGGCACTGGTAGGCTGTGAAGGTCAGGTACTGGTAGGCTTTAGGTCAGGTACTGGAAGGCTACTCTTTGGCTACTGGTAGGCTGTAGGTCGGCTACTGGTAGGTTGTAGGTCACCTTCTGGTAGGCTACAGATCGGCTACTGATTGTTGTAGGTCGGGCACTGGTAGGCTACTGGTAGGCTGTAGGTCAGCTACTGGCAGGTTGTAGGTTGGCTACTGGTAGGTTGCAAATCAGCTACTGGTATGTTATAGGTTGGCTACTGGTAGGTTGTAGGGTGGCTATCTCAGGATACCTTACCTGTTTCCAGGACATTTGACATTTTTTCCTCATTTTCCATGACTGGAAAATTGGTCAATCACTTTCCAGGTTTTCCAGGACATGTGGGAACCCTGACTCTGTCACTGCTTCATTGTTTCATCTCCTTTAAGTTATGGCTCTGAGTACATCTTGAAATAGATAGGCTAGTGACTGTTGTTGCTTATCTGCAGGTTAACCACTTGCGCTGCCTGCATGAGTTTGTGGAGGCCCAGGCAGCTTACTACAAGCAGTGTCATTTCCACATGCAGGAACTGCAGAAAGAGCTGGGAAGGTGAGAACCACATGGATAACATGGGTAAACTCCACCAGGCTTTACTATGAAATGGTATCAATCAGCCTACGAAATGATTGCATTGCAGCTCTACAAATTGCATGTATGTAGGTCCACACACTGTGTGCTAACTCTAAACAGTGTTAACAGTTGCCCAGGAACTAATTAATCACAGCTGTATTAACCAGAAATGCACAAACTGCGTCTACTCCTGCAGCAGTGCAGTTATTTACAGTGCCAGGGTGTCAATACTGCAAACAGCCAAATATACCTGCAGTTGTAGGTTACAACTTTTTTTGTTGATACACAGAATAACATGTAATTTATTAGCTTTTAATGATCTGTTCATTCTTAATTGACAGAGGAAAGTTTACCAATGTTGATCTGAACCCTCATTTACATATTGTGAAGAGCCTTAGAGATGCGTACATTTATTTATTTATATATCTAATATGAGTTCTAAATTGTGTCATGCCCCAGACGTTAGAGCTGCTATATTTCATGTATTGTATCTATTGTCAAGTTCTAGGGATGCCTGTCAGGTTTTGTTGTTTTTGCTTTTGATAAATGGTTTTCGTTGTCTTATGCCCTCAGTTCTGACGAGGATGTGTGAGTACTTGTGTGCTGATGATGCCTTTTAGCTTTCTTTTTGTCTATATATTCTGACCCACATGTTCACTTGTATTCCAGTGCTTCCCAAATCCATATTAAATGTAAAATAAAAGGGTGCTACAAATTTGGAACAGAATAAAATTGTTGGCTTTTCTACTTTACGGGACAAAGTCATAGTTTGTTGGTAAAATTGTTTCCTGTCTTTGAGATGTTGTTAATGATGCGATAGTTCGCTGTTAGACCAGTGACATGATTGGCTGAAAAGCTGTTTATTATCATCATGTGATTTGTCTTTAATCTCAAACAGTCCTTTTGCACTTTGCACTGCTGCACTAATAAAACAGGTGGGTCAGGGACACTCATGCAGTCAATACATACCACTTTGCACTTGTTGTGTCTCTTTGTGGAGTGTGTAACTCATGATGTACTTGGTTTCCAGTTGTGTGCTGACACTTTTTTTGCTGTTTTCTGTGCTCACCACTGTGTCATCTGCCTGCTGCATTCCCTCAGGCTTCCCAATGCGTTTGCACTGAACTCCAGTCATCCCACAGCTGCTGCCAGCTCTGCACCAGAAGGAGTCAGCAGCCCTGTGGAGATGGACACCCTGAAGATAGAGGAAGTTCAGGCACCAGCCACAGGAACTCGCAAGGCCAAAGTCCTGTATGATTATGATGCTGCTGACTCCAGTGAGCTCTCCCTTTTAGCCGATGAGGTGAGGTTTCATCACTAAGCAGCAGCTTGTGGCTTGAATAATGCTTAAACAGTGGACTTTGTTGTGTGGCATGTGCTGATTCAGGTAATGCATCTGCCCTTTTTCATGAAGTGTATACAGCTATTTTGGTGATAATGGAGTTGCAGGGGTCCTGGAAAAACTGGAAGGGTACACCCTGGACAAGTCTCCAGTTCATCACAGGACACATAGAGACAGACAACCACTCACACTCACATTCACACCTACGGACAATTTAAATTAGCCAGTTAACCTAATCCCCATGCATGTTTTTGGATGGTGGGAGGAAGCCGGAGTACCCGGAGAGAACCCACGCAGACACGGGGAGAACATGCAAACTCCACACAGAAAGGCCCCAGGCTGGGAATCGAACCCTGTACCTTTTTGCTGTGAGGTGACAGTGCTAACCACTACACCACCGTGCCGCCCTCCATTATTCCAGTCATTGAAAAAAGCTGTTTTATAGCACTGGACCCACATTATAGAGGAAATTGTACTGAGTTGGTTTTAAACTGCTGGAGCTTTTAACATTGCAAACTCTTAGTGTCATAACCTCTGTCAAGGTGCTGATCCTGCAGTGGTGATGGTAGACTGCTTCGGTTTCATTATCTAAGTTAGTGTTAAAAGCCCACTTACCCACTCAGCTGTACTGTGAAGACAGACAAGCTTTTCTTTTAAGGTCACATTATTACTTTGCTCAGGTGGGCTCTCAAATAGAGCAACAAAGATGTCGTCAATTGTGAATATGTGTTCATTTTAACAGTGGGACTACAGTCTGTATTGTTTTACAGTCTTACAGATGTACATACATTTCAATGAGCAAAATCCAATACTACCCACATTAAGTCCAGACTCTGTGTGTTTATTATGTTTCAGTTACAAGTTGCAACAGGGGCTGTGTTCAGGGGGTATACTTTATGAGCCAGAAACCCCTCAGTTTTAATGTTCAAAGTCTCCTTTAATCCCTGTTATTTTGGCTTTAGCCATACTTTTTTAATATTATGCTTAAAGGAGACGTATCACTTATTTTCAGGTTCATACTTGTTTATGTACACTTTATTTGGTTTTCTTTTTCTTCTTTTCCTTTTTTCTTTTATTTTCCTTATTTGTTACCCTCTTCCTATGTGTACACTTATACTTGTTTATATGCATTAAAGCTATAGTGTGTCTTTCTGTTCAGAAACACTTTTTGTTCTACTGGGTGAAATGGTCCTTCCACCCTGAGAGCAGTCAATATATGATGTGTTCAGAAAAAGGAAGGAAAAGAATCAGACCTCTGTGGCAGCTACAGGACTGTAAAAACTCTGACCAATCAACTGACACTCTGTTTGAATGGAAATAACCAATCACATGCCTTCATCTCTCGTCCTGACCACCCCCCCTCTGTCTGGCACCATGTTTCACTGTTGCTGGAAATATCCAGCACACTCCTCTGGAAAAGAGTTAGCAAGAGAGGGGGCGTGGCTTTGGACAGCGCACTGATGGGAGGGGGAGGAGCTTAGAGGAGGCTGAGAGGAGGTGTCATTTTCAAATCTTGCTAGCTCTCTAACATCACCAACTATAGCTTTAATGTTCAAAAAACACATCCATCTGAATATACCTGTTTGTACCCTGAGTTTGGAGCACCAGACTGGGTGGTTCATTTTTAGTAGGTTTGCTAGTAGATTTTTCATGATATTCCCCTTTAAAAGTGTCCATGTGCTCTGTGTTACAGCTAATTACAGTTTACACAGTGCCAGGAATGGACTCTGACTGGCTGATTGGCGAGAAAGGAAACCAGAAAGGAAAGGTACCTGTCACATACCTGGAGCTTCTCAGCTGAAGAACTCACGTTCATCCACCCACACAAGCATGATGTGTGAATACTACTCAAGTCATGAGGATATCTCAATCACTTCATTAAACACCACTCTGACACTAACCTTCAATAGCTGTTAAACTCACACGCTCATCCTTCTCTGAACTCACTTTGTTTCGGTGAGAGCCGGGAAGTCCCCATGGGGAATAGTTAGCATTCCTTTGAGATGTGTTAGATGGATTATCACACTGTTTTCTTATTTATGACCTATTTATTGTTATGCATCCCAAGGATAAGGTAGACACACTGTCTCCAGAGAGCTCTTTGTCAAATTAAGTTGTTTTGTTTTTTAAATTATCTTTATTTTCTGTTAAAGACAGGGATGGTTGTCATTAAATAATTCATCCTTCATCATATTACTTGGAATTCTTATTCTGAAAGCAATCGATACATCAAATGCTCTGTGACAGAGAGAAGAACTGAACTGTAATGTAATGATTGGACAGTTGTCACCAGAGTCTTCCACAAGCTGCTAGCTTGACTGTTATGGGCACTAACAATAGCCATGTTTGCTGTTCAGGTTCATTATGTCATAATTATGTTCCTGGTGGTAGTTTGGGGGCAGTGGATTATTTTTTAAATCTAGTGTTCGCTCGCTAGATTCTCAGTCTCACCCAACTTGTCTTGGAGGGGGAGGGGAACATACTTCCATTAACACGCTTGTTTTTGCTGTCTGAAAATGTACATTTAAATATGCAATAGAGGCAGTATTTTATAAAATATGTGGCAGCTTGCACATATTCCCAGAAGCAGAATCTCAACAGTGGATAAAGTTTCATTTTTGTTGTTGATATTAGAGATGAAGGTTTTTATTGAGGCAACTTTGTTTTTATCAGTGCAGAAATCAGAAACCACTCACTTAGGTTTGGCAAAAACATAGTTGTGCTCACAATAAGTATGTAACCTGAATTTCACTGCATTCAGTGCAGATTGATAACCAGATTTCATAGAGTGTGTCTGTAGGAGGCAGCGGTACGACTAAAACAAGTATGCAATAACTGTGCCTCCTTTCTCCTGATTAAAACCTTCCCCTGCAGTTAACAGTACAGGGTCTAGCATGTTAGGTCATTTTTGAGAGGAATTTTCATCAGCATGTCATCATAGGGAGCTCTACAGAGAGCCTTTTGTGTTTTTATTAGGGCTTTTGAAATTATCGCGTGAACGCGATTAATCCGCTGAATTTGCACAACCTGAACTCTGCTTGGACAAACTGCCCAAAATGCATTGCTAATTTTGACATTTTTATTCGCTAAAATCAGAGCGACACCACATTATCTCTTATGAGCACTGTGTTTATGAAAAGAACATCTCTTTCTCTTTTCCTTTTCATCCATTTCATGTTACAAATTAATACTTTAACGATGCTGTTTGGTGGATTATTTGTTTGCTCAATTACAGGAAAAGATTGGACAGATTCAGAAAAGATGGTTACAACTGTGTTGTTAGTTTCCTTCATTTTTTTGAATGGAGTTCTGCTTCATGACCTGCCAGCATGTCTCTGGTAACATTTTAATTCAGTTTGTCCAAGTAGAGTTACCATCACACAAATTGTCGGCAGCCCTAGTTTCTATGTAATGTGAAGGCTACCAGTGAGGTGAGGCTCAGAGTGAAAAACTGTGGCACCACCAGCTGTCATCTGACTTGCTCCTAAAGTTGTGTTATTATGGTATGGACGGCCTCTGAGTGTTGCCATGGTTTTACACTTGGAGACTAACCCGACCACAGTCTTAGAAAGAAATGGTTTTCAGTTGGTTTTAATCTGCACACTGTCCCTTTAGTACAGTTCATCTCTGTATGACAGACACTTGAAAACTAACGTGGACGGACCACGGATCACTGTGACCACATCATCACAGATGCTGCAATTACCAGGTTTACTTTAAATCCAAAAAGGTAAATGAAAGGCATCAGGGCTTCCTAGTTTTGGTGCAGAAATGTGTTCATTTCTTCCATCTCTTGTGTGTTGTATCTTCTTTTTTAATGCTTAACAAAAACATTCAATACATTCAAAACATTACTGAAAAACAATAATTGTAATTTTTTTTCATGTGTTTATCGTCCTATCACCCCCACCTCCTGGAGAACAGATTTGCCTTAACTGTTGATTGACAGAAAGTAACACCTGTGTTATTTAAAGCAACAGTAACCTGTGAACATGACTAGCAGCCATTCTGCTCGACTGATTTATGGCTTGGTTTGAATTGACTTTTTTTATTATATTTATTATGATTATTATTTTTTTTGCCTGTCACGGTTCTCCACCTCTCTGAGGATATCCCTTTAAACAATATGAACATCTGTGCAGGAAATAGACATGAGCACTCCCATGCTAACTGCCTTAAGGTGATGAGAAGGAACTGCTAAGGCCATCTGCTGCAACAGACAGCATCCAGAGGTTTAATGTACACCACATACAGCATGCAAGACTACAACTGCTTTGATTCCTGTGTGTGTTTGTGTCTTGTTTTGTTTTGGTATTTTTTTTATTAATTAATGTCATTCATGTTGCTGTTATGTCTCATGTCTTCAAGCTCAGTGCTGCATGTGCTGCTGGACCTGCGTCTGTATACGAGTATAAAACTGGATCACCAAAATGTTTGAACAAAACTGACGTATATGCATGCACTTTGTCTTTTTTTTTTAACATCCTTTCTGATTTTTTTTTTTGTTTTTCTGAAATGAGCACAATGCTTGAATGCAGGACTCTACCAGCAGAGGTGAAATTAAATGAGGTTTGTTACCTGCAGGCAATGACAGGTGAGAATGAGGTCTGATGAATGTTGCTGGCAGACGAATGTAATCCACATCATGTGTTCATTTCACAAATTTTCAAGGAATTTGTTTCCAAAATGATTTTTTTTAACTTATACTGTTGTGTTTCAGTTTACCTCATCTATTATTATTATTATTATTATTATTATCATTATGTATTTTGTCAAACTGTGTATTGTCTGTTCCTTAACCATGGTGAATGTCTAGGATTTAATAAAAAAATATAAAATTTATTTGAATTCATTGACTTCACTTACTGTTTACACACCATACAGACTGCCATGAAAGCCAGAGTCAGTACATACATGCCTTAAGGTGCGATTCCTCTAAATAACTTACAAACTTGGTATTTAGAGTCACTGTTCCAATAGCATGCCAGCACAAACCGTTAAATAGAGATTAATGGAAGAATCTGTAGGCAAGACGGGACAAGATTTTTGTTTCTGAGTAGTATTTTCCAGTCTCTTTAGAAGGGGCTCTTCATTTAGACTCATATTCAGCTTTTCAACAACAAAGAAGTGCAACAAAAGGCCCTCAGTTAAATTTGATTGACAGATGCCTCATCAAGTCACCTGCCTCTTCCACATAGCATTTTGTTCCATTCTACCGATAACATGAAGCAGCTTTGGATTTAATGCATTTCAGATCTCTTTACATATTTATTTTTATGTCCTACAAATACCTGTTTTAATTTTTCCTTTTTTCTTTGTTTCTTATACACAACAACAATTCTCATTCTTCGTTTTGTCCTTTCACAACTGAAAGCAGCTGCAGCAGCGGGAAAATCTCTGCTGAGTGAGCACTGGCCCACACTTTTCAATCAATTAATTCTTTTATTTTTCGGAAATGAATCCTCATAATTTCTTCCATGATGTCAGTTGACATCACTTCGCTGCCATAATATTATGAAACCAGTTGTTTCTATATTGCTTTACACTGCAGAACAGGAAGTAACTTGGGTTCATATTGTCCAACTACCTCCAGATTTCTCATGCATGGTGACAGTTCCTCCCTGAGGTCATCTACAGTTTTGACTCATCAACATCATATTATATCATATGAACTTCTTCCAGGAGATAAAGCAGATCTGAACGTTGATGTACTGACAACATGTAACCATTTGCTATAACTCTCAAACTCTCACTCTCAAAACTGGTAAAAATGGCAAAATCTTCATGATGTCACATAGTTTTAGTGTTTTTGTGGAACTTAGTTGCCATGATTATTGTCAATACTTTAATACCTGAGCCTCAAAATTTCTGTCTGGATCTTTTTTGCTTATATTGAAATTACAATATCTGCCAATTATTTACGATTTACTGCATGTCATGAGCGTGTAATAATAGTTTAAAATGAGTTTCATTTGGGAAAAAAAATGCAATTGAACATGAATAACAGATTTTGCATTTCAAGTTGAAATTTTTTTTAATTGCAAACTTCCTGGTGAGGCATGAATGAAGTTACTGTAATGACACCATGTTGGCTGTACGGTGCAATGTCTCAGCTTTCAGAAACCATTTTTTTTTTTCCAATAGCACTAACGTTACGTAATTACGGTAATCCAAAGTGTGCATATGCAATGTGTTGCTGGCGACGTCTGAGGTGTTAAAGGGTTAAGTTGGTTATTAGGAGCTAATGTTGCTTTAAAACAAACTAAACTTGGCACACGTATTAACTCTCTGAGTACCATGAACGTATACTCAGCAACAAAAGAAGCACAAGTTTTTTTAAGCGGCCCCAAACTATAAAAGGAAGAGAAACTTGACTCGTCTGAAAACAGAACATCTGACCATTGTTGATGTGTCCAGTAACGATGGACGTTACCCCATTCGTGGCGGCGATGGATTGGAGTTAACGGTAGACCAAAGTATGGCCTACCTGTTCATAGGTCAGCCTGTCTTAGCCGCCTGCACACTGTTTGAGCACTGATACGGGGTTGGTGACGTCCAGGTGTCTCAGCAGCAGTAACGGTGGCGGGAAGTGTCCGGTCTCTAAGATTGAGAAGACGGATATAGCAATGCTGAATGTTGGTCGTCACACGTGGTCTGCTGCTGCGTGGACGATCTGAAGTGCCGTTTGTGGCATGGAATCTGGTTCTGAGACGACTAATTGTCGTTGCCGACTATTTTTTTGAGTTATCTGTTCCAATCACTCTATCAGAGAAAAATCTGAGTTGTAGAAATAACTGGAAACTCAAGAGAGCCATGACATTATGTTCTTTATAACTGTATGTAAACTTTTGACCACGACTGTACGTGAGTTCAGGCATCATCACAAAAGCATTTAGAGAAAAGATTTTTTCCATTTTATGCAGGTAGGGTAGACAAACAAAAGTGCCGATCCCATTTTCGTACACCAGTGCTCTAGTCGCCTGGGTCGACCACACCTTCGTTAATCTGGCCATCAGAATACGGCGTCACAACATTGCATTTTGGGCACATGTTACCATTCATGTGCAACCTTTTGTCCAAACAAACATTTTCAGAGTCATAGTACAAAATTCTGTACATCATGAAAGATGACTCAGAATGGCCAAAAACGCTGGCACAAGGCACCTCCTGTTTTAAAAAAGGGCTGGCATGAGTTAAAAGTGCTTTGGTGCAAAAGGTGTTGAAATCAGTGCAGGCAAAGATATCCTGACAATTCATCATGCTCCATAAAATAGTTAAGTTTAATATTTCATAACACAGGCTTTGAAATAAAATGACCTAAAATAAAATCAGCCTGATTAGCTACAGCGCACATTACACAGAGGTGAACTGCCCCTTCAAAGTAAATTCAGCTGAAGACAACCCAACTACCATCTGAGTTTTGGTTCAAATGTTTCTTGTCACAGTAACTGATTTGTACAGATAAGATGGTGATGTGGTGGGAGGCGGACATGAGAGGAATTCAACTCATCCAAATGACAGCCGCTAAACAAACATTCCTGAACAAGCGGCACACAAAGCCCAATGCATTCCTAACACTGTGTTATAACACAGAGTGTAACCACAAGTGTGTTCCTGGTATCTGTGTGGGTTTTAAGACCAGCTGTAAGGAAGTCACCACGCCTCATGTGAACTCAATTTTTAAATTTAACACTGGTGTGTTACAAACCTGCAAAGCTTTCAGCAGTGTGGGTGACCCCAACCGTCCCTCTATCGTGGAGCCTGGGATCAGCTTGTGATCTGTCTGGGATCAGCTTGGGATCAGCCTAGGATAAGCCTGCGATCCAGCTCCAGCAGACTTAAAATCAGTTTTTAGCACCAGGCTGTCAGGCTGCTGAACTAACATCAGAAACATTTTGGTGCTCTTCGTCACCTCCCTGCTAATTAATTATTGTATTACTGTATATTGCACAATGCTGCTGTGCACAAGTAACTACTTTTCACAGTCTGGTCAATTTCATAGTCATAGTGCCTTATTAAAGTGTCGGTGCCTCAGGTCGCTTTCACACTGTCCTCGTTTGGTCTGCTTTTTGTGGACCAGAGTTCGTTTCCTCAGATAGTCCGCTTCGTTTGGGCAGGTGTGAAAGTTCATATGAACTCTGGTGCAGACCAAACAAACGAACTCTGGTCCGCTTGAAAACAGGGGTCTCGGTTCGTCTCAAATGAACCCTGGTGTGGTTCGTATGCAGTGTGAAAGCTCACCGCATCAAACACAGGACCAAATGTACACAGTGATGTACAGCAAGTACAGCGCACACTCCAGATAAAACAAACAACGAGTGACCACCGTTAGCAGTTAGCTAGCTTAGCTCAATCGTCTGAACAACATAACCCATAAATTCACAATTTGATGTATTTGAACAAAATTAATCATAACTACCAACAGTCACAGTCCTTAAACTCTGTGCTGATGTGTTGTCACATGTTATATTGTCAGAGTTAGAAAATGAACAGCTTCAATCCCTGACAAACCACGTTAGCATTAGTGACGGTTACGTTCACTAGTATGTAGGTTGACATCGCTAACATTATAGCATTCCCTCAAATAATGTAACGAAGCACCAGTCCAGCCTGTTTGTAGTCTGTGAGGTTACATACGTGACTGTTGATGCTCAGAAAGTTTGGTGTGGTTCAGGAATTACAGTGTGAAAGCAGAACTGAACCAAGTGATAAACGCAACAATGCCACAACTTTCAGCCCCCCAAGAGAACCGAGTCCACTTGGTTAGGTGTGAAAGCGGCCTTAGTTATGTTGTCTGTTTACTGTGCTTTACACTTGTTGCTGTCAGTAACAGTAGTAGTTACTACTTTAACGTAGCATTTGTATGTATTCACTTAGTTTTAATACTCAATATTTAAAATCAGATATTATTATATAAGTGTTAAGTTCTTTGTGCTGACGGGGAAACTGATTTTGTAATTTGGATTTCACTGTGTTCTGCTCATACTGTGCTATTGACAATAAAGTTGACTTTGACTTTGATGTACCACACCCTGATAAACCTCAAACTGAACTTTCTTTTCTTTGCCAGTCTTTTCACAAATATCACCATTGTTACCGTATCTAAACTGTCTTGGTCAGTCCACAAACAAGGAGCTGAGACATCATGTGTGGGTGAAAAGTGAAACCAGGTGATCAGGATCAGTGATAAAAATTTCCAGGAGCGTATCATGTGAAAGCTCACTTATTCAGTGTTTGTGATCAGATATTTAGGTTTCTACAGGGCATACCAAGCCACAAACTACAACCCAGTCATGTTTTGTGGGCTGCCTAGATCGGAAAATAGTTCAGAAGATTGACCAAGCTGTTCACAACTGTCTCCACTTCCTATTTCACAGACAGACTTATTGTCGTGATATTGGTCCACTGTTCATACCTCCACAGTGCTTTTGTTGCTTGTAGGCTGCTCTGAGGTTGGTGTGACCCTCCTGACTCCCAGCATGCCAGCCCTTGGCCTACACTGATGTCTGCTAGCATCCAGCCTGACTCCAGCCTCAGTCCAGGGGTCCGTTTCACAAAGCAGATTTAAACTCTGAGTCTGTTAACCCTGAAATGAGGAAAACTGAGTTTTCCATTTCAAAAAAGGAGGTAACTCAAACCAGAGAAAGAGGGGTGACCTAAGCTCTTGTCAGTTACCGTAGTAACAGACTCTAACCTCTAAATGACGCTAACCTGGTCGGGACCAGGTTTTCTCAATGAACCTTGAGTTTCTCTCCGCCCTCTTTCAGCCACACGCTATTTGATTTCCTCATTCATTCATTCAGTCAAAATGATATGTTCTTTCATTCACGTTCCAATGGGTGAAGGAGCAGCATTACTGCGCAGAGAATTAAATATTCGTTGGGAGATTGTTATTAGACCGCGCATAGATGTTCTTGCCATTTCACATCACAATCCATAATGTACATACACAACCTAATCCGTCCTTACATACTTTAAATAAAGTAATAAAACTTTAAATAGAAGTATTTAACAGAGCATGATATGGATGGAGAGGCTATGTGTGGCAGTGAAATGCCCGTCAATGTTTGTCTGCAGAGTCGTTTCAGTCTTCCTTCAGATAAAACTTATGTCTGCTAGTGTGCTGTTTACATCTCTGTTCTTGTGATTACAGCAATGAACAGAGCGCTGTGTGATTTCTAGTAATATGATTCAGGAGAGAAGAGATTTTGAAGCATCTACAACTTCTAAACCTTTCCAAGATTAGTGAAAAGTATACTGGGCCAAAATGGCGATGTAAACAAACAAAGTCACATGGGGTCCGGAGCTCGATTGAAAGTCGGAGCCAAGATAAAGCCAGCGATCCACTATGGAGGATTATATTGCAACGGTTGCGAAATAACATTCGCAGTTGCTTACTGTTGGATGAAAAGTAAAATAAGATGCTGTTTTCAGTTCTTACAATTGTAAATCTGACTCGAGAGGAGTAAGTGCCTCACCAGCCATGAACCTCACCACACGTCACTAGTTGAACCTGCTTTGTGAAACGGACCCCAGGTCCAGCACCACAGGGTCCAGCTCCATCCAGCTTCTGTTGCACTGTGACACTTGAACATATAACATGCCTGTATGACAAGTCAATAATTTAACAACCATCATCACAAAGCATACAACTAAAATCTCACCACATGGAAGTCCCGTCCCCTCCACTTCCAACCACCCACCATAAATGGTCTTGTACACTTTCCATACTATGAAACTAGCTTTACTGTGACATCATCACAACGCAACATTTACCACCTCAAAACACAACTCCTCGACTCTGATTGGGTTGTTTTCCTTTGGACACGCTGAAAACTTAGAAATGATATAAAGAGCACAGGAGGACACAAAGGTACATATTTCTTTCCACAGATTATCTCTCTCATACACTACTGTCAGGATGAATTGAAACTGTATTATAAAAATAAAGTATTATCATGTCTTATCAAAGCTACCACCTGTCATGCTGTCTGTCTGTATTAATTAAGTTACCCATTTTTGTCTTATGCCTGAATGTTGTCCTGTCACTTCCTGTTTTATTTTGGAGTAATCCTGTCTCCCTCTTGTTTCAGGTGTTGTTGCTTCCTGCCCTCCTGTGTCTGTGTGATTGTCTGGTCCCGCCCTGATTGTTTCCACCTGTGTCCCATTACCTCATGTTTAAATAGTCCTGTCTCCTCTTTGTCTTGAGTGTCTTGTCTCCTCATGTTCCCTTGCCTGTCTCAAGTCTGTGTTTCCAGCTTTCCTGTTTCCAGACATCTCCTCATTCTCCAGTGATTTTGTTTGTTTTGTAGCCATAGTGCAGTTCTTTTGTTTCTTGTTTCACACCTTAGTGCTGACTTTAGTTTCTAGTTCCATCCTTGTGAGTAATCCCTAGTTTCTCTTAGGCTTCGTCCACGCGACAATGGCATGATAACGATAAGTATTTCTACATGGCAACGCAATAACAAGTGTCGAGTAACAGAAATGTATACAAATGCCACACTGAATGCAAGAATGCAATGAGCATGTGCATGAAGGCCTTGTTTACTACTACTTCTGGTCACGTGGTGATGTGACGTCATCGTTAGCAACAATGCCAGGTACACACTGCAACTCCGAAATGGTGTTGTCAGATCTTCTCACTCTGGAACCCGTTGTCAGAAAACACAGTTTTCAGTCAGCGACAATGCCGGAGCCATCTGTGCGCAAGGCGGAATCGGTATTAAAGTTTTGTCAGAGTCACAGAATTCCGTGTGGACGGCACCTTAGTGTTTTTTCCTCTAGAGCGGAGAGATTTTGTTTTAATAATTTTGTAGCCTCCAGAGTCAGAGTGCCCTGTTTTGTTTTATCGTCTAGTCCCTCCTCGTAGCGTATGAGTTGCAGGTGATCCTTGTTCATAGCCATTAGTATAGTGTTCCTAGTATCCCTGTCACAAATGCATTTTGTACTCCTGTTAGTCTCTCTCAGTTAGATTATCCTCCTTGTCAGTGCTTTTTGTTATTCTTTTTTTTTTCATAGCCTTTTGTAAGATCCTTTTGTGTTCACAGATACTGTTAAATTGTTTCCCTCTCGTTTTTTGAGAGTGGCTTTTGGTTTTCCCTTTTTTTTATAGTTGACAATAGGGCTCCCCTGGTGTGCGCTCATTGCCCTTGATCCCTGTCTCGAGTTGTGCGTTTGGGTTCTCCCAGGAACCAGATCCTCACCCCACCTGCAACCTAAAAGCATGCTACCCTGTTCCTGTAGAATCACAAGCGTGAACCTGAAAATGAGCATTTGGCAGTAGCTCAGTCTGTAGTGACTTGGGCTGGGAATCGGTGGGTCGCCAGTTCAAGTCCAGGTCTGACCAAATGTGGAGAGTGGACTGGTAGCTGGAGAGGTGCCAGCTCCTCCTCCTGGGCATTGCCGAGGTGCCCTTGAGCAAGGCACCGAACCCCCAACTGCTCGGGGCGCCTGGATAAGGGGCAGCCCCCTCACTCTGACACCTCTCCTCTAATGCATGTGTTTGTTCATAACTTGTGTGTGTAATGTGCAACTGAAAAAAATATACTAACAGAGTGAAAAAATGTAATTTCCCTCACTGAGGGATCAATAAAGGAATTCTTCTTCTTCTTCTAATTTAAATAATCATCTGACCACAGTTTCCCAATACTTTGAAAAACATCCTGCAGCAGCAGGGGAAAGGTCATGGATGCAGACAGAAGAAGTTTTCTGTGTGGTGTGTGAATAAAAAGAGTTCATCTCTCTGCTCAGTCTTCCTTGTGCCAAACCAAAGCTTCCCTCGTTGACACCACGTGCTCCTGTAGCAAAGTGTGCTGGCAGTTTCTGCTGACAGTTTTTCATTGGCTTTCCTCCAACTGTTCATGTCCCTCCTGTGCATCATGTTTCATAAAGTTTGAAGACCATGTATTTCTAAAAGCCTAAACATTTGTAAAGTGACGTTTCTTCATATTGATTTCAAAGTTTTTCAGTCAGTGAACATGATAGAGGTCATAGAGGTGTGGATTGAACTGTGGATCACTTTTTGTTGCTATGATTATCACCTAACCTCTAACCATGGTAGCAACATTAGCATTGGGGAAGGGCTAATTATGAAGGTTAAATTTATAGGTTTATTTATTTACTTGTATTGTGCTTTGTATAATGCATATTGCATTTTGCTCATGTTGATATGCACATTTACCCTGAGAAATGTGTTCTGTCATCTCTTAGTGATACCAATAAACAAACACAGTTCAGCAAACCAGTCTGTCTTGTATGAGCTCATCTTTTAATGCGACAAAACACATTTTGCTCTCAGTGTGCTCACATGCTTGCAGTGGCGTGTAAAAGCCTTTTGAAGGGCAGGAGTGGTATGATGACATCATCCTCCACTGACATGAGTGCAGTGAAGTCTCTCTCCCCTGCAGGTTTGTCACTGTTTATGGCAACAACGAAAATGAGAGTTGGATTTTGTCCTCCATTTTTTTTTTGTGTGGACTTTTTAGCGTTCCTACTGGCCCGGTGGAGTCGTCGTCACACTGGGAGCTATCCAGCGTCTTGCCCCTTTCTGTTCAGAGTGGACAGCATCTGGTTCTTTTTTTTTTGGGGAATATTTTATTTTCAATTTTCAGTTCAACAAAATATAGCTGGAAATCTGAACACACAACTCCAGACCACTCCCCCCACCTACCCACAGTCTGAAAAAACGGGTATATATATATATATATATGTACAGATATATTTGTTTTCTGTTTTAACTTTTTGTTTTATTTGCTGGTATGGTCTACTTTCTTTAAAGAACAAGACCAGACTGTGTGGTATACTGAGAGTGTGCAGCAAAATTGCATGCATTAATCGCAATGATCTCACTGACACTTTCAAGCTGAGAACACTAAGCAAGGCCCGCTCACTCCGCACTGACCAGAGCCACTCCTTGGCTGGTGATTTTGAGCTGCTCCCTTCAGACTGCAGGTATGGCCTGCCTAGATGCAGGTCTAATAGACTGAAGAACTCTTTTATCCCTACTGCCCTACTGTTTTTTTTAAACAAGTGATTTTTTTTTTAGTCTGTCTGTTCTATTTATTTATTTATTTATTGTTGTCCTGTCTCGTGTGTGCACTGTCTGTGATTGTAGTACTGCTGGCTGTAGAGCGATTTGCCCCATGGGTACAATAAAGAGAACCCTAGAATCCCTAGAACCTTGAAACTTGATATGAGTTCATTCTGTTTCAATGGTGTTTTGGGTGAAAATATGTTTTTTAGTCCAATCCTTTTCCGGACTTCATGCCACGTTTTGATGATATAAATCAAGACAGGGTTATCAGTCCTTCTGGAAATAATAGTAGGAGTCCACTTATAGATGACATCTGCAGGGGTATTTTCTTCAAGAGCATACATTCCAACTGAAACCCAGGGTGGGACATTTTCACCCTCAAAAAGAAAATAAATAAGTTGCATTTGTGCAGCCAAATAATACTTTCAAAATTAGGCAGTCGAAGACCCCCAGTTTGTAATCCCATGTAAGTTTTTCTATTGAAACTCTTCGAGTCTTACCATTCCATATAAACTGTCTGACATTAAGGGTTTAAAAAAAACTGAGTGGCACTGGAATCGGTAAAGACCGAAAGAGGTACTGCAGCCTTGGAAGAATATTCATTTTAATACAGTTTATTCAGCCAATCAGAGTAACAGGTAAATTTATCCACTTCTGTAAATCCTCTATTATTCAACTAACCAGTGGTAAGTAACCGAGTTTGTACACACTTTTAAGGTTATTATCCAATGTAATTCCAAGGTATTTTATCCCACTTAGAGACCATTTGAATGGGCCTCTTTGCTAATGTTCCACATAGACAAAGTTTGAAAGTGGGAGGATTTCACTTTTGTCATAATTTACTTTATATCCAAAAACAGTTCCAAATGTATGCAAAACAGTTTTTAATTTAGCAAGGGAGTCAAATGGATTTGTTAAGTACAGAATTATATCATCTGCCATAAGATTAATTTTTTGTATGGTCTGGCCACTTTTACACCCTTTATCTCTGAGTCTTGTCTGATCACCTCATCCAGAGGCTCGACGGCTATAACCAAGAGCCCAGGGGATAAGGGACACCCTTGTCTACTTGATCTACTTAGGGGGAAAGCAGTGGACATTTGTCCATTAGTAATTATTTTGACTTGTGGTTTCTTATAAAACGTTCTGACCCAATTAATAAAATAAGAGCTAAATCCTAATTTAGATAGAACCTTGAGTAAATAGGGCCACTCAAGCCTATCGAAGGCCTTTTCAGCATCCAGGGTAACAGCTCTACTAGGTTCAGGATTGGAGGTTGCCTTATGAATAACATTAAGTAACCTACACAGGTTACTGGCAGAAGATCTCTTCTGGATAAAACCCACTTGGTCTGGATTCATCAATTTTGGTAAGAATTAACTTAACCTGTTTGCTAAAGCTTTAGAAATCAATTTATAATCTGCATTCAAGAGTGAAATTGACAGTAAGAAAAGATCTATTCTAGTAAATGAATTATGACGGTTTAAATAATAAGAATAATCTATCATTTGAGGATGTATTTGCCTCCAAACATCTGTTAAATTAAGATCTTTCATGAATGATAGAGTGGTTGAAGCTGATTTAGGCCTTGAAGTGGAAGTTACTGATTTGTCCAGAATTGGGTCTATAAGAATATGTTCACGGCCTTCTGATACATTAAGAAAAATATCCTGAATAAACGAAATGTCATCATAGTCAGGGGCATAAAGGTTTAGTAAAGTCCACTGTTCAGAATAGATTAGGCAGTTTATTAAAATGTAGTGGCCTAATGGGTCACTAAATCTTTCCTGAACAGTAATGGGAATATTAAAATAAAAAATAAAATAGCTACTCCTCTTGCCTTAGAGTTGAAAGAAGAAGAGAAAACATGGCCTATCCATCCTGTTTTTAATATGTTGTGTTCTTGCGCGGTAAGATGGGTCTCCTAGATGAAGGCTGGGCCCATTTAAAACCATTGACATTAAAACTGACAAATTTCACCACCTTATTCATGTGAATAGTTTAAAGAAATGGCAGTAGCTTGTCCTGCAGCCTCTCAATGATAAAACCAAACAGAAAAAAACAAATGAGGTCAGAACCTCCCTGTTCTCTGAAGCACCGATACCCTGAACACTCTGCACCATCCAGAAACACCAACCGGAACCTCCCTTGAATGCTCCTTAGAACTAAGACCTTTTTTGGCTCTTTGCTTTTGCATACAAACTTTTTATCACTCGGTATACAAACAACCTCAAATATAAACACCGTACATAAGAACCATCAGACAGTTGGTGAAAATCTTTTGAAAAGGAAATGCAGGAAGTGTTCCCCCTCGGCGTTAGAGGAGCTGCAGTGCTGCACCTGTAGCCACCGGTGAGAAGCAGGACTATTCGCCTCCCGGGAGGTCTCGAAGAAAAGACGCCACTGCTTCAGGTGAATTGAAGAATTTCTCCCGTTAGGTTGGACGACTCTCAGGGTCACTGGATGAAGGATGCTGAATTGGAACTTCTTTGCATGCAGCGCCTTCTTAACGTGGTTGTATTCCTTTCTGCGCTTCACCAGGTTTTTAATCAGATCTGGGTTTCCAGTCTGTAAAAAATCAATCAAATTCAATCTGTAAAAAAAATGTCCCGGATCCGTTCCCTCTCCACCCTCCTGTAGGTTGACAATGCGTACATTGTTGTGTCGGCTTTGGTTCTGTAGTTGGTCTACTTTGTCCATGAGGAACTCCTTCTCCTTCAACAGGCGGGTGATGGGTATCCAGGTCAACTAGCTTGTCTTCAGCCGAGCTAATTCGCTCCTCTGCCTACGTAATATGTGAACTCATTCCATCTGTCGCCGTTTTCAACCCCAAAATAGAGTGCACTTCATTATCACGTTTTAGTTCTTGTAGCAAAGCTTCCTTCTACTCCACACTGCTCTTCCGGGGCCATGTTGTGTTCGGCAGTCGTTTCACGTGCTTCGGCTTCCCGGGAAGAATTGAGCTTTGCATCTTATTTCGAGATCTCAAGTCCATAATTCACCAGTTGGATGAAGTTTGAGGTACAACGGGCGTTATTTATCACTCAATCAAAAAAGAGTTTTTGTTAAGAGCTCCAGAATACACGTCTCCCTAGCTCAGCTGCATCACCAAAAGTCGACAGCATCTGGTTCTGGAAGATAATTTGGAAGTTCTCACTCGAACAGTGACGACAATGTGAGGGTCCAGACAAGATGAAGACCTTCAGTCTGTTCCAGTAGAATATCACACATCTCCCTGGTGTCATTTTACATGGATCTGTGTGATGAGGGATACTCATGCATACTGCATAAAGCTGAGGGGATGTCATGTTCCTTTGAGTGTTTATGTCTGTGACTGTGTGTATTATCTGTACCAGGATCTGTACTGGCTGAGTGATTCCCTTAATTTATTAAGACTTACAGACCTCTGCCTGGGTTTTCTTTTTCCTTCTTATTATTTTGCTTTACTAAGGTCTTTTCTCCAGCAGCAACACTTCTTCAGCTACATTTATTCAAAATCCAGCAACTTGCCACTTTCTTGTAGGATTATTCAGTTGTGCAGAGTTAGTTAGTTGTTATTTAGTTAATTGCAGACTTTGAATGTGTTTATGAACAGCAACTGACAACAGTTACATATTATAGCTTTAAAGGGGAAGTGCCATTTTTTTTTTTTTTTAACAAATTGGACCTTATTTCTGAGATAAAATACTGTCATTTACTCACCATTTCATTTTGGAGTCATTTGGAGTATTTCTGATTTCAGATTTGGATTTGATGATATCCATTTAACAGAAGTAAAGCGGGCACAGATATGCAGCCAATGACACAAACGTGACCATTTCTCAAATAACAGACATTAAACAGACAGAGTTTGTTTACAGATTGAATTTTCTCAAGTGACAGACAACTCCAGACTCAAATGAGAATAGTAATAGTATAGCCCATCTTATTAAATGTCTGTTATTTGAGAAATGGTCAAGTTTGTGTCATTTATTGGCTGCATTTCACTCCTGTTAAATAGATATCATCAAATCCAAGATCATCAGATATACTCCAAATGACTCCAAAGTGAAATGAGTGAGTAAATGACAGTATTTTATCCCAGCAATAAGGTCCAATCTGTGAAAAAACACAGCACTTCCCCTTTCAGTACATGTTTTGCATTGCATTACTGAAAATACTGTAGTTTCATGTCATGGGTTTACTCTGTAAATATGGTAACAACACAAGGTTTAAGCAACAAATTGAGATGGTTAAAGAGGACCTATTGTGTTGTATTTTGGGCTTCTACTAGACTATGTTATTGTGCTTTAATGTTGTTATATTGAATATATTTTTATGATGTTATTGACAGGGATCCATGGCAGGGAACCCAAACGCACGACTCACAGACTTATTGACAGTTCTCACAAAAGGTTTTATTGATTTTTGCAGAGTAATGAGTACGGAGATGGATATAGGATAGAGAGGGAAAAACCATTAACGTTACCTAGAAAAGAAAACTCAAACTAACTCACAGGCTACAAAAGTTAACACTAAGGGAGTGAATCACAATGATATAAAGGAAACCAGAGGGAGCTATGAGGAACAGGGGAGATAAACTAAGAATGAAGAATGCACATTTTTGTGTATCGGAAACGGCGTCTGGGTTACCGGTTCCGGCTAACTGCGCGGGCAGCTATGCTCGGGGTCCGACATGCATGACGTAGTTGTAGTTATTGTCCAGTGACACGTCTCGAAATTTGCCGGTTACCATGGATACATTGTTAAACTGCTGCGGGTGTAAGCTAACACTATAGGAGTACAGTACATAAACAAGTTAAAAATGGCAGTACACGCTTACACACATGCTAATATAACAACAAATTTAAATATCAATCACTTTAAGAGGAGATGAAATTAATCAAGTTAACTGACAGTTCGTCATCAAGCTTGATAAAAGCAGGAAAACGTATAATTTAGATCTAATGTATAATGTAGATCTGTCATCCCTTCTTTTGAAAACTTAAGTCTTCTGAAACAATTTCATTGTGAACTTTGCACATAAAACTGACTGATTTCCAACATCTGAGATCCAGTGAGATGTTATTTTTTTCACCTCTGACAAAATTAGCATAATGTCATAAAAATTAGCCACACACATACTATATCCCTCCTCTTGAAACTACGTTTGCTAGCAAACCACAGAGATGGAGTGCTGTATGCATCTTTTGGATAAAGACGGTCCTGTAACCCCCTTCAAGACACAGGATGGAAGAAAAATTTGACTTTTGTTGTTTTTCTGTGGAAAGAAAAATAGTGTATAGTGTGAAACGAATAGTGTGAAACGAGAGGGAAAACATGGTTACTTCAAAATAAAACAGGAAATGACAATAAAACATGCAAGCACGAGACAAAAATGGATAAATTAACCAAACCAGACAGCCGGATCATGACAGTTATACTGAATATATCTCTATGACTTTATGTGCCTTATATTTTATTTCTCTACTTCAGTTGATATCATTGACTGTATGTTATTAGTTAATCACAATGAACAATTGACCTAGGATTTGGTAAACTGAATGTGATGACAGGATGTTCTTAACTCATTGCGTACCAACCATTTTATAAATGTCTCTGAAAACACTGAACAGCTCACATGAAAGAAGAGACTCTCTATTTGATCATGAAAAAAACCCACTTGCTTTCACCTTGTTTCATTCTTGCTTTTTCAGAGGTAGAGTAAAGGCCACTCCCACTCTAAATGCCAATTTTTGTCCAAATCCGTCCTTTTTGCTTTCTAATTGTAGATAAATGATTCATCTCCACTTCCTGCTTTGATATCTGTGCCGTATACCATCTCTGTATGTCCCGACTACATCTCCCAGAAGCCCCAACATTACTCACAGGCTGCAGGAGACCGCCATCGGCAACCCGCTGCTGAACGTATTATTTTGATGTATTATTACGTCACTGACACTCAAGTGTTGGATTTTGAATGCTGTCGAAATATATCAGTGTCAGAGTTAATCTGTCAGTTTGGTCTGTCACAAAATATACATACCTGACTAATAACACACTCACACATGGTTTAGAACCTTTCAAGATAACACTTGAGCAGTGGATGGCCTTTTGACTTCAAGAATAACTGGTCAATTACGGTTGTTGATTGTTAGTCCAACCTCTGTACAAGATAGGGCTTTGACTCTGAACTTCGTTATTCGAATATTTACAAAAATAAAGATATTCGAATGAATATTAGGCAGCCTGCCCTGCGATAAGGTGGTGACGTGTCCAGGGTGTACCCTGCCTTCCGACGGCTCCAGCCCCCCACGACCCTATGAGGATAAGCGGTAGATAATGGATGGATGGATGGATATTAGGCAGCCCTTAATATTCAAACCTGTTTTAGGCATTTATTTTTGTAAACGTGTTTGCTTGTAAACGTGGTTTTCAATTTAGATTCCAAAGCTTTTTCACGTCTGGTGGCGTTGTGAATTGCAAGCTCATTAACAAGGCTATTATTGGTCATCTGGGCTCCTGTAGATGACATTAGCGTCCTGGTCAGCGCCTATTTTGCAAACCAAAACAATGCCTAAAACAACTATGCCTGAGGAGTTTGAAATCTACACTCCAGACCATCTGAAAAGCAACGTGTGGCGCTACTTTGGGTTCCCAAAGAAACAGGGAAAAATCATGACTAAGGACAGAGTGATATGTAAAATACGTAGGACCAAACTCACATACCACGCGACAACCAGCAACTTGAGAGCCCACCTGTCAACATCCTGGTAAACTGGAAGAGAGGGAGGGGGAGGGATCGGGGGCGAGGCAGGCCAGAAACAACTCTGTGCTATCGCCTTCATGAGGACTCCTGTATGCCGTCATGAACGGCGGCTCACTTTACCGCGGTGTCAAACCAAAGTGACAGATTTGCTGACCCGTTCGTTTGCAAAGATACTGTATGAGACCAATTAAGGTGAGACACGGGAGCGGGTTTCAATCTTTTGTCCACGAACTTTGGTACAATTCAGGTCTTACTAAAGGGATTTGATGGTCAAAATATTATTAATAAATATTTGAATATTAATATTAATAAACAAACTTCAAATATGATTTTTGGCCAAAAGTCACAACCCTAGTACACAGAAGGACAGTCCAAGAAGATAAATGTGAACAGGAAGGAGGGATCAGGACTCGATCTGACTGAGATCCTGTCAGATCTCTGTCATTCAGAGTCCAGCGCTGCCAGACTTTACACCTGTGACCTGAATAAATATTAAATAAATGTGAACTGCGATTCTTCTGGTTTGTGGTCTTGGGCTTCCAACTACAGAATGGGGCTAACATGGTTCAGAAACCACTTTACTTTTCTGGAGGAGTGTTGTATCTTGTGAGAAGACTGAGATAAAAAGTCCAAACACAAAGCCAAAGCTGCACAAAGACACTGGTTTCAGTTAAAAAAACAAAAAACAAAACTACAATGTGAGGTTAAAAGTATGTTTATTGCAGATAAAATAATGTGTGTAAAGGAAAAGGAATATTACTGGAGTAAAAAAAACATATCCAGAGGAACAGCAAAGTACAAAAAAAAACATTATAAAAAGTCATTGTGAAAGATGGGTTTGGATGTGCAATATTATATACCCTTGTGGAATTGAAAATGTTTCATAAACATTATTAATTATGATTAACAAAGTTCCATAATTTCATTTTTGTCGTATCTTTATCAAAATCTCAGTAAATTCACCTTACAGGAATGACCAGCGTAAGGAGCAACATGACCAGATATCCCATATCCTATTTCTGATCACTCTCATGAATGCATCTGCATTCTTTTTGTATGCAATAAATACAATTTTCAGACAATAAGACTTTTCTTATGATAGTGTTATATGAATACTCAAACAAAGAAACATAAGAAGCATAATATTACTGTGAATCACTGAAAACACCTTGTCAAGCATAAAAAAATGCTGATTCCAAAAGATTAATAAGCAGCCAGGATGGGTGGAGCAAAGGATAAAAGCATTCCTAAACATGACTCATGGTCATGGGGTACTCACTCTCCATTCATGAATTATACTGGCTGAAGGACTTGGTTTCCCGGAATAAAATCTCTCCACTCACTGGCCTTCACAGACACTCCGTCATTCATTCACTTTTGTGCCTGAGGTCCCAAATCCCCGAACGAAGCACAAGAGCACATTATTTGGGAATGTCTCAATAGCTATGCCAAAAATTAATCTGAGCACTGTTACCAACAGGAAATAGTGTTTCAATTCTCTTTACGATAGTCTGCAACTCACATAAAAAACATAAAAATTCATCATAAATCACATCTTTCAAAGTAGGAAAACAATGATTTGCATAGCACCAATTCAGAATAAACAGTGACCTGCGAAAAAACTAAAGAAATAATAAATTAAAGACATCTTAAGCCTGTGTTAAATAGCCCAGACCAAGCAACACCCTGCGTGAAAAATAACAAAGATAATCCCCTTTCTGTGTGTTTTTATCAGTTTATCAGTGACCCCATGGTAAGAAAATTCAAATTCATCAGTAGAGCAGAAGCTTTAAACCACATCTTGAGCAGATTATTCTGACATTCTTGAAGTGACTCTGAACCGTCATTCATCAGACAGGGCTGACCACGCTCTAATGCTTCGTACGTATCATAATCTGTGTTGATGTGTGTCTGCAATAATAACTTCCTTATCAAGCTCCATGAGTTGGATACGGTGAGGCCTTGTGAGGCAACCGGACATAACAGAGTATGTCAGCCTTGTTTGGTGTTACATCACATCTGCACAGTTTATTCAAGTTACTTGAATGCTGAATTGACCAATGTTGTCCTATACCACGAATCACATTCATTATGGGATAAAATGTATGTGCTATTACAGTAAAAATGACCAATCACTTGACTTCTCTTAAAGCTATGGTTGGTAATCTGGAGAACTAGCAAGATTTTAAAGTGGCACCTCCTCTAAGCTCCACACCCTCCTCGCCCTCCCTACAGTGCTCCGCCCCCTCTCCTGTTAACTCTGTATTTCTGCAGAGGACTGTGCTGGATATTTCTAGCAACAGTGAAACGTGATGTGAGACAGATGGGGGTGTGAGCAGGACGACATAAAGGCATCTGATTGGTTCTTTCCATTCAGACCGAATGGCAGTTGATTGGTCCTATTGACTGCTCTCAGGGTGGAACGACCAATTCACCCAAGATAACAAAAAGTGCTTCTGAACAGGATTACAGAATATAGCTTGAACACTAATGCACTAAAACCCATGACCCCTGAGATTCTACAACTTTGCAGACTAGGTAATATATTTTAAGAAGCTTTTTCTTTGTTTTTTGGAATTTGTCTGCACATTCCAACAAAAATCTAGTCTGGCTATCGTGACTACTTGCTCTGTGAGCGTAGTCTGGCCAAGCTGCCTTGTAAATCGAGTTCTCAGAGGGCGGGCTTAACCCACGTCTATCAAATGCCTCTGTGTGCTACTGGAAGAAGTTTCAACCAATCAGACCACTCTTTCTTCTGACGTATGTGTAGCAACGGAAGCTGCTTGATCCAAAGAACTAATGCGACATTGCCTTAAACACGCATCAATCGAGCTGTGGGAAATACTAGATGTCCATTGGTCCCCATTCCTGGGGGAAGATGAAATTGAAGAGAACGGCAGCTTGGCCAGACCGACTTGGTCACGAAATTTTTTGAAGCATCACAGGAAGTATGGGCAGGCCCAGGCCAACAACAATCAGTACATTAAACGCTTTCAGGGTTCGCATTAATGAGCAGTACCAGTAAAGGAAACCCATCAAACTACACTTTTCCATGGAGTTGAAGGTGCAAACAAGCTCAAGATCATACTGAGGTGCGTCTGTCTGACCAGGTTACTAAGGCAAAAGTTCAGCACCGAAGAACATCTTGTATTCTTTCTTAACAATTAGTTCAGGTTTGGATGATGTCACTCGTAGTCTGCTGTTAGCCTCCAGAGAGAACAGGCCGGCCGTGTACAAGGATTTACTCCACTGGTTCGTGCTGCAGTTCACTGAGTCCACTGATGACAGGAGTTGCACATTTTTATTGTAACTATCCTGGATTAAAAACACCTCGTTGAGGAGTCTATGCTTATCCTCACCAGGGTCACACTTCAGGTCTTCCTTGCTCTCATAGGTGATCTGCAGGAAGACTCGGTAGATGCCCTTCTTGGGCACTGTAAGGGACCCATTGGAGTAGCTGAAACCTCCTTGACAGAAGGCATTTCCAACGGCACTCTCCCATTCAAGAAATCCTCCAATAATGATGTTGCCTATAGGAGCTGGAGCAGAGAGGAAAAATGAGACTTGTTTCTGCATCAAATGACGCTTGTAATTAAAACGTTCAGCTTTTAATCTCATTTAGGTGTCCACCTGTGTTTCACGTCTGTCTTACCAAACTGCCTCAAAGCGCGTCACTCTTCCTTTACAGCCTCTCCTTCATTAGCACTTGCTGCAACCTGCCTATGTTAATATGTTTAGCGCTGTACTGTTGCAGCTTGGAAAGAAATGTCATTGGTTTTAAACCCTGCTGATCGCAGAAGCAACCTTTGCTCTATGTTTCACATGTACTTTTATGACGATGTTGATCATTTGCCAATCACTACAATAACCTGTTACGTGTGTTTTGTTTATCTAAATACTGTCCCTGAAAATGTACCTGACAGGAGGGACAAATGAATAGTATATTTCCAAAGAGTAATTACAAAATTCCAAATATAACAAATTTAAACAAACACTAATGCCTTTCTATGAAAGTCCAGTCAGACCCTGATGAATAAAAACTATTCTAGTCTATTCTAAACCTGGCTGCCTTGTTCTGTTTTACCTGTTAGCATGGCGCTAGGATTCTTGATGTCTTTCTGTTGCTGTTTTTCGAAGCGGGCCACTATGAGAGAGGGAGTCAAAAGTTGCTGTTCAACACTGATTCATGACTTAATTCACAAGACAATTTGATCTAAATCCACACAGAACATGGAACAAGGGATTTACCTGGTGAATGGTCATTAGGCTGCAACGTCAGCTTTAAGGAAACAAAACACAACATTTGTTACAATTAACAGCAATGACTTAAGAAATCAAACCAACAAAGACAAAAAGAAGGCTACTATACAATACATGCAGTGCAATGTGTGCATAACAACTATAGCTATAACCGTAACTGTATTATTGAGTGTTTCATTATAAACTGAGTGCAACTGCTACAGTTCATATAAATAAAGCTACACTGTGATGTGTTGCATTGCAGTAGCATGAAGTATTTATATATTATTATGCAAAAATATTTCAGAAAACAAACCAGCTAAGGATTTTAAAATACATATTGTTATCACATATCAATTGCCTAAGTTATTACAGGTGGGTCAGGTTACTATGACAACGCCTCTCATCAGCACACAGGGTGGAAATTAGTTCACATAGCACCTGAGTAGGTCTTAGTTAAGGTTAGACAAGTAAAACAACTTGGTTAGACCAAGTTACAGAGCTTGTTATAGAGCTAATAAGTGTTAACATGGTTGCACCCTTTTAAAACCAAAAACAAACCACTAAAAGCCATTACTAGACCTGCAATGTCTGCGCATCACATGTTAAAAATAAAATAATGAATAATGCCAAGTGGTTGTTAAAAAAATTAAATACAAGCTGCTAAAATTAAAATGCAGATGTTCAGTAAGCTTTTGACCTTGAACATGAAGATTGGCAGATTCAATGAACCTGCTTAAGGTTAGGCAAACAAAACAACTTGGTTATGTTTAGGGAAGTAAAACAACTTTGTTTGTAAGGAAAATGTCAAAGCCATATTCTCTGCAAGATTTGCCTTTTATTTGTTATGTAATAGTTGTAGCTGTGTCTCTTTTGCAAACTTCTTCACTGGTCGAACTTCCTATTACATAGGGGTGGGCGGTATTAACGGTATACGATATAAATTTAGCCAACGGTAGAGATTTTAGGTTATACCTGCGTATCACAGTAGTTCATTGCGTTTGTGTTTGTTTACATAGAGAGGAAGGGCTGTGCTGCCTCTTCTGGTATGCACACCTTCACCTGAAGGTGGCAGTATTGTGCTTGTATGGTCAGTGTAGAAGAGAAGCAGCAGCTAAACTCTCAAAGGTTTCATTGTTCTACAGAATTAGCGAGAATATATGCCTTAGCGATGCTAATTTGCGTTAGCCCGTCTATGGCGTTTTCCATCATGTGTTAGCATTAAGCTAGTAGACTTTATGTAGGGCTAACACTGAAGGCAGTACTATCATGTTCAACAGTGTGAAGTTATATTTTCTACAATTACTGTTTTGCACAATACATTTTCTGTAAGTAATATTACAGAATTTTATGTTATTTAATTGTTTAAAAAACTTCCTGCTTGAATGATTTTACTATGTGCTATGGTAACCATTAAGAAACTGTTATGATGTAATTTACATACCAAAGTATATCGTGATATATACCATCTACCGTCTATGGTCCAAATTATACCGCAATATAAATTTTAGGCCATATTGCCCACCCCTACTATTGCAATGGAAATATTTTTTTTTTTCTCCTTTTCTGAAAACCTTGAACTATGCTATGAGGCTAACAATATGCTGCCTTTGTTTAAGATAAGATTTAGCCACACAATTTGTCTTTTTAATTCAGTGTGTTGCTCAAGGGCACCCCGGCAGTGCCCAAGAGGAGAAACTGGCACCTCTCCAGCCACCAGTCCACTCTCCAAACTTGGTCCGACCTGGACTTGAACCGGCGACCTTCCGATTCCCAGCCCAAGTCACTACAGACTGAGCTACTGCCGCCCCAAACGAATAGTATATTTCCATAGAGTTCAGGTTAATTTAAATTGACTGTAGGTGTGAATGTGAGTGTCTGTGGTTGTCTGTCTCTATGTGTCCTGTGATGAACTGGAGACTTGTCCAGGGTGTACCCTGCCTTTCACCCTAAGACAGCTGGGATAGGCTCCAGCCCCCCCGTGACCCTATGTGATAATGGATAGATGGACGGATGTCTAAAAAAAAGTCCCCAGTGGCCTCAGTCATTATACCTTTGCATTATGCTACCTACTTACATTTTATTGCTGTGGCCTATCACCTGTGTTTTCATGACTAAACTACTTTTACTCTGGGAATTTTCCATCTGAGAAACAGCCCTGCCTGCTTACTTTCCTCCACGTTGGTTATCAGGTGTGAATGAATATGAGACACTGACAGATTCGAAAGAGAGGAACTTATTCAAGGAGCATTACTGATAGGAGTGTCCCGATCTGATAATGAGATTGGATATTGGTCCGATATCAGATTATATCGGCCTGCATCTAAAATCTCTGATATGATCACTCTGATATGATCAGTCCATTCCAGACTCCAGTCCAGCTCTATATTTAAGCAAGGAGTGTCAGAAATGAGGGATGGCTGGTCCCCTTAGTTTAATACGACCAACCTCATCAGCATTTGAAGCAGCATCACAAAAACCAGCAGGAAGATTTTCAGGTTCTTCTCATTTATTTTTTATTGATTTTATTCTATAGAATATTCTTATGTTTAAGTTAAACTAGTGGTTATTTTGCACTTTAAAAATATCTTTTTTGCTTTTACTAGATTTATTGAGGTTAATATTTTATCAAACTATAAAATATTCTTATGTTTAAGGTTAAACTGATGTAACCCATTGGTTAATAATAGGTCAGTTTTTCCTCATACCTACTGTTGCTGACTATTTTTCTCTGTTTGAGTAACATCACTTGATGAAGTCTTTTCTAACATCCAGTACTACAAAATAAGTAATAAAAGTATGTATGATTCGCGCTGATATCACATCGGATCAATAACGGTATCGGCTAATACTCAAGGCTGCAATATCGGTATCGTATTGGAAGTGAAACAGTTACTAATTACTCAGTGATTTTTTACCTAGATTGCCCCAAAAATATCAAGCATGAACCCTCCTTAGGCAAGTTACATATTGCACAACCCCTCCCATCATACCATTCAGCTATTGCACAACAAACATTTAAAACCACTCCTCTCTAAATGCAGAACATTGCTGTAGGGCCTCATCCTCCATGGATGGCCACTATGTATGCACATATGCACTAGCGTGAGGCGAGGCATGTTCAACACCAATTGAGCTGGCGGAAGGGGGAAAGAGATCTGAAATGTGACCGCTCCTGCGTCACTGCAGTGACTGACAGTACTTGACATTGACCAACCAGAGGGAGTGCCGGCAGGCACCGTGAAGGGTTGTCATCATGACATCATTTGTCAGGAGTGAGTAAGAGGAGAAAAAGTTGAAAAAAGAGGAGGCGCATGCTTCTCTTGAAGGTGGATATGTTTGAGGCAAAAATTTACCTGAGCTGCTGCTCATTAGAGAGGAATATGTCGCCATTCTCTGTCTAGACTGGAGAGTTTTTTTCCAGCAGCCCTGATAAATATATATAAATACTTATTGTCTTGTTAACTTCCTCTGCATTCACCTCTGATGAAGAGGAGTGGGAAAATGACCAGTTGGTGGTCATAGATTTTTATAGGATATAAACTTAAGCCAATATATTTAGCCTATCAATTTATGTTGTTACTGTTGTACTAATAGTAGTGGTAGTAGTAACGGTATTTGCATTATAGTCTATAATAACAGATAGCAGTATATAGTAAGAGTAGTAGTTTTTTTTTATCATTATTATCATCATTATCATTTAAATCTCACTGAAGATGAAATTTAATGTCATTATGTAGTTTACCATTAAGACCAAAACTTGTCTTAATCTGCTTGTATGATGGATTTTTTGTTTGGATTTCTTACCATAACAGCGTCACTGCTAAAAGTTGTCACCAAGGTTGTCAGGTGAAATGGCATGTTGTTGTTGTTGTTGTTGTGCGGTCATTTTGGACCTATGATACATTTGGGATGCGGTAAAATGGGGGGCCTCCAAATAAAATTTCGCCCAGGGCCCCAATTTGGTCAGAGGCAGCCCTGAAGGCAAAAATTAGTTTTTCACTTACAGTGGGGAAATCTAGCTCCCTGAGGTAAATTTGTGATTTTAATATAGGGCTATAGATATAAAACTCAGTTGATACTGTACTGTATCCCTAATAACAGTGTGCTGTGTAAAATTACCAACATATGTAGCAACTAATAAAAATGTGCTGATTATGTCTTTCCTTACAAAATGCAAAATTGCACTTTCCTACTACAACTGTAACTCTGACTCACATGTGCAAACACACATTGCATAATTAATCTATAAGCAGTCAGAGCTTTTGCAATAAAATGCTCACATGCGAGACGAGAAGAGTGAGGCAAAGAGAAGTGAGAGGAGGAGGAGGTGAAGGCTGGGCAGTGATACAACCACATTTACTGTAAACAGGTGAGGAAATCTACTCTCATTACAGTATCGTAGCTCTGTGTCATTATAGCACTCAATGTTTAGGTGTGCTACTAAGTACTGCATGTTGACCATAATGTAAATGGATTTATAACTATTTTCCTACTCTAGCTACAAGTTATTGACAGTATTGGTCCTGTGATGATGATGAGGTACTGTGGCCAGACTGAAACAGGACAGGATGCAGACTCTTTTTTAACATCTATATTTTTTTACTGTAGGTCTATACAGCTTTGTGTTTGTTGGGATGTGTGCAGTATTTAGGAAAAAAAATTAACGCCTTGTTGTATTGCTTGGTTGGCAGTAGATCAGTTTGTAGAGACGCCGGTTCAAGTCCCCACATGCACAAATTCAAAACGTGGCCTGGTAGCTGCTGAAGAGGTGCCAATAAATACACTTGTCTTCTTCTCACATGACATATTTCATTTTACAGTCTACTGACAAAAGTCAGTAAGCAATTACTACCATTTTTCTACTGGCTTTTAGCCATGTCTATTCATATGACGACATGTGTCACACTACACTGTTCTGAAGGCAGCTGTTCTTTTTGCAGTTTGTTTGTGTGTTTTTGGATTTTCATGTTTACTTGTGAGACCATGAAATATGATTTCAGAATGCACATTAAACAATTAAACAACAATTAAATTGACTGTTGTTTGGGTTTTTTTTTTTTTTTGGGGGGGGGGGTGCCCTCCAGGGTGGCAAAAAAGCATGCTTAAGTGCCCCCATGGTTGGCAAAACACACTAAATTACCCACTTGGCTGGTTAAAACATGATAAATGCGCTCTTGTGTGGCAAAAACACACACTAAACTGCCCTCTTGGCTGGTTAAAAGATGAAAACATCCTGTCTTGGATAGCAAAAACATGCCACAGAAAACAAGCTTAAGTGCCATCTTCAGTGGCGTTAACGCACCCAATTTTTTCTTTTCGCCCCTGCCCTTCAAAAAGTCTATGCACGCCACTGGACAGAACCGCAACATATTTAGGCATATCATAATAACAGCTCTAAGGGATATTCGTGTGTGTCTTACCTGGCCCTCCGGTGCCTGATGACCTCGTCCTCCCAGCACCACCGTCGCCAGGACGGCCAGAGCTCCTGACAGCAGCAGGAGGAGCGCCACGGCTAAAAACTGGACCGTCCGGGTTTGTCGCGTGTCTTTCCGCTGGAGCACTTGAATTGTGGCGTGGTGCCGGTGTGGCCCTGCCTCCCCCCCGCAGCAGCAGCAGCAGCACAGGCGTCTCTCTTCCTCCATGCAGCCGGTCTCCACTCACAGATCAGCCGCCGGCTGCCATCCAACACCTCTACTATCAGCGCTGCGTCGCCCACGTTAAGATCACGGCACTGGTGAGGAATCTTGATTTAATATTTCAACCAATGTTAACTTCCTCTTTCTGAGATTAGTTATCCGGAGACAAACGTTTTAGTCTTCGGCACAAAACAGGGTATGGTCAACGATAGATTCCTCCCACTCCAAGTAACACGAGGACTGGTGTTTGATTAGTGGCTGAAACGGAAGATGCACACCCAGCAGAGGAGTTTATGGGAGAGGTTTGGACTCTCCCATCCCACATATCCAGGCTGTCTGACCCATTAATGAGAGCTGACATCACAGCAGCCCTGAACTTATCCTGGTCCAAAATTTATTTCTAAATCTAAATCTTCACAATGTGGCAATGATTTAAAGGAAGCATGTCATTAGTGGTGCACCACAGGTTTCTTTTATTGTGGCTGATAATACGTCTTCTCAGCACTGTGAAGGTGTGCTTGATTAACTTCTCTGGTGGTGATGTGTCGTTCGCGAATGAGCCGATTCTTTGGAACGAACAAGAAGAGCCGACTCCCGTCGAGGAGAGCCGAATCTTCAGCAGGGACCGGACTTTATTTTAATCGGCACTACAAGCAGCCAACACATGACTAGCATCATATCATTATGTGAAAGAGCGAAGGGGGACAGACAGCAAGTGTAGAGAAACCATAGATTGTGTACAGTGGACGGAGTTATTGTGATGTCACCCATTGGTCTGTGGACAACACCAATGACGTTTTTTTCACCATCTTAGGTTATCTGGGAAGTAGCTACCAAGAAAAATTAGCTTGGTCAATTAAGTTAAAGTGGATAATAATCGTAGTGATAACATTTAACAAATATTAGCGGTAACTTACAGATGCTGCCTCCTAATTGTTAGCTAATATTTGGTTGTGAAAATGTTAGTTACCTAGTTTAGTGAATGACTCAAGCATTGCTAAGCTTTTATACTCCTGACATGACAGAAAACTGTCAATCACACAGTAGCCACGCCCCAAGCAACTCCTGCTTTGTTTTTTTTTTTAACCATATGTTTAAACACAAGTCAGTAAATGGACATTCTGATGTACTAAAAACATAACTTAAACTAGTGATAGACAAGTGAAGCTTCATGAAGCACTTGCAATATTTTTTGACTTCTCTAGATGGTGTTCTTGGTTTAAAGAAAAAGGCTAGCGTAATGGAAATTTATTAAATTTTTACTTTGTCTTTAAACCAAGAGGAGGAAAAAAATATCACAAGTGCTTCATGAAGCTTCATTTGTCCATCACTTGCCATAAATACTGTTCTTCTGAGGGAGCTGAGCCAAAAGAGTTGAATCTCTAAAATGGGCTGGACTTCCCATCACTACTGTTGGCTCTGTTGTATGTGTTAGGGGGGGAACCTGTTACACACTATCAACCAAAACAGAGGTCCAATAAACCAGAGTGATTGAACACACCTGTGTGGGTGTGCAGGGCTTCTGAAGCCTGGTTATAACAGAGCAGACTGAGCTTAAAGAGACAGGAGCTTAATGTGACATTTAAATTTAAGGCAGATCAATGAGAAACACAGAAAGACAACAGTTAGACCCATTTTTATTTTAGACTTGAGTTCTGATTTTGTGGTATTATCTACATAATTTTATTCTTTGTTTTGAGTTCTGGGTAATGCGTTTTAAGTCCCGCAGCTGTGTATATATGGCAAAGTCCACTGAGAATAAGAAATAAAAATACAAAAAGCTGTGGGCTGAACATCACACCCTGGAGAGTGAAAGGTTGGGAGCTTGTTGAATGACAGTGCACACACAGAATTATCCTACCTGTACAATAATAGTGCTACTATTCACATTCATCTGTACAGTAATCATATTTACAGTGATCACATTAGGGAAAGAGCCAGTACCTGAGGAGTTAGTTCCATAATTAGCTTTAATCGTAACTCACTGTGGTAAAATGAAGCGCACCCAACCCAACGGTAGCCTAAACAACACAGAAAACTGAGATCTGTGTCCAGACTCAGGTGTGAAGCATTGAATCAGCTTTAAAGCAGCTCACCGTCTTCGCTGACGCAACTTGATTGAGGTGATAACAACCATAACCGGTAGGCTGCAGACTGGTTCCACTCCATTACAACAGTATCAATACTAGAATAATGGACAATGTTTTGAACTCTTTTATCGTCTGAGTCAGTATGGATGTGAAACATGTTTTAAACTGACTGAACTTTTGCTGAGGTAGGCAGCAAAGAGCAGATTAGATTGCAACCAAGTGATGGTGGTTTAAGCCAGTCCGGTATGAGTCACTGCTGCAGCAGGTGAGCGTTTAGAAATGCTATTGTGGTTCTTTTAAAAGAAACACTCCTCGTAGATACTTGCGGTGAGCTGGCACGTTTGAACAAAAGACAGGAAGCTATAAACAAAAGGTGATGTGAATAAAAAGCTTGTGCCAGCACCCTTCATCTTCCCCTAGGATTCTCTCAGAAACACACAAACTATACATGAAAACATATTGGCCAATTCAAATTACCATTGGACAGCACGTAAGATAAAACACCATGAATAAACACATCCTACATGTGCAGCATTTCTCCCCAGAATGAAACGTCAACCAATAAATAAGAACTGAATAAAAATTCATTAAATAACAATCATCGTCTCCGTTTAAGATCACCGCTTTGGTGATCTGGTTATAACTTAAGCAGTAAAAAGTCTGATTTTTAAAAATATGTGAAATGCTTGGCTCCTCTGTGTCCTCTGCTCAGTGTCAGGATCATTATTTCAGCCAGCAGGTGTGTCAGGCCACACCAGACACATAACTAACCCACACAACCAAACACTTTCATCTTTGGACCCTTTTCACTGATCGCCCACTCCACACTAAACCACATTAAAAAGGGAAAACTCTGCATCTCTTTGATCACTTCCGCTTGATACCACTGTGTCGAGACGTGTCGCAGTCCAGCAACAACGAGTAGTCGTACATGAATGAGCTTTGGATTGGTTGCTTTCCAGCAGCTTTGTCTCTTCTGTAGATCTAGGTGTCCAGTTTGGGGGTGGGTGGAGCATTAAGCCTTGTAGCAGTTGCCCTGCGTGGTGAGAGCCAGCTGGCCGTTAGGCGCCACCTCGTTGGCCTCGTCCTCCAGTAAGCCCGACACGTCAGCGTTGGGGATGCTGTCGTGGTAGCTGCTGAAGCTGATGTTGTCCTCTTTCAGTTCAATGGTCCAGAAGGGGGCGTTGAGCTTGCGGTTCTGGTATTCCCGGTAGGTGTACACGCCGCCGACGAAGCCCAGCAGCACAAGCACCACCAGTATGATGACGGCAAGGATGATGATGTTGAACTGCGTCCAGGAGACCTCCGTCAGGGCCGCTGTGGTGTTGTCGGTGGGGCTGCTGAGGCTGGTCAGCAGTGCCTGGGTGGTGGCAGCAGCGCTAAGTGTGGTGCTGGTGTTGCTGCTGGATGTGGATGCTGGGACGCCTCTTGCTGTGGTGGAGATCAATGTGGTGGTGGAGGGGGAAGATATGGGGGCCTCTGTCGTGGTTGTATCTGCTGGTGTGGGAAGGAGCCGGGTTGCTGAAGATGAAACACATTGAAAGCATTAGTGAAGAGTTTACTGCACAACTTGTTAAACTCATACCGCTTTCACACTGAAATTAGCGGGTTGACGCGTGTTTTTCTAAACCCGGTCGACACGGCTCACACCGGCATTTGGGCTTTTTCAAGGCCTGTAATTACTGCCTAAGAACCAGAATGCTGGTTCAGATTCCAGGTACTTGATGTGTTCAGTGGCCTGTAGAAGTATACTGATCAAAACTTCCAACGCAACACTCCCATGATTGAGAAATTTTGGGCACACAAAGCCAAACAATGAATTTGAGTTATAACACATGAAATATCACATGAAATCTCAGAGGATTTGCTTTTGTTTGCTGTGTGCCTACATGTTGTTCCACTTGACTGCACATCCTTAGAATTTGTCACCGCTGATGAAACTGAACAGATCTTAATCACCAGTCCTTTTAAAACCTTGTCAATAAGTAGCCGTACCAATGGCGATCTTTAGTACTCATTTGCATTGTCATGGTGAAATGTTCGTCCATGGCACGGCTACATCAAAATCACAGAGAAAGGGTCATTGGTATGCTGACAGCTGGAATGGCACAGAGATGTGTTGCCAGGGCCTTGGGCGTTCATGTGTCGACCATTTTGCGTCTATGGAACCGGTATAATGAGACAGGGCGCACTAACGACAGACCACGAGCTCCCAGGCCACATGTCACCACCCCTCGGCAGGACCGCCATATTCGTCTTCAACATCTGAGAAACCGTTTCCTGCCAGCTACAGTGACTGCAGCACAGACCAGAGGTCGACATCAGAACAGAATCAGCGACCAAACAGTACGCAATCGCCTGAGTGAGGCCGGGTTGCACAGCTGACGTCCCCGCTGGTCTGCTGGTGACTCCAGCACGTCGCCATGTCCGTCTGCAATGGGCAAGAGCGCTATTACACTGCATCCGAATTAAAACTTCATATCTGATACGTGTTGTTAGCATGTCACTTGAATTTGGTACAATATGCATAAACCATGGGAGTGTTGCGTTGGAAGTTCTGGTCAGTGTACATGTACTGAACCAGACCGTTTGGCACACAGCTGTAGCGAAACAACACAGTAAATCACAAAAAATCAAATCACTTTATTTGTATGGCACTTTTTAGTACATTTCACAGTTGAAAGTGCCCCACAGAGTCTAAAAACAACAATGGAGTGCTTCAGGAGCTATGCCCATCTCTTCTACTCCCCTCGCGGCTCTGTTCCCATGGGCCGGGTCTACACCAGACTGCCTCTTAATGTGCACTTCACATATCTTGCACCTCACTATACATAGTCACATTTAGGCACATATAGGGACTCTCCCTCGTGTCGCTGGCCCCTTGGACCTGTCCTGGCCTCCTGGGAGGTGGTGGTTTCTGCCTCCTCCTGGTCGTTGGATCTGCGTGGTTCTCGGTGGCCCGGGTGGCTCTCTGGGTTTGGCATCGTCGATGCTCCCACTTCCCCGGGTTGTTGTGGACACCTGGCCGATCTGGCCATGAGGGGTCGTGGTAGACGCTCTGGGCTTCGGTGTTCTATCCAGACCTTATTAACTCCTCCCGAGTCACACTGATGAGTACTGATGTGAACCGCTAGTATGTGCCAAATCATTCGTCCGACTTCTCACTAAGGTCATATTTTCTCCACATACTTCTTTCATTTGTGTTCTCGGTAGCCTACTCTAGACGGTTAGGTCCTCCACTACTCTGGTGTTCAATACTGTTGGGTGTTGGGATGAAGGTGTTAGGAATGACACAGCAGCTTACACGTGTTTTTATTCCAATAGCACTGCCTGTCTGTAAACTTCCCTTTTTTGTTTTGTCTTATCTCCCTGTCTGTCATTTATTTCCCCCTCTTGTCACCCAGGTGTAGCACGTCCCTCTCTGGCTTATAACAGGAAATTCCAATAAATAAAGTAAGATTAGATTCCAGGGAGGGCCGGTGATGGTCACATACACGCACCAAATATTAATAGCTTTTGCTGCAAGACTAAAATATGCATAATCTCATAAAAGGTCGACACTCTTTTGTGGTGTTGAACAATGAGAACAATGCAGACAAAGTGAAAAAAAAAAATAAAATAAAAACAACAATGGAAAAATAATAATAATAATAATAATAATAAAAACATCCTCCATCCTGAATCCACTTTTGGGAAACACTGGAGCTGAATTTAAAATAAATAAATAAATGAGTAAATAAATACCTAAATAAATAAATGAGTAAATAAATACCTAAATAAATAAATGAGTAAATAAATAAGAAACATAGATAGATAAATCAATAGATACATAAATAGATGGATTAATGAAAGAAGTCATTTAAAAAAGATCAAAAGGAAAAATATAAGATAAAAGAGAGCCTGATTAAAAAGGCATGTTGAGGAAAAATGGGACAACGGACGTGTGATGTGGAACTTTAAATCTGTGTGAGGTGAGCACACTGAACCCAGAATCACATGAGCAGAGTTCATGTTCCTCATGTTTAATAGCAGCTCATTCATTCATGCTACACAGCTGCTTTGTCATAAGGCTAAAAAACATTTATGATGTTAATGTGGAACAGAGAGATTGAAGACCCTCCACCATCATCATGATCTCATATTGTTTGTTCAGGGGAAAGTGCAATGCTAATGTTTATTATACATTTAGTTGAAGTAATCTTTCATTTATTTTATTTTATATTGGATTTATAGCAGCAGGATTATATTGTTTCTATTTCTCTATGTTCTGTCTAGAATGATTGGGGGAAAATAATTCATAATAAATGAATGAAATTGAATGACATTTTGAGGATTTTTTTTCTTCCCATACTGAACCAAAAAAATAAAAATAAAAATAAAATAAAATGAAATAAAAATGAACCGTGGCTTTTAAACCGAAAAATGTTGTGTACCATTACAGGGCTAGTGTTCAGTATTAAGTAACTACTGACACCTTGTGGCAAAAAATATAACTGCATCTCATTGTCGGTGCAACTGCTGCATTATTTTCATTTTTTCCACAAAAAAACTCAAAGTAACAAATGTCAGCCGTCATTTAGTTGCTGTACAGCTGTATACATTAATATGTGAGATAATGTCTTCACTCAAACTAAGTGATTTATAAACGCTGGTCTATATATACACTGAACAAAAATATAAACGCAACACTTTTGTTTTTGCTCCCATTTTTTATAAGATGAGCTCAAAGATCTAAAATGTTTTCCACATACACAATATCACCATTTCTCTCAAATATTGTTCACAAACCAGTCTAAATCTGTGATAGTGAGCACTTCTCCTTTGCTGAGATAATCCATCCCTCCTCACAGGTGTGCCATATCAAGATGCTGATTAGACACCATGATTAGTGCACAGGTGTGCCTTAGACTGCCCACAATAAAAGGCCACTCTGAAAGGTGCAGTTTTATCACACAGCATAATGCCACAGATGTTGCAAGATTTGAGGGAGTGTACGATTGGCATGCTGACAGCAAGAATGTCAACTAGAGCTGTTGTTCATGTATTGAATGTTCATTTCTCTACTATAAGCTGTTTCCAAAGGCGTTTCAGAGAATTTGGCAGTACATCCAACAAGTCTCACAACCGCAGACCTTGTGTAACCACACCAGCCCAGGACCTCCACATCCAGCATGTTCACCTCCAAGATCGTCTGAGACCAGCCACTCGGACAGCTGCTGAAACAATCTGTTTGCATAACCAAAGAATTTCTGCACAAACTGTCAGAAACCGTCTCAGGGAAGCTCATCTGCATGCTTGTCGTCTTCATCGGGGTCTCGACCTCACTCCAGTTCGTCGTCGTAACCGACTTGAGTGGGCAAATGCTCACATTCGATGGCGTCTGGCACACTGGAGAGGTGTTCTCTTCATGGATGAATCCCAGTTTACACTGTTCAGGGCAGATGGCAGACAGCGTGTGTGGTGTGATGTGGGTGAGCGGTTTTCTGATATCAATGTTGTGGATCGAGTGGCCCATGGTGGCGGTGGGGTTTAGGGTTGCCAACACCCAGAGACTGAAATAAGGTACACCTCCCGCGGGCGGCCGAGAACATTTGGGGTTTTGGGGGGTCAAAAACGCATATATAACAGCATTTTGGCACAGTTATACCTATTACAGACTATACAAACACATTAGGCTACTGCATTACTCTTACAGTAACAAGATTGTAATAACAACTCATGATCAGTTTGTATTTGAGGCATACATGTGATCATTCAAGTATATATTTATTTTTTGCAAAATAACATTTAACAATTGCTGTCTCTTCTTCTGGATTTTAACAGTTTTAAAACAATGTAAAAACAATAGCAGTAAACAATGTAGGAGTAGGCCTAATAGTGCAACTAAGTTGTGCAAACATTTTGCCTAGTGATTTGGAAACTTAACTCCATTTCTTTTTTTATTTTCAACTAAAAAAGTGCAAAATCACAACTGTAAAATCTTTTGAACAAAAAACCAACAAGGTGCAATATCTAAACTGAAAACACACACACACACAAAAACAGCACCGCGGACAGTGTCTGTCTTCTCCCTGTCTCTCCACTTCCTCACAAACAGCTGCCTGCCTCACTGCTAGTCGCTCGCTACACAGTACAGCGCGCACGTACGCACACACTGGAACTGAGTCACACGCACGTAAGCGCTGCAGCCATAGACTGAAGCTGTGTCTGCCTACCCTGTCAACTGAGCAGTCCTAGTGCCCGTAGATACAGCTGGACACACAATGTATGGCGCACAGAGAGAAAAAATATATGCATCTTCCCTTTACCCGTGCGGCCGGGACAAACGGCGTCCCGTCCGGGATGCGCCTCTTTTGGCTCAAATACGTGACGTCCCGGCAAATACGGGACGGTTGGCAACCCTAGTGGGGTTATGGTACGGGCAGGCGTCTGTTATGGATGAAGAACACAGGTGCATTTTATTGATGGCATTTTGAATGCATAGAGATACCGTGACGAGATCCTGAAGTCCATTGTTGTGCCATACATCCAAGAACATCACCTCATGTTGCAGCAGGGTAATGCACGGCCCCATGTTGCAAGGATCTGTACACAGTTCTTGGAAGCTGAAAACGTCCCAGCTCTTGCATGGCCAGCATACTCACCGGACATGTCACCCATTGAGCATGTTTGGGATGCTCTGGATCAGCGTATACGACAGCGTGTACCAGTTCCTGCCAATATCCAGCAACTTCGCACAGCCATTGAAGAGGAGTGGACCAACATTCCACAGGCCACAATCGACAACCTGATCAACTCTATGTGAAGGAGATGTGTTGCAGTCTAAGGCACACCTGTGCACTAATCATGGTGTCTAATCAGCATCTTGATATGGCACACCTGTTAGGTGGGATGGATTATGTCAGCAAAGGAGAAGTCACTATCACAGATTTAGACTGGTTTGTGAACAATATTTGAGAGAAATGGTGATATTGTGTACGTGGAAAACATTTTAGATCTTTGAGTTATCTCATAAAAAATGGGAGCAAAAACAAAAGTGTTGCGTTTATATTTTTGTTGAGTGTATATACAGCTGCTCTATACAGAGTATGCATGGGGTGATTTAGGTCATAGTAATATGCTGTACAAATCTTAATATTTTACAGAGCTGAAAATGTGTACAATATTGCATTACCACACTTTTTCTATTGTGTATATTGTATATAATAATATAATTATTATTTTTCACATTGCTGGATTTTTAAATTGACATATTTGCCTATAAGATGCCTTTATTTCTCTGTATTTATACTCTGATTAATTGCTCAGTGTTCAGTGCAAAGGAAGTATTTCATTATGCAGGGAAACATGTTTCCTTTTTGTTCTCATGACAACAGGCATTAATAATGAACACTTTTATGCCTCTGGCCCCATTTGGTGTTTCTTTTTCCATAAAACCTTTCAAAAGTAGCATTGCAGATATGCAAAACAGACATTTTCATTGATAAATGCATTACACTTGCTATGGAATTTGGCATCTCATTTAAAATAGTAATAATAATAATAATAATAATGTGCTTTTGTATTTCTTTCTGTTTTTTTTGGTAAAACCATAAATTTGAAAATTCCCAACAGCAATAATTATATTTTAGCGTTAAATGTATCATTTTGATTAAAGAGCTGCACATACTGGTGGATTAACCATTACAAAAACACTAAAAAATATTTTGGCAATCAGCAATAATGTTAATGTAGGGCAGTGGTGCTAAACACCTGACACTGGGTGGTGGTCTGATACATATGTTCAGAGTATGTAGTACATTGTGGTTGGTCTTACTTGGACGGGTGCAGTTGTGTGCTCTGGCGTCCCCTGTGAAGCCTGGAGCACAGAGCTGGCACTGGGGCCCTGTGGTGTTGTTGAGGCAGCGGAGGCAGTGGCCGGTGTTGGGGTCACAGAGCTGGGCGGGGTCCTGAGGGTCGGCGTTACCACTGCAGTCACACGGGACGCAAACCCCTGCTGCTTTGAAGAAGCCGGCGCTACACTGATCACACTGTGGGCCGCTGTAACGGGGAAGGCACTGGTCACACACTGGGGAGCCACTGGGATCTGCACAGGAGAAGATAAAGACACACATGAGTGTAGCTACAGATGAAAAGACTTTCCACACCTGAAGCTTCATTCATGTTGTGGTGAACAGTTTGACTTAAGGTTAGCTCTAGATTCTTTGTCAGTGGAGTCATGTATTTTATTTAATATTTTGTAAAAAGTTGTTTAAATGTTGATTTCAAACATTTTCTCTCTCTTGATAGGCAGGGGTGGCACGGTGGTGCAGTGGTTAGCACAGCAAGAAGGTACCGGGTTCGATTCCCGGCCCAGGGCCTTTCTGTGTGGAGTTTGCATGTTCTCCTCCGTGTCTGCGTGGGTTCTCTCCGGGTACTCCGTCTTCCTCCCACCATCCAAAAACATGCATGGGGATTAGGTTAATTGGCTAATTTAAATTAAACATATGTGTGAGTGTGAGTGGTTGTCTGTCTCTATGTGTCCTGTGATGAACTGGAGACTTGTCCAGGGTGTACCCTGCCTTTCACCCTAAGACAGCTGGGATAGGCTCCAGCCCCCCCATGACCTTAAGTGAGGATAAGCAGTAGAAAATGGATGGATGGATGGATGAATTAGGCAGCCCCTAGTGAAGCTAACACCAACACTGCACCACTAGGTGGCTCAAGATGGCAGTCTATTGATTTGGTAGAGGGCCATGCTCTCCACAGAGTCTCCACAGAGAGATGTGCCAGGGCTTTTAAGGATGGGTAGGATCTGATGTTATTTCATCTCTGCAGATTCAGTTAGTTTGCATTCCCTCATGGCTGCAGTGGGCTGTGGGGTAATGAAAACACTGGCCAAAGCAAAAACACACCTCCTGGATTTAAGGAGAAGATACTGGCTGTGGTGTTACTGTTGTTTGAGAAGCCAGATTTCAATTCTGCATGTATCTTTAATCACTGATGACATCGTGGTCATGCTATGATGTATTACAGTTAACATAGAACATGTTGGTCATCAGTAGAATGTAAAAATAAGGCATTCATCCAGAGTGTTCTCCAGGTCCTCCACCATGTATTTCAGTTCTGCTCTGCTGTACCCAAATACCTCCAGAGGGTGGCGCTCAGGATGCACACAGTTCCTTTTAATACAGAGAAGCAAAGAATGGATGTTGGAAACTGACAAGTCGCTAGACTTTTATTGAAGAGATGTGTGATCCAGCCCATAACATCAGCAGAATCCAGAATCTGCTGTGTGAGGTACCGTGGCTGAAGAAAAACTAAAGCACATTCCCACAGATGAGCATATACTGGTGTGACAACAAAACAAATCCCTGTCAGCTCCCCTCCTCTCCTCATTTCCACTCACCACATCAGAGTGTTGAATGGTTTAGACACAGATAAGTGCCTTCCAGTGGCCTAGATGTTGGTCTCTATCTAGTGTGGTCATGTGACTGAGCAGGCTGCTGCTGATCAGCTTTATTTAACCTCTGCAGAGGGTTCAAAGGCAGGAGGCCTGCTGGGTTATATAACCAGGAGGAAACATGAGCTCTGTGCTGCACAGGCTGGACGACCTGACCCGCTGTTTACCATCATCCTCCACTTCTCTGGCCATCAAGTCACTGTCTGACACTCACTAAAAACAGTGACGGACACATAAAAAAAAGTAAAAGTACAAATATTTGATGAAATTCAGGCTACAGTGAACCCAGCCCAGCCATCCCACACCCCTGAGTAAAGCCACAATCACACATGGATGATTTAATATGTGTGACCCACATTGTGAACTGGTGCAGCGCTCCACTTCACCCCTCTATGTGTCAGGATGGAGGCTTATTCATTTACTGCCTCGGGCCTCATCAGCACATTTGGAAAGCGTCTCTCCTCCAGTGGGAAGCCATGATACTGCATCGTGGCATCTTCTCATCTGTCTCTGTTGCCAGGGAAACCTCTACTTCGCTTTCCGGCTCCAGTGTTTAGTGTAAAACATCCTCCACAGCCAGAGCAGCTCTCTGTGGACGTGATCCTGAGCACATTTCCCATCACTTCCTCTGTAGCGCAGCTCTTCCTACGGTACAAGGTTTCGGTCGAGGCTGTGATGCTGCCCATCCCCCCCTAGTCTGTTGCAGCCTGACTGGCGCTGAAATGGCCCAGCTGTGCTCATGCTGTCCCAGCTCAGCTCGGCCCGGCTTGCGTCCCCTCCCCTCCCGCCCACGTTGCACAACATCCACTGCAGCCCCTGGCAGGGCAAACACAACCTGACAGCATGAGTGCCTCTATACGTGTTGCCATGCAGGCCTCTGCCAATGGACGCTCATCACGTCAGGGCATGGCGACGCTGGAGCAGAAAGAGGAAGGGCGAGGTGAGGTGAATGACTGAGTAGAGTGACTTCAGTGTTTGCAGAAAGGGTTCAAGAGCAGTTTGATGTGGAGTAGCTGTGATCTAAGGCTGCTGACTCTTAACGTGGCCTAACATGTCTCCGAGCCATACTGTAATAAGCTCTAAGAACTGGAGTTAATCCTTTTTCGACTGATCGGCCTGTAAGCGTAAAAGAACCAGGTAACACAATGTTCATTTCCCCTGTCCGCCAGCAAAACAGTACGAAAAAGTTTGGGCGCAAGATTAGCCAATTAATCAGTTAGACAACCAACAAAAAAATAAATGAGCAATTATTTAGATAATTGAAGAAAGGCAAACATTTTCTTTTTGTTTTGATTTGAAGGCATCACTTTGTGCTGTGGGAACTGTATTTAACTCACTGAGTGACAGAACTTTAATTTAAAGTATTTTTTTAAGACCCACAGAATATTTAGTACTATGTCTCTGAAAACACTGAATAGTTCAAATGAAAGAAGAGACTCTCTGTTTCATCATGAAAAAAATGTTTTTATCTTGTTCAATTCTTGTTTTATCTGAAGTACTAACAGGGTGCATGAGAGCGCCCCCTTGTGCCAGCTGCTGAGAAACCACTTTGACATATATACATCAGTGGCACTCAGTAAATAATTAATCAAATAATTTAGAAAATAATCATTGAGTGAATTGATAATCAAACTGATTTGCAGCAATAATACATTTGGTTCTTACACTTAAGGTTTTGGAAACATACATCATTTCATTTCATAGGCAGAATGTCTTTATGAAAAAAATAAAAAATATAATGAATAATGATGGAAATAAGCAGTGATTTTCTTGCACAGAACCATCACTGGAAACTGTGGGCAGGGCAGGTACTTGAAACATCTGTCAGTATCTTCTCAAAATCATGGCATTACATGCCTGACAAGATAAATTATTGTGAGATATATGAACCTGTGATTCTTGTGTAATGTTGTGATCTCACGGGAATCCTCTACCATGCAGAGTGGCCTTTAAAGACTCTTCTTACGGCGGCCTCTTAGACACCCCCAGGTTATGTCACTCAGGAACTTCATTAAACAAAATGGAATATTTGACTGCAGCCTACAGCTGACAGATCAGGTCTGAAACAATGCTTGCTCTGGTTAATTTGTCTGCAGTGACATGCCATGGGCAGGCAGTAACATGCATCCATGAATCCTGCCTCACACCACAGAACACAATGATGTTTTTTTTACAATAAGCTCCTTTGGTTCCTGAGGCATTTAAGTTGTCCAGGTGTATCCCTTCATTGATCGTTAAACCAATGAAATTTATGGCAAAATGGAGATGGTTAAGGTTCAACCCAGATCTGAACCCAGTGGAGACCTTAGGGTGTGTTGTGTTATAGTAAGAAGGGCAGCAGCAGTCTGGAGGTGAAAGAGGTGAGGTCACACAGGAAGGTCACTGTTCATCCTCGTCAGTCTGTCTGGGAACAGAGATCCAAAGCTTTCCAGTTCATGGTTCTGGTTTAGGAAGACTATTTCTAACCACAACTACGACATTTTTTGGTAAATTAATGGAAACATGATTTGAGTGAGAGACTGAGAAATAAAATCCAGGGTAAAAAAAGGTCTCATGTTGCAGGTCATAAAGTGTATATATGTTTCTGCCTTTTAGGAAACAGTCAGTCGCCAGGCAGTCAGCACACAATCACTGGATGGTGAGGCAGATGTGTTTCCATGACTGAACAAAAACAGGCTGAACTAAGGGCTGGGTTTTGGGGAGCTGATTTTTCCTGCAGCACACTGCTTTGAGATGTGATGAGTGAAGATCTATTGAGGTAAATTACACTAATAAATATTAAATATATATAAATATTAGTATACTATATATAGTAAAAAAGAAAGAACTTAAGAGCTCAGATCATCATAACCTTAAAGTTTAGTGCTCCCAGCTCTTCCAGCCTTTTTGATAGCTGATAGGATCAGAGCTTTTCGGTTCGGTATCCAGTCCTACTCAATTCGGATGGTTGCAATCTGCAACCACACAATTAGATCCGTTAACTCCTACACAGAAGTTCATTTTGAGTCTTGCACTCTCTACAAAATGCTTGTGACATAAAGCACCTACTTTTAGTTTCATAGGAAACCATGCTAACATCCAACTCACTGACATGTCTTCCTTCAACAAATTAAAGCAGATGACAGTACCAACAGCACTAATACATAGTAATAACACTGACAACAAACAAAGGACAAGAAGCACTGACCGGTGTGACAGGTGCCGGTGGAGGTGGAGTTGGAGCAGGGACATGTAGCACAGACGTCGGTCAGGGCGGCTGCAGGGCTGCGGTAGAAACCAGGCTGACACTCCTCACAGTTTGATCCCTGGGTGTTACCCTCACAGTTCAGACACACTCCTGGAGGACAGAGCAAAGGTCAGAAGACTAGAGGGACGTGTCCTACATCTGTACACTTGAACCAACACTAAAAGAGAGATAAGGGGGTTATATGACTAAACCTTGGCTTGGTTACTGCCAAATCATTCCAGGCTTATTTTGAAGTTGTTGGACTATAGTACAGATTTTTTTGTAACTGTTATGATCAAAAATGGTTAATGTTACAGCAGCTTTTCTCAGTAATTGCAATAGAATTTGCTGAGTTTTATGTAATTTTTTTTTTTTGGCAAAAAATTCAGGTACGTGGTAAAATTTGCAACAAAGTCAACAAAAATTTTGATTTTAAAAACAATCATCACAGAAGCAGCTGGAAATATTTAGTTCTTGTGTTTTTTTTTAACTTATGAGAACCATGGGCTCAAAGTTACAAAAAGTCATAAAAGTGACCTAGCTAGGTGTTTTTTGTTGACAAATGAGAGACGTTCTCGTCGTCATCCTGATCTCAATGGGTCATGAGATGTCATGTCACGTTGGTGACTGTCGCACAAAGGACTGCATCATTTACATTTTTTTTTCAATAATTTGGGGAAATCGCACTAATTTTGAATAACTGCAAGCTACTGTGAATATTGTGGCGATTGGATTTGTATTTACTATTGCGATCGCAACATTGCAGTTTCCTGGAGGGACTGATTGTGGCTCACAGCTTTTAGTTTGGGATGAAATTCAGTTTCTGTCTTCTGACTCTGGCCAGAAACTTTACAAAGTTGCACTTGTTGACTTCAACAACAACAACAACTGCATTCATGTCATGGCAGAAGAACCTCTGAGTGGAACGACATCCATCACCTGGACCACAGGTTCAGCTATATTAATATAGTCATACAAGAGTCACATGACCAACCAAACCACATTCTATCACTAACTTCAGAGGATAATCAGACTCAGATCAGATTTTTAAAGAAGACTGATCAAAATGTTCATGCTCATGATTTCTTACACTTAACATTACGACCTTTAATTAATCACAGAAACACATTTCGACTTTTGCAAAGAGGCCCAAATGTTATTCACATTTACATGTATATACATTTATCAAACTGTTTACTGTGCTTTTTATAACAATGGTAGTATAAAAACATTACAAATATTGTTTAAATTTAAAATGAATGTATCTGAAATGAACTCATAGCCTGCACTGATGTTAATTTTATAATATTTTGTAGAAGAATATTAACTGTAAAATTAAAAATATTAAATTAATTATTATTTCAAGTCACTCTCTGCAAAACACCGATTTTGAAACTCATATTGAATATTGGCATATTCAAGGACACTCAGAGATTTATATCACATGAAGTTTGCATAGTCACACCTATGTGATCATATTGTTCACCCACAAAATGATAATGTGTACATCAATTACTCACCCTGTGTAACCTTGAAACATTTTTAAAACACTTGTACTGCTCTTGTGCAACTCGTCCCTCAACTCGTCCAAAAATGTTTTAACCCTCAGGCATCACTATCACTGAGTCATTAACCCTTTGGGTCCTGAGCCTATTTTGGCAGTTTTTTAATACTTTTGATTTTGTCTCCATATACCACATAAAAATGTTTAACATGCTTAGTATCTTTTTTTCAGCACAGCTTCATCTATATGAAGAGATAGGTTATAGTGAAATAATAACTATTTCATTAGCATATTGGGCCAAAAAATATTCAAATTCAAATTCAAATTGAAAAAAAATGTTTTATTTATTACAATAAAAACTACAAACATGCTCAATCAACTGTTTTGGAACTTGAAAAACTAAATATAGGTTGCTAATGTGAATATGTAAATGTAAAACTGAAAAAAGTAATACTATATACAAATATTTAAAATAAAACATCTGATCACACCGGTGTGATCATAGGCCCGACAAGGACAAAAATGTCCACTTCCAAAAACTGCTGTAAAAACTTAAAGGATTATTTTTTTTTTCCCTGAAAAAAAAATTTCTTAAACAACTTCAGCACTGCTCAAAATAACCAAACATTCAATCGTTTTGAAGATCTTAAAATGCCAGTTTTATCATTTGATGTCACTGTTATTATTTATGAAAAAGCATAAAAATGAGTGATTTTTCCATAAAACTAATTTTGGGTGGCTGCTACATAAGTGAAACTTAAAATTTATTTTTATATATGTTTTTGCCAGTAACACTGGTTGTGTATACGACACACTGACCCATAAAATAAAGTGAACTCTTTCTCCTACTGTCTCCACATGTAGCATCTGGATTGTCCAAACAAAGGTGAATGCGCTTATTGTACACTAAGTGCTTCTGGGTAAAATTATGTGGCATTAAATTAATCATTTTCCATTAAAATGATAATGGAATTGATCATTCCATTAAAAAATATTTTCCCACAATAAAGTCATTAATTATAATTATTGTAAATATGCGCCTGTGGTCAGGCTGTCATGTCTCCATGATCATAGATTGAGGTTATTAGACATGACCAAACCGGTCCACGGGCTGCCTAGCTTGCTGTATCTTTGCGTCAAAGTGGTTTCAACCGTGAGCCATGGAAGAGTCTGCAGGATCCCTCTCCAACCACGCATTAGCCCAGTATCAACTGAGGAGCTGCTAATAAGCTACAATAGCTGCTTAAAAGCCACTGAGTCACTGCAGCAAACCTGCATATTACATTAAATTATTGGTTGAAGAGCAGTTTGGCCTTCCTCCTAGACCAAATAACACATTTCACACAACCTTTATTGCTAAAGTATGGCTTTACTGAATGAAATCTGACCAAATTAAAGTTCATATTCACTATGATGAATGTAATCAACATGGTTTTACTGCATTCCAACACACCAATAGCAGGTTTTGGCCACTGGAGTGTCTGTGGTGTATATCAGATCTTCAAACATCAAGCATTATTTTTAAGGCTGTCAACAATCAGCATATTTGCACAACAGTAACTCTACTTGAACAAACTGCCTGAAATGTGTTGCCAGAAACGTGTTGGCAGGTCATGAAGCAGAACTCAAGGAAACTAACAACGCAGTCGTAACTAACAAACTAACAATCAAACATGCTGATACAATTCAATTAACCATCTTTTCTGACTCTGTCCAAGCTTCTCCTGTAATTCAGCAAACAAATAATCCACCAAAGAGCATCGTTAAAGTATTAATTTGTAATGAGAAATGGACAAAAAGGAAAGAGATTTTCTTTTCATAAACACAGCTTATGTGGTGCACGGACAGTAGGGATGGGAAAAAATATTGATATGGCAATATATCGTGATACTTTTTCTTCTGATATAATACAGATTTTTAATTCTTTAATGTAATTCTTTTTCTCCAAAAAATCATGTTTTGATCACGTTAAGGCGGTAACTTCGACAGTCCTAGTATATGTGTTATGTATATATGTATGTATATCTACTGTATGTGTTTATAAATATATGTACATGTACACATATATACACATTTCTCAGTGAACTATGTAGAATATCGCAATATATCACAATATATGGCAATACCACAATATCGCACAATGATGTATCGTGATACGTATCGTATCGTGAAGTTCTTGCCAATACCCACCCCTAACGGACAGTTTGTCCAAGTAGTTGCCGTCGTGCAAATTAGTTAAGGCATTAACTAATGTGACGTTAATGCAATTAATCCGCATTAACTTCCACAGCCCTAATTATTTTATTCTTTCATATATTATGACTTCAGTTGAAAACAATAGGTCTGCACAGGGACAACCTGCCTCTGTCCCGTTGAAAATGACGAGTCCCTGTTATGTTTATCTGAGGGCCTCAGTGTTTGGGACACTATAATTTGCATTTGCACAATGTGTTGTTGTGTATGCAGGGGGAGGCCAGGGTCAGTCTTTAAAGAGAGCTGTCAAACCTGAGCTATGGTAATCCACAGCACCGTGAACACTGAGCCCAGGCAAGGCTGCAGCTCTCCATCTGCCCCTGCATTATAAAGGGAGGACATGTGGCTCCTAAAACAACCTGTCTCCCTCCTCATACCCCACCCAGCTGGAGATTTACTCCCAAAGCCTGACTGCCGGGAGCAGAGAAGCAATCCCCCTTTACATGTGATCAAGGGTAGAGAGGAGGATAAATCCACCTGAAGTCACACAGATTAAAAGTGAACATTTTACTGCCTGATTGCTTCTGATTCTGCACTTTGCCTCAAGTTTCTTCTAACCAGCTGAACATTAAACTTTAGTTGTGGGTGTGTCTCCACAGCAAATATCTCCCTGTGACACACTGGAAGGTTTATGTTCTGCCAAAGGCTCAAATTGAAGCCTTAAGCGTAGTACCAAGGTGTTACCTTTCACAAATACTGAACTGTTAAGCTTGAGCTTCTTATGCAGAGTCCATTGTGCTGAAAGGAGCAGATCCAATCGGTCAGTACTGCTATTGTTGTAGGCTTTTAGGAAATAGAGTATTGAGAAATCACAAAGAATTCTTGCACTTGAACAACAGTCTGATCAAAAATGTACTCATGACATTATTTTCATGTTTTATCATTGAAGCATCTGCAAAAAAGTCTGGTAAATCACTTCTTCTGGCCCACCGATTAAGGTATTGCAATATTTATATTTGCAGTAAATGAAGGTTATCTGTTGCAAGGTTATCTGTTGTTTAAGGCAAAAGCAAACACTTCCTGCTGCTGCTTCACATTAAAGGAACAACTTTTATTACAAATAGTCACAGGAAATGCAACATATTTGCCAGTGTGCTTGACACTGACCGCTATCATTTATCAAAAATGCATCTACAAAACAAGACAATGACATTTTGTCATTTTGACAGTGGACAAGTCTGAAATACAGCAGGGAGTGATGGATTAAGAAGCAGCAGTCACAGTGAGCAGTTAGATGAAGAGCAGCAAGCGATAACGGTCAATAACGTTCACTGTAGTTGTTCACAGATTCATGCTGTGAGCACCACAAAAATCAAACCACAGTAACTCACAGAATTATGTTCAAGAAGGCTGAATATTATGTGACTTATTAATTAAAATGATTGAAAATATGAAACTGCATGTGCAGTTAGCACCAGTAAACAGGGTGTGGCCATATCAACCAGGTGTGTAGTTAAGATCTCTGAAGACTTAAGTGTTTTGAAAGGTGGAATATGAACATTATCGAGAATGTATAAATACGTATATACACTAAGAGGCATTAAAAACGCAACATTGTATTTTTTTTCAATATTAATTTGAATTTTCATAATTTATTGGGCGACTTCACTTGGTATGATACTGAACATGAATGAACAAAAGCAACAATAGAAAAATGAATGGACATGGATTACAAATGTCAGTATCTTGTGTGATCGTCGTGGCGTAGACATGATGAGCGCGTTGATTTCGGCAGTACGGAGATCAGCAACCATCACCGGCAGTGGAATACGACGCCGTACACGGCGATCCAGATCGTCCCAAAAGTGTTCAATTGGATTCATATCCAGGGAATAAGGCAGCCAGTCCATAACCTGCACATTATGTCTGTGCATAACGTGCCTGCAGGCGTGAGATAGTGCATCTGTGGACGCCAAAATGCCTGGCTACCCTCGCTTCGGTCATTCTGGATCTCAGCGTACCAATGGCCTGCTCCCTCATGTTTGCTGCTAAGCGTGGCATGGTGACCGTCTGTGACAGCTTGCATTTTTCGTCCGGGTTTTTAAAGCCTTGACCAGTTGAGCTCAAATCACCAAAAGAACTCATTGAAAGCTTTCAAACAATGTCCTAACGAATCACACATGAAAAACAGGGATTGGTACCGTCTGCCACGTTAATTTATTGTTTGAGCTGAAAAATGTGGCTCCATAGTTTCAATAGCCACGAGTGGTAGGAAACAAAACATTCTTTTCTATACAAAGTAGCTGTATCCAATTTTATTTTACATTGACTTTGTTGCGTTTTAATTGTCTCTTAGTGTTTAAACCAGTAAGGGTGTGTATTGGCAAGGACTTCATGATACGATACGTATCATGATACTTGAGTCATAACACAATACATTATAGCAATATTGTGATATTGCGACATATTGCAATAGATCGCTGAGAAATTTAAAATGCAGCCTATATATATATATATATATATATACATATATATATATATATATATATATATATATATATATACACACACACATATACACTCTATACACATACATACATGTATGTGTATATCGATATATATATTCATACGGTATATACATATATACACATGTATACATATATACTATATTTGCTTGCTGAATTAGGAGAAGCTTGGACAGATTCAGAAAAATGATTATTCTAATTTTATCAGCATGTTTGATGGTTAGTTATGACTACATGGTTATCGAGTTCTGCTTTATGACCTGCCAGCATGTCTCTAGCAATGCATTTCGCTAAGTTTGTCCATCATTAGGACATTAAAGCTGATTAATCGAGTTAACACGCTAATTTTGACACCACCACTTTTTTTTTTATTAATCTTGCAATTATAGAAAAACACACAACTGAAAAAAGTGACTGTGTCAAAGCTGACCAATACTGATGTATTTTTGTATGTAGATAAAAGCAGCCAGACTCACCAGACTGTGGATGGCAGTAGTTGGTGTGGTTGTGACACTGGCAGGGCCGGCAGCCAGTGCTGCTGAAGTGGAAGAAACCCGGGTGACATTCATCACACTTTGGTCCGTACACTCCTGTCTTGCACACACACATCCCTGAGCTGGAGGAGGAAGAGCGCAAGACAAAATCAATAGCGTGCAAAATACAGCTCCACAGATCATTTCATTTAGTGCAACACAGAGGTGTGGCAGGAGCTGATTTCCTGCTTCCTGTTTCTCCACTGAGGTGTGGAAATCTGGCTTGGTAGAACCTGTTTCTTTTTGTCACTGTGTCTGTAAAGGATGAGGCCACCAATTCAGCAAAAACATGAGCTTGCCTACCGTTAGTGGAAATCTAACTATAAAGAGAAACCATTTTAGGGTTTTTCTTTAGTTAAACTTTATATATATTTATGTATGTGCTGATAATTACATCTGTAAAAATCTATATTAATACACCTTTCCAAAAACAAAGTTACACATATTGGATAATCCATACCAGATATGGGAAATAACACGTAAAAATACTTAGTGTACTTAAGTAGATTTTTCAGGTATCTGTATTTTACTTGAGTATTTATTTTACTGACAACTTTTTTCCTCCCTACATTTCAACACAAATATCTGTTCTTTGTAGTCCTTACACCAGCAGAGTGAATGAAAGTAAAGCAGGAAACACTGTCGACCACAATGGAAATATGCCAAGGTATGTATCATCTATCCTTGAGGTTAATTTTTTGTTTTTCCTTTTGTACTTCAGTAAATTGCAGAATCTGTACGTTCTTACTTTACTGATTCAACTCCTTTACTTAAGTTACTTCTACTTTTCATGGAGTATCTTAGTATCTGTACTTCTACTGAACTAAACAATATAAGTACTTTTGCCTCCTCTGGTCCATACCACACTGTTTTCACTGCAGAAGAAAAAAGCATGCATCATAAATAAATTGAGCAGCAGCCTGGAACCAGACTAGAGTAATGAAAAGGTGTAAATGCATCAGTCTTTGCAAGACGCATTCATCCCATTGTAACTGTGTGTAAAGAAGCAATCTGTGCAACTGCTCCTGTATGGTGATGACAGCTCAGTGACACTGAAAGTACTGAACCATCTGTCTCCCTGTCACATTAAAGCGACAGGAAGGAAGCCGCTTCACTCATTCTGATTAGCAGCTCCAGTTATTTCAGCACACACTCAGACAAAAAGTGGAGAGTGCTTTCGCTGCCGTTATCTGATCGCTGATCAGTGTGACCGTGGAAAGCTCTTTATGGGTAAGAGAACTGAGTGCCTGTGAGGAAAAGCCAAACTTTTGACCTGCTTTTATACCAGTCATTCATGTGTTTCTGTTTTTTCTCTTTTTGTGTGTTACCAACTAGCAAAAATCAGCAAAAATGAGTATCAGATTATGTCGACCTGCATCTAAAATCTCTGCTATAATCACTGTGATAGCATCAGTCCATTCCAGACTCCAGTCCAGCTCTTCTATCCAGTAGCAGAGTCAAGTGATCACAACAACAGCTGTGCTAAGGTGCTAACAAAGTAGAAGGAGGAGCAGTGATGTCGGCCCTGTGGAAGCATTTTTAGTTAAAGTCTGAAAAAGACGTTGAAGCTGAGAGCAAAACTAGTCATGAACCAGTTTCCTGTGATGGAACAGAACCAGGAAGTTTAATACGACCAACCTGGTCAGCATCACAAAAAACATCAGGAGGATTTTCAGGGTCTTCTTCTTATTTTCTATTAAACTGTAGGCTATGCTTAAGTTTCAGCTAAACTAGTGATTACTTTGAACTTTAAAATATCTTTTTTTGTTCTTAATGGATTTGTTGAGATTATTTTTCAGGGGTCTTCTAATTTATTTTTTTATTTTATTCAACTGCAGAATATTTTTCTGTTTAAGGTTAAATTGATGTAACCCATTGGTTAATAAAAAAATGGGTCAGTTTTTCTCAGACCTACTTCTGCTGACTATTGTTCCATGTTTGAGTAATATCAATTGATCAAGCCTTTTCTGACCCCTAATTTCCACTGGATGCGGAACGACACCAACATCCGTCAACGTACGTAGTCCGTCAATACCCACCAGATGCGCCTGCTGTGGCTCTGAAATTGACACCTGAAATTGCGAGAACAAGATCGAATTTATGTATAATTGTAGCAGAGCGTCAGTGAAAGAGAACCACCCTGTGTCCACTGAGTAGAAGGAAATTGATTATATGATCCGACGTGAACACGGATTATTTTATTTTGAAAATAAACCAGATGTATAATTTGGTGTCTGTACACAACTTCCTGTCCCATATGATCTGCTTTGTGCGGAATTCATGCGCTGTGTGCCAACGTCCAACAAAAATAGAAGCTCTGTCGATTTTATTTGAATTTGATTTGATTTGATTGGAAACGTATCGAGTCCGACAAAACGTTGGCATCGTTCCGCAACCAGTGGAAATTAACGGTAACACTCCATACTACAAAATAAGTAATAAAAGCATGTAGGATTCATGCTGATACCAGCTTCATGTTCACCATCACCCACATGTAATAAAAAATGGGGACATTTATCCCTTTATTGTCATACAGTAACTAAATAGCTGCATATGTGTATTGCCCTATGCTCTAACACATCACAAAGATGGTTATACAACAATATTGTGTTCAGAGAGTGGACAGAGATATATATATGTTGTCTATTGTCTAATATTGTCTGTATGTCTGCAGTGGTGTATCCATATGTCACCAGGTAAGAAACTGCTGCACAAAAATTCCTCATACTGTCTCAATTTGCATGCTTCTGTGCTTACACTTGCCACTTTGAGTGCATAAGTGTGATCACACTGTGCACTCAAGTACTGGACACTCACCCTCAACACAGCAGTACGTCGCTGTCACCATCCCATTTCGAACTTCTAGGTTGCAGCTGAAATGGTTATACATGTTTATTTTTTTCGCTCATCGCAAAAACTTTGCGTAGGAAATGACTAAGTGAACGGAAGAATAGAACTACTGACTACATCAGTATTTCTGTTCACATGTTTTATATAACAGCATGATTGTTGTCAGCTAAAGAATGCTCCAGCTAAGTTAATCCTATTACATCTGAGGTCTTCAGAAATAATATACAAATAAGTCATTTAATTTGTTAATGTGAGTCTCTCTCAGGCTGAATGCTCACTTATACATGAGGAAACAGTGAGTGGCACTGAGAGGCTTTACCCTCATCGCAGCCTAACTCAAGGTAATTTCCAAGGCAAAGTACAATGCTAAGTCAAGCCTGATCAGCCCTCAGAGCCAGACAATGGACCAAGAAACATAATCTGAGAACAATAACTTCAAAACAATTGAAGTAAATCAAGAGTGACTGGGAGCACTTTCCATGAGCCTGAGCGTGGGTCCGCATACAATCCAGGCTTTGTTAAAATAACTGCACTTAATGCAAATGAAGAGACCCACGGCGATGCTTAGCGGGGCGTGGGCACTGCTGAGGACGAGGCCTGGAGATCAACAGTCCTCATTCTTCCAGCTGAACACACACACACACAAACACACACACACACACACACACACACACACCAAAACAAACAAAACCACTGATCTAGAAAGAGACAGTCTTCTTCTAACGTTTTCACACACATAAATTCCAGTATGAACCATTACACTCCAGATACATTATAGATATAGGTGGGACAGTTCAAACAGTATGGTAACATCTCTGACAGCTGACATTGATATCCTGGTCAGTCATCAGAAACATAACTGGCTACTTTTACTACTACTATTTAATCATCATTTTTGTACACTGTTATATTGTTTAGATTGTTGGTTTTGCACTGTACTGCATCATTCTGCAGTGCATATACAGTATATTTTTAAAGAGCTTTAAATCTCCTTACTTTTCCTACTGTGTATGGTAAATGTGAAAGAATTTCCGTTGGGATAAATAAAGTTCTATCTCATCATTATCATTTAGGTATTTTTTCAAGCAAAAATGTAGATATAGATTGCTCTCTATTTCACAATGCTTTCCTTTATGTTATATGAAAGATAACTATCCTCCTGAAAGAATCACTGGTGGACCTCCAAACCAGGCCAATGAGAGATGACTGAATATTCAAAGGAATACCAGAAGACAGTGACGAAAATCCAGAGGAACTACTGGAAACATTCAAGAGGAGCGAACTCAGCATTTTAGAGGAGACAGTGAGCAACATTACCTTTGCTCGAGTCCACCGGATTGAAAAAAGAGGACATACACCAACACACTCCAGACTCCAGCAGCTCCAACTGAACCAAAACCCATCATGGTAAACTTTGAGCACTTCAAGCAGCGTGACTCAAAGGTGAACTATTTGGGATAAATGAACAGTTTCCACCTCTGATCATGGAGCGATTTTCCTCATTTACCACAGCAACAAAAGAAGCAGCGACCAGGTGGGTCTGATTTCTGCCAAACTGTACACAGACAAACTATTTAAGGATCCAAACTGTTAACGCTCTTCATCAGAACCGCACAAAAAGTCAATACTATACTATCCATCCATTATCTACCGCTTATCCTCATAGGGTCGCGGGGGAGCTGGAGTCTATCCCAGCTGTCTTAGGGTGAAAGGCAGGGTACACCCTGGACAAGTCGCCACCTCATCGCAGGCAACCATTCACACTCACATTGACACCTACGGTCAATTTAAATTAGCCAATTAACCTAATCCCCATGCATGTTTTTGGACGGTGGGAGGAAGCCGGAGTACCTGGAGAGAACCCACGCAGACACAGGGAGAAACCACACAGGGCCCGGGATTCGAACCCGGTACCGTCTTGCTGTGAGGCGAGACCACTACACCACCGTGTCGCCCACTCTACTATACTACTACTACTATACTACTAATAATAATACTCCAGGAATAACGACACACACTGTCATGAGATGGAAAATAATATCTTACTGTTCATACAAAAAAATAAATAAATTGCAAAAGAAGACGAGCTAAAGAGGGACCTTTTGGCCTGTTCCCATGTTCTGATCCCATAGTAAAAGAACTCCAGCGAACCAAAAATGAATTTAACAACATACAGAACAAAAAGACTGAATCTACTCTCCTCAAACAGCAATGTTTTAAATTTGGAAATAAAAATTCCTATCTAATAAACCAAACCAACAAACTGAAAAATCATTCATCTAGATCATAGAGATCCACCTGGAAATATAACCCAAAACCCACAATGACTGACATCCATCTTCATACTCCAGACCTGATAACCTCTCTGGAGGAAGCAGAAACTTTTCAGAGGAAGGTCTGCCTACCTAAACTTAGTCAAACCCAGTCAGATATCCTAAAAACACTGCTCTCATACATATCACTAAAGCACTCCATCCATGCCATATCCAACAGTAAGTCACCCAGACTGTACAGTATGAACCCTGCTTTTCAAAGTAATATCTGAAGATCACCAAATCTCCACCATATGAACACTGCTTATATTACTCTGATTCAAAAACCCAATAAGGACCCCACTCAATGCTCCAACTATCGCTCCATATCATTAATTAACACAGACACAAAAGTCATTAGGCACTATCAGCTACACATATTTGTTTGATTAAATAAAATCTCTGCCCATTGGGTAATTTCTGCATCAGCGGGTAAACAGTGAGTCGACACCGGTCAACTTTCACACTGCAGCTGATCCGATCCGAGCCGATAAACTCCCAGGTCGACATGTCAAAGTGCCGCGTCGACCCTGTGCAGTGTGGCTTAACATGTTAAATGTCTTTGTCTTTTCCATTTGTCTCTGTATTGTCTCAATCATTTTTTTATTTTTATTTGTTGATCTTGGTGTTTTATTGTGTATCTTGTTTTTTTTCCACTTTGTAGCACTTTGAGATTACTATACTGTATACTTGCACTATGTAAATATGTAAACAATAATAAAAAAGAAAGGTAACTGGCTCTGTGTTCATATGTCATATTTGGTTTGGTAAATCATGATTAGTTGACAGGATGAACTGGCAGAATAGATATTATATCTGAATAGAATCTCTCTGCTTGAGAAAAAAATAAATTACAAGAAATGTCACAACACATTTTTTATTTCAATAATTAATGTAATGTAATCAAAGGTCATGTAGAGCATGTTAGATGTTTTGTTGATCACTGACAGCAATTTATTGATACTAATTCAGCTTTTACTGCAGCAATTCACTTACATTTTTTCTGCTGTTTTCTATGAAGTCAAGATGACTTATACACTTTTAGAGAGTATGTTATACATTATATATTTGACTCCAGAACCAGAACATGAAGAGTGGTTTACAGTCAAAGGAAACTGAATCATAAAAACAATAGATTTCATACTGTCAATGGTACGCAGGTTTAATTTAAACAAGAAAAGTAAGCAATAGCATCAATTATTAGTATTGTATTTTGTTGTGACGTGATTGCCGATATGCTCCTTTCTCTTTGAGTGTTTTGAAGCAATGATTTGATATAGAGCCGCGTTTGCTGTGTTTAATAGAGTTAGTTAATGTAGAGAACATGTTTCGCGAATTCTAAGTTGGTTATAATTTTTCATAACTGCTCATCATCAGCTGATAAATATTCAACGCACAGTAAAACCTGCTGCCAGCTACTCTATGAAACATGCAGCAGGCCAGTGAGGCCAGATGGTCTGTGGCCTTTGATTGATGCTTTTCCTCCTAAATAAAACCTTTAACATCTTTGTGGTGATGTTGTTTGTTGTTCTAATTAAGGCAATTACATGAATAGGAAGAGAGAATAAGAGAAAAGCTTAAAAATCACAAGCTGCCAAATTTTTAGGTCATAAAACTGACAAATATCTCACATGATGACGGCTGGAAAACCCTCCATTGTGGTGTAAATCAGTTGGGCAATGAAGGAAATGCACTAGCTAAATCAGGCTGTCCTTTAACGCACCACCTGTTCTGTGCTCAGACTGGCTGGAAGTCAGTTACAGTAGGACAGATCATTATCTTAGATGAACTGTATGTAGATGAGGCTTGTGTGGAACGATCAGTAATCCGCCTGTTAATTTGTGCCGTCTTGGCCTGGAGGGGGAGGGTTGTTATTGTTTTGGTGTGATTTCACGCCACTCTGCCTCAGATCTGCATGTTAAGTAGGTCAGTAATACATGTGCGATGAAGCTTAGCCCAGTTCTGTGGCTGCTGTCCAACTGACCGTCACTCTCTCAACCAGGAAGGTGATCAAAATCAAATCACCAGAAACACATGTTTGGAAAAAATAAACAAAGAATTACACTTAACATGTGTAGTTGCATTGCTGGGTATGTATCCATATCCTGAAAGGGTGTGTTAGGAGCAGCGCAGTAGGACTCAGCTCTTTTCCACTACTCTAGCTCTGCTGGCCTGAACACAAGCATGGACACGTCCATGTATTTAGGAAGGGAAAGGTTTTCTGATGAAACACCAGCCACATTCTGACTTATGTAGTAAAAGGTGAGCTCTGGTATGTTTCTTGATTTGCTTATTATAACAATATAATTGCTGTGTGGTGAAATATTAAATACAGTGCAGGTCATAGGGTTAAATTATTGTGTTTTAGAATTAAGTTACTGAAAAATATTACTTCTAGAGCTTTATCTCTCTGCTTAGCATAGCTTAGCACAAAGACTGGAGGAAAAGGGGAACAGCCAACTCCAACATAAGTGGATTTAACACCTCCGACAATTTGAAACCCGTTCTATTTACGTGCTGCATCTTGTTAGTGTCTGGTCAAGTCAAGTCTATTCAAGAGTCAGTCAGCAGAGCTTGAACCCAGCAACCCCTCTGTGAATATCTGACTATTCATACATACTTCTTACTGTTGACTTCATAATTCAGAATTTATTAGTCATATTCATAGCATAAATATTATATTTAATGACATTTGCCATTAACAGCCTGATTTTCTTTATTTTTTACTTATTCTATTATTTAATTATTGTTATGTTGTTTTTTTACATGCAGCTGTAACAAGTAAATTTCACCCAATGGGGATCAATAAAAATATTTTATTCTATTCTATATTATATTATTATATACCTAAGCTCAATGGTGGAAAAGCCTATTAATTTATAAAAACATATATAAATGAATAACTGTGAGGCTTTTAGTATCCAGTGTTGTGCTAGTTACTGAAAATAGTAACCACTGCAGTTGCGAGTTACTTTATTCAAAAAATAGCTCAGTTACTTTGTTGATTACTTACATCAAAAGTAATGTGTTACTGTAAGTAACATGTTAGTTTCTCTTTATGACCCTGGGGAGTGAGAGTTTATGGTGTGTTCACTGGAAGTCAGAATTTGGAGCTTTTAGATCAATGTAACCTCAAAGTTTAGTACTCCCAGCTCTTCCAGCCTTACAGACATACAACAAAACTTGTAGCTACTGTTTATGTCAGTAGCAGATAGCATGAATTCTATATCAGGTTGGTGAGATTAATCTGACTTTCAGAGTTCTTTCTGAGATCAGACTTCACAGGATGTACTGATTTGAATTCTGAATTGGAGCTTGAAATTCAGACATTCACGTACAACTGGAACACACCATGAGTCAAAACATATAAACGTTGTGCACACAATGCTGCTGCAATGATGTTAATGCTCTTTTTTACTGGTGATGTTTGTTACCTGTGCTGGGAAATCATTTACCAAGTAACAGACAAACGCACCATATTGTAATGGTGCCCTGTACTGGGCAGTATCCACACTGACCATCCAGCCACAGACGTGACAGTGCAGTGAAGCACTGACTGCAGGTCTGCTGAGTGAGACCATCAGTCAGGACTCAGATCTGCAGTCCTGCAGTCCACTGCTGCTTTCTGATGACGGCAGGATGCTGGAGGGAGCTCACTGCTTCTACTTGATCAGGCAGCAATACACTTTGTTGGCCAAATGCATGAATGAAAACAGGAGATGTTGCTTTACAGTTTGGTTTTAAACTGCAGACCACTTCCTGGAATCTGCTTGTAGATGATATAAACAATTTTACTGATATTTTAGCCTAAAATAGCAATTGCAAAGTGATGAATTAAGTTTTTTTTCAGTATAAGTGAGTCATGAGACTACAGAGAAAAAAATACACATCCTGTACAATCTCTGGCAACTGTTCAGCAAATAAAATAAAACCGAACAGACACTGTAAGTGAAGACGGTAACATGTATCCACTGCAGTGACACATGATGCAGAGGTGGAAACATCTGCACCCAAAATCAATATTTCATTACAGACAGTGGTGCCTTCAATACATTATTTTAAAAAGAAATGCCTTACAGACAATGCCCATAGGAGCTGACCTAAAATCAGCCCTGACACAAATGTTATGACTGATACAAGCAGTTAATACATTTTGACACAATTTCGTCAAATATTGGCATAATCCACCGACCTGTGTAACGGCGTATGTCCATTTACATTACGTGTTTTGAGGATCGAGGGCAGAATGCCGGTACTTGCAGCACAATTATTGAAACCGCTAACTCTTGTAAGCCATCGATTAACCAGGTGTATTAAACCATAAGTGCATTGCCTCAGTTATTAGACATATCACACAGGCTTTTAGAGATGTATTTTGTGTGTGTTGAACGCAGCCCCAAAGCTGACAAACAGCACTACTACACGCCATGGCCATATACGCAGTCATCCAGGGAGTGCAATTATTAGTGTTATTAGCAGGCTTTCAGGGGAACTCTAAAAACTGTCCACATTAAACTGTATTCCATATCTTCCCCACAATGACGTACTGGAAATGAGAAAAAAAACAAAACAATAAACATGTCATGGCTGTGTGTGTTTATTTGCTCATTAATGTTCATTTTTTTCCAAAACATTTGTCTTAACACAATTGTTTCCTGCTGTGGCCGTGAGGCGCTGGACTAGAATTGCAAATTTACGTCGCCACCTGAACTCCTCATTAATGAGCGCCGAGTGGGAAAGATTTAATCAGCCGATTATAACCCATTTTCAAAACAATCTGAAAAAACAACAAAAAGAATTTTTTGGATTAAGTGCTATTTTCATAAAACATTAAATAGTGTCCTGTAGCACTATTTATCCAACAGGTGGAGCACCAACTGTAGCAGTCCGCAAACTTTTGCTCAGTGCAGCCATGAAAAGTTAAACCAAATACGGTCTCTGTTGTTTATTCTTCTACTGCAAGGTCACTCTTAATGTGACTATATGAGCAACGTTAACAAACTGGCTGCTCACTGGTAGCGTTTGGATTAATTGATGTTGGTGTCAGACTGTTTGTGTGACCTTTATACTCAAAAAGAAAAAAGACAGACTGGAGCAGAGAAAATGTGATTTAATGTTTAAGGACAGATCAGAGGGCTGCTGAGATCAGAGATTGATTTATTTCATAACTCATTTTATCTTTACATTCTATGTTGTTTATTTTATTTCAGACATTTACTGCAATTTTGCACATTATTTTGTACACAAAGTTCACTTCTTCGTTCTTGAAAGTTGTGAAATTAAAGTTCTAGAAAAAAGTTAAATGTTACGCCTGTTGAAAGTGCTAAAGGGCTGAAAAAAAATCATATGAATTTATTATTGGCCGATTAATTGGTTACCATTTTTTTTCCCTGCTAAGTATTGATATCGGCCTCAAAAAAAATCCATATCAGTATTAAGTTGCCAGTGTGATACGTCAGAAAAGCTTATCAGTTGGTTGAACTTTGGAAACATCAGAATCGTGGAGGGCAACAGACTTCTCTCAGGCATTTCTGTCACTTTTTATGCACTGAAAATGTGTTATCCCCATGAACAATACTGAGTGTCCTCCATTCATTCTTGTAGCATCATGCTGCCGTTTCCATGATTCCAGATTCCAAATCTGTAATTGTCTTCATATCCCACACTGTACACTACTGTTGGCTAAAGACAAACCTACACTATCCTGCATTATCAGTAATTAGTGTGAAAGGTGAGTTAATCTTTAACCTGAAACGAGCCTGCTGCTTGTTTGTTCTGACGCATGGCTGTTCCTTCACTTGATGTATCCTCTGGGATCTAAGCTGCTACAGAGCATGGCAGGTCATTTACTGTAGCAGCCTCAACTTCATATTTCACCAAAGAGAATAACTAGTGACAAGTGAGGGAAAGCAGAGGCTAAATGCAAAGAGGGTTTCACTGTTAAGTGAGTCAAGTCTGCTCCATAGTTTGAGGTATGCAATATGGACAACATTTTATATCTTGATATAACTAATTTCATATTCTGATAATTATATATATGTCCTGATATTGTATTTTTCTGATGTAACATTTTCTCTTTCCTCCTCCATGCTGCTTTGCCTCTGTTTCCCTAGCAACCAGTGCCATAAACGAGTCCTTGTGGGTACCGTAAACATGCTACCACAAAGCAATAGTGTTGCAGTAGTTACATTAGCCTTCATACCATTATGTCTGTGTCTTTCAGTTATCAAGCTCCTCTTCTGTGGAACCAACTCCCTCTTTCAGTCTGGGAGGCAGACACCATCCCCTTATTCAAGAGTAGGCTTAAGACTTTCCTTTTTGATAGTGCTTATAGTTAGGATTGATCCAAGGTTGACTCAGGCTGCCTTGTATCAATCCTTAGTTATGCTGCTATAGGTCTAGACTGCCGGGGACTTCCTCTGACACACTGAGCTTCTCTTCTTCTTCATTTCGATGCCTCCATTAAGTCATTTCACTAACTCATCTTCTTCCCCGGAGTCCCTGTGCTTTTCACCTCCCAAGTGTCCGTGAGCTGAGGCTACTTGGTGGGAAGGAGGTGGTGTCATCCAGGCTTCATCCGTTGTGATGGTGGTGAGATGGAGAAGAGGCGATGCTGCTCAGGTTGTATCTGTTAGGGTAGTGGAGAAGAGGATGTGTTTCCTCTTCCTCCCTTTAACACATGCTGCAGATTAGTTTTGTGCCTCGTAGTCCCTGTGCGTTCTCATCTCACAGGTATCCATGGATCCAGTCTACCTGGTGGAGTAGTGGTTGTGCAGACCAGTCAGGCTTCATCTTCTGGTGCTGAGCGACGTGGTGGTGACGAGGTCATCCTGCGGAGGCTTCTCCTGTTTGGTGTGGTGGAGAGGACGACGTGCTGCCCAGGCTTCTTCTGGTTGGCGTGGTGGAGAGGAGGACATGCTTCTCATCCTTTGCTGATACCTTGATGATGCTCTTCATCCCCTTGGACACTCTCATACAATTCTATATACACACTGTATATTAGCTGTTGTTTTATTGAGTTGGACATTTCCATACAATTTTGTATGTTAGTGTTAATGTGTTTTCATTGTTGTTATTCTGTACACATGGCATCTATTGCACGTCTGTCCATCCTGAAGAGGGATCCCTCCTCTGTTGCTCTTCCTGAGGTTTCTTCCGTTTCTTTTTCCCTGTTAAAAGTTTTTTTTTGGGGAGTTTTTCCTTAGTCGATGCGAGGGTCATTTGTGAAGGACAGAGGGTGTCATATCCTGTACAGATTGTAAAGCCCAATGGGGCAAATTCATAATTTGTGATATTGGGCTATACAAATAAACTTGACTTGACTTGACTTGCCTAATACAATTAACATGAACATTTGGATAGCCTGGCTATCACGACTACAAACCTCTGCGACTGTAATCTGGCCAAGCTGCCCTGTAAATGGGGTTCTCAGAGGGCGGGCTTAACCTGCATCTGTCAAATGCCTCTGTGTGCTACTGGACGAAGCTTCGGTCATCGAGCTGTTTGAAATGCTAGATTTTCATTGGTCCCCATTTCTAAGTGAAGCTGAAATTGAAGAGAACAGCAGCTTGGTTAGACTGACTTGGTTGTGAAATTTTGTGAAGCGTCACAGGAAGTATGGGCGGGCCCAGGCAAGTTGTCTGTGCTTTCTGCTTCTTTAAAGTTAGAAGAGAACACACTGATCTTCCCTCTGGCATTTTTACTTCTATGATATTGCTGAATGACTATGCAAAATATTCACACTCGAATAAAAGGTCTTGCTCTTTCATCCAAAAGAACTGTTGCCAAGTTCTGACGTTTACGTTGATGTGTTAATGTTGAAAATAAATCTTCTGAAAATATCCCCTTGTGATGTCATGTCATCTATATTTGGCCATCCAGACAGATGCACAACCAGCACACAACAACAGTGACTTAAAATACAAGGGGCATTCTTCAGTGTGTGTGGCAGAGTCTGGATCACATCATGACCAAAGCCATGCACATATCCAGATCTTAACGTCTCACATCCAAACAGAAAGGAGATCTGTCTGGCTTTGAGCTATACATTACTGTACTGTACTGCAGTCATGTAATGGTGTCTCTGTGGGAGTCATCATAGCGAACACTTCCTAACAGCTGAGCTGGTTTGTCTTTTGTAAATAAAAATCAGAACTCTCCAGGTTTTTCTCAGGCTGTGATACTTCTTTCAGTGTGAGCATATAAACACTCCTGTCATCATAAGATCATAAGTGGTGGTAAATGAGAATGATGGAGTGAAACCATGACAGCACTGTGGCCAGGTGAGCTATTCTCTGAGTAAATTAGAGGCTCTGTCATTTATCCTATGGCATTGGAAACGTGCACAAAGTGTACAAATGAACACTCGATGCTGTGCTGCTGTCCTGCTGCACTTTTGGTCTGGGGCTGCGTGGAGCGAATAAACAGGGCAGCTAGTTTGGTCAGAATTATGTGCTATTGATTTTATGCACGCCTGTGATTTACCAGTTAATAGACTAGAAGAAGCAAAGGTTGACCAACTGCAAGATAAAAACTGTCATATTTCATGACCCACAGAATATTTTGTACGATGTCTATGAAAACTCTGTACAGCTCAAATGAAAGAAGAGACTCTCTATTTCATCATGGAAAAAAATGTTTGTTTTTACCTTGTTTCATTCTTGTTTTATCTGAAGTAGAGGCCCACTTTCACCAAAAACACTACTTTTTTCTAGTATTGACTGATCTGCTCTTTGACATCTCCACTTCCTGCTTCCATCTCTGTAGCGTATACATCTCTTTATGCCATCTTTGACTACATATCCCAGAAGCCCCAAAATTACTCACAGGGTGCACTAGATCGCCCCATTGTGCCAGCCACAGAAAAAAAAATGTGCCTCTGTTCTTGGTTTAAATATCTTCTTGTGGCCAGTTCATGATAAAAATATGACATTTCCCAGAGGTTAAACCAGGTATGGTAAGATGTCATGACATACTGAAAGTGGCATTTTATTCACAGTAGTTTTCATCTTCCCAGTGTTCATCTATCTGGCAGCATGAAGATAGTAAACAACACTGTGCTCAACTTCTCAAGCACCAACATGTCTCTGTGCTTGTTGGCTCTATACAAATCACTCTATAACTGGCTCTGTATTCACTGTCATTGTGTCGTATTCTTGTAGCTCTGGACACAAGTAAAATTCCAACTGGCTTTATCTCTTCTGGATGGCTCATTACTTAATGGGAAATATACCTTAAGCAGCAGGCTGGGGGCAGAAAAGATGGCTAATCTGTGTAACTCACAGTGATAAGCTCCTGATGGGGGCTAGGCTAGGCTAGCAGGGTTGGCAGTAGCCAGGCTGGGCTCAGACTGTCTGAGAAGGACAGCATTAGGTGGTGAGAAAGCCCTGACACAACCCTCCGGCCTGCACCTTCACCCACATCACACTGAACTCTAGACACAGCATTTCACAGGCTTCATCAACATAAAAAGGACACTGTGTGTTTCCAGTGAAGGACTACACCTATTAGATTACGTAAGCCTAAAGTGTGACGTATTTTTGAGAGCATGACAACACAAATCCTCTACGAGCTGGACGTGGAGTCGATCTTTTGAAAAGCAGCAGCATTCCTTTTAGTTAGAGGCAGAAAATACAGCCGCTATTTTTACCACGTTCCTAACCCACACACTCAGCCTCTTTTCCAAGTCACAGTTCTTGTGACTTGCAGAGAAACTGCATGTAAGGTCCGCCGTGTGTTTTCTGGCTTGGAATCTGAGGAGTAAGCAGGGTCTGAGGTTCATTTTATGGCCTGCAGGGCGATGGCCTCACTCAATGGACAGCATAATGATTCTGCAGGGCTGTGGCCTTATGATGAGCAGAATGTCTGAGCCCAGAACATCTTGTCTCAGTCTTTATGAGATAACAAACACTAATTCAAAGCAGACAGTCTGTTTTGGCTTGGCAGGCCGCAGCACATTTGCTGCTAAAGATAGAACTCCTTTAAAAAGCTGCAGACTCTATGCAGGTACATCACATACCTGCCAGAGGAAGATCTGGCTTTGTAATGAAAATATACAACCGTGCTATATATGACAGATACAAAATAAACATCAGTGTGATAAAGGGGATTTGTTCAGAGTGACATAATAGTGGTCTTGTTATTCCCACACTCTGCAGAATGCTATGGTGGGCTGTCACTAGCTGCAGTCCCTCTGTGGACTTCTCATGGATGCCATGTGAACAGTCAGTGTTTGCACACTTGTGCTCTTCATGGCCATTAAGGTTGCCAACTGTCCAATCACACACGTGCATGCATAAGTACAATCACACAGGACGGTCACATAACGATAATGCTGTATAATAGTGCCGGGACATGTGTTCAAAAGCAAAAAACATGAATCTCTCAAGAGTATTAATTCTGGCTTTTCAACTGTAGTAAAGGGCTGCCTTTCTTCTGTAAAGCAGTGAACTACACTCTGTGAGCACTCACCATTTTGCACTGTTTCGTTTGTATTTACTTTGTCGACCAAACACCTCAGTGAGTTTGACTGCCGGGACGAAAGCTCCTCTGCATCTTGAGCTGCAGTTTTTTCCTCAACTGGAAAACTGGACTGAACGGTTGTTTCAGGTACACATGAAAGTTGGTTGCATTAGCTTTTTTTAATTGGCACTCATTTGGTTTAAATCCAAAATGTTCCCACACATTCTTAATAATAATATTCTCTAATATAGCACTTTTGTAACCTTGAGTTTATATAAACTGTGTTTTATCAATAAAGTTGGCTTGGATTGGAGTTGGACTGAATGATTGACAGGAGGGCTCACTCTGCTCATCTTCTATGGGATCAACGCTCCCAGGTGTTGAGAAACATGCTCAGAGTGAACCCTCCTGTCATCCAGTTCAACCAGTGTCTTGGGTCAGCACCACTATTTCAGTAAAACACAGATACAGAACACACAACAATGTATTCAGCTTATCTACCAAAACCATGTTTAACTTTCTATCTAAACATGTCCAACTCTAACATGATAACTAAACCATTTCACAACTAGAAAAGCACTCAGAGAGCGCAGACATCCGCCAAGGCAGCGGCGACTTTTTATTTAAAGTTACCCCCGCCGCCAAGCAGGTTATGTTTTCACCGGGACTTGCTTGTTTGTTTGTTGTTTTGCAAAGTAACTAAGTAAAGTAAGTAAAAAAGTTATGGATGGTATTTGATGAAATTTTCAGGGTTGGTCGGGACTGGCCTAACTTAAAACTGATTAATTTTTGGTGGTGATCGGAGCCGATTCAACAGCACCACCAAAAATTAATTAGCAAACCAGCAAACCAACATACATACAAACAAATAAACAAACCCCTACTTGGCGGAGGTAATAATAAAAACTTGATTCAATGCTAATGCTTTAAAATCTCATTTACTATAGTACAGGGCTTTTTACATTTCAATTTGCAAAAATTGACCAACATTGCTTAATTAGCCCTGGGTAAACAATGTGTGGAAATCTGTTAAATTATCCCAGGGTCAACAATTAGGGATAGCCCTGAGCTATATTATAAACTACCAAACAAAAACACAATGTATTACTGCTGAGATGAGCGCCCTCCAGCCAGACACGCCATAGAAATGAACCATGTTTCTGGAAATACTGAATGTTGACACAGCAAACACACCCATCCAACATGTCTATGTGTTGCTTCACATGAAAACACAGGGAAAGCAGGCTGACCTGTCACAGAGGTGGTTCACTGCTCCGAAGGAGTCGCAGGCGCAGGGCAGGCAGCCGCTGGTGCCGTTGGTGAAGTGGCCGTCCTCACAGTCGTCACACTGCAGACCGCTGTAGCCCGGCAGGCATGAACATTGACCGCTGCTCTGATCACACTCATCCGGATCGAAAATCCCCTCACCTCCACTGCTGCAGTTACAAAGACCCTCTGAGTGGATGAAAGGGAGAAGCCAGAAATGCGATGCATGAGCATTGATATAATACAAGTCTGGACAATATGTGGTATTTTATTTTTATAATATATGTTGTTTATAATGTGGATTTTATGTGGTTATTGTCGTGTTTTAAAAAGCAACTGTTTGAATGTTTGACTATGCCTTTAGCTACTCAGAAAAATAAAATCAAGATTCAAGTAATGCTTTAATTAGTCCACTGTAGCAGGCAGAAATTTGACTGACAACAACTGATTAATACTTTCATATCTTTCTTGATGAGTGAAAAAAGTGATTGAAATCTATGCATGCATTTTTGTTTTTCAATGAAACAAGTCTGGACAAGCCTCAGTGTGAGACCAGCACATTTACTGTGTCTCCTTAAAACTCAGTTTCACAACATGGCCTACATTTCACTATGTTTTGTATGTCCATTATCTCATCACATATTTATATTACCATTCATTTCATTTTAACTTTATTGTCATTGCATATCAATCTTGTGCTTGTTTTAGTGCCATCATTGTTCTGTTTTATATGTAGCTTTTATCTGTTTTGAATTGTATTGGCATTTTGCGTGCCTTATGTGAGATCACCTCTTATTTGTTTATGTATCTGGTTATCTCCTTAACTACACCTGCTTTTTATCTGAGCTTATTACTCACGTTTATTGCTCTTATCCACTTCTTACTTAATTATGGATGAACCTTCTTGGTTTATTTGTTTTTATTGATGATCCACCTCTATCCATTTATGTCTTTACTCAGTGCTGCTTGATGTGCTCTCATGTTCCTTTATCACACCAGGGCTTACATGGTTTTCTGATTTTTTTTATATTTCTATTCTGTAGCCCACAAAATGTAATCTGGCTTGAAAAGTGCTACATAAACAAAAGTAGTAATATTATTATTAGCATTAATAAAATTAAGGCTTGGTGTATGGCATAGAGGAACCATTGTTCAGCCAAAACAGGAAGAGGAAAGCACTTTTGTTTTTCTTCTCTTGCTGCATCAATGATAATACCACTTGAAAACACCCGAGGTAACTTTGCACAGCAGCTGGATTCTGGTCACAAGACCAGGAAAGAATCATAGGATCAAATGTCATCCATCTTGTCAGAATGTGTCCTGGAAGGAGCTGCTGCAGCTACAGGTGTGGCTCAGGTGTGTGTGATGGCCACAGTGTGAGGTGACTCAAAAAGTTGTTTATTGCCACTTTAATTTATAATAATAAAACAAGAGTTACCACAGTTCGACACTCTGTCGTTATGGCAGAATCTGAGACAAGACAGTGTTTTCTATTTGGGTGTGATTGTGTTGCCTTGTTGTTATACTTAAATTAAGTTTAAGATTAGGTGTGGGAAGTGACGGATATTACCGCTTATCCTCACAGGGTTGTGGGGGGGCTGGAGCCTATCCCAGCTGTCTTATTGTGAAAGGCAGGGTACACCCTGGACAAGTCTCCAGTTCATCACAGGACACATAGAGACAGACAACCACTCACACTCATTCACACCTACGGTCAATTTAAATTAACCAGTTAACCTAATCCCCATGCATGTTTTTGGATGGTGGGAGGAAGCCGGAGTACCCGGAGAGAACCCACGCAGACACGGAGAGAACATGTAAACTCCACACAGAAAGATTCCAACCCGGTACCTTCTTGCTGTGAGGAGACAGTGCTAACCACTACACCACCGTGCCGCCAATCATTCATATTTGTATTACTTATTTTGTAGCACTGAATGCTGGAAAGTCTTTATCAAGTGATATATATTACTCAAACAGAGAATAATAGTCAGCAACAGTAGGTCTGAGAGAAACTGACCCATTTATTATTAACCAATGGGTTACATCAATTTAACCTTAAACATAAGAATATTCTACAGTTGATTAGAATAAATAAAAAATAAATTAGAAGCCCCTTCTTCTTCTTCGTGGTGCATTTTGGGTGTCAGCGACATCTTCAAAGGAACACCAATGTAAAAAATAGTGATCATGTGGTCGGCTGTAACACAACAATGCTGCCCGACCATGGCTGCTTCAGAGTTTCTTCACTGAGATAATGTACTTCTGTTGAGATAATACTACTTGAGATACATAGAGAGAAAGTGCACAAATACACACTCAGTGCTCCGTGAAACATCACAGTTACAATTCAAATAGGACATTAGGTTCTCCGAAAACCAAATTGTTCTCTGATTATGAATCAGTTGAAACTGTAAGTGAAACTGACTGCAGATGTGAGTGAATTGTGTAAATGTAACTATGTAACTGGAACTATTATGTGTGTAAGCGCTGTTTATGAAAAGAAAGTCTCTTTCATGTTACAATTTAACACTTTAACAATGCTCTCTGGTGGATTATTTGTTTGCCGAATTACAGGAGAAGTTTGGACAGATTAATAAAACGGTTTATCTAATTTTATCAGCATTTCTGATGGGTAGGTACGGCTGAATTTTTAGTTTCCTTGATTTTTTTTGAATGGAGTTCCGCTTCATGACCTGCTTTAATCGTGTTTAGTTGTTCCACATTTCGGAAACAGCAGTAAAGATAATATAATTGAATTTAATAATATAATTTGGACACGTTCAGCGGGTCGGATTAAAAAGCCTGTAGTTTGAATGTGATAACATTGTGTAGTGGGCAGTGAAATAACTGACTGTTGACTGAGATGAGAGGTGACATTAAATAAATCCTGGAACATAGCACGGTCTTAAGCAGGCTAGCTCCACAGAATAAAGCTCCATGGTAACTTATACCATAACATATCCCTCTGCTCTCTATCCTGCTTTTATGCAACCAGATCAAGGATAAATTGAGCCAGAATAACCAAGATAGCCCGGCTTAATCCCTTATCCTAGTTTTGTGCAACGGGCCGGGAGGGATTGTTTACGTATGTGATCCTCCGAAGATGGCGCCCAAGAACCCACAATGCATAGCAGTATGACGTACTTTCACATTCTCTTTAAATAAAGTGCAAAATAACCACTAGTTTAACTAACGAGACAGCCCTCGTCCCATTTATGCTCTTAAAAAGGCCACACTGGAACCTGATCCATTACTTGATCTTACTTTGGCTATGATGAATTTACCTCTTGAAGATTGATAAACCAGGTAAACTGAGCTGATATGCTGCCAATGAAGGGTTTTGTAAGTTCAAAGTGGTGCACTTCAAGAAACCAGAGGACATAGTGACAGATATGCAGATGGTGACCCTGTAAAGTACTGAGTGACAATCTATTATTCATCTGATCTCAGACTAGGTGTGGCAAGTGACGGATGAATGCCTCCCTATATTATCTCTCCAGTCTGTTTCCAGCGGTCCGACAAACACTACAGACAGATAAGTGCTGTCAGAGCAACATAGAAATGCTCTTCATACAAGGTATGCGGACAGATTGGACTCTACACCTCGGCAAGCAGTTGGATAAAGAGGAAAGGACAGCTGAATTTTATGGTTTTCCTCTCCTGTCCCACTCACAATAATCTCCCCTTTTGCTGGAGCTTCACCTTTTATGTAACTAAGAAAGGCCCGTGATTATGCAAGCCTGTGGAGTACGCCGTCAGGTCGTTTTCTACAGTGACATCCACTAAACTGTCTGCCCTGACCACGCCTCAGAGTGTGAGATCCAGTTAATGCACATGTGGTGTGGGATAGGGGCTCGGTGGGGTGATCTGTAAGCCACACAACAGGTTTGCTGTCTACTGGACTGGACTTGTATGTGGTGGAGGCAGAGTTCATCTCTCTCCTATCTGCCTGCTCAAAAGTAAAGTGGTGTGACAGCATGGCTGGTATTCAGACACAGGCAGCAGCAGGCTGTTCAGAACAAGTCATGTCGCAAACCTTTTCTTTTGCTCAATTCACTGCTCGGGTGTCTGCGCCGCTGCAGAGAAAACAACAACGGTGGGAAGCAACCCTCCACGGAAACAATGCTGGTCTTTACATTTTGGTTTGGGCCGTCAAACCACATTATCAGTTTTCAGATAGTAGAGAGAAAAGCATGTGAAAACACTTCTATGTGCCACATTGTGTTTGTTGGTAACCAGGTGAGGCCTTAAAGCAGGTGACACCTTTGTTCACATCATATTACCGTGAGTAGCCTTTACAACAGAACAATGAAGATTGCTTGGATTCCTAGGGATGCCTTTTTTAAAAGTATGGTGACGCTGTTAAATATGATCTCACACCAGGGGCGTACTTAACATTTCCTGAGGCCCTAGATTTTCCAAGGGCCGCCAAACATCTCATAAAAAAATGATAAATAGTATTATATATTAGTAGATTAAAGTTTTCTTTAATTTAAAACAATTATTAATTGTTGTTTTAGTCCTAATTAACATACTTATAAATACATCAAAATGCTTAATCTATCATGACTGTTTCAACAACTCCCCCCTCCCTTCTCACGCAATGGACTATTCCACGTAAGTGCACATGTGCAGACATGATTAATTAAAGTGGTTGAAATGGTAAACTATATTAAATGTTGATTAACGTTCTTATCAATTACAGTTAAAGTGTGGAGATGGTTCACTTAATATACTCAATGATTTTAAGGACTTTATCTAGCTCAGGAAATAGGAGGTTTTCTCAAATTCACACTTTGTAGCTGATGATAAACATATGAAATTGTTATATGTCCTATAAAGGACAAAGTAGTCTAAATAACATACTCAACATTTGTCAAAATTGAACTAAAGTAGTTTCTTTATATGTTACCCGGTACAACATTAACATAGTCTTTTCCATTGATTCTCAGGATGAGACAGTAATGGACCCAGAGGAAAACCAGTCCAGCTCTGAGGATGATGAAGAGTTGGACTGTGAGACTCCATTATTCACTCAGTAAAATATATATCAGAATAAAACTTAAACAAAGCGCAGTACAAGGATATGGAGGGCCCCAATGACTGGGTTTGCCTTGGGCCCCCAAATGACTAAATACGCCCCTGTCTCATACAAGGATGTCAATTTTATTCTGACTATGGAGCCCAAATTAACTCCAATAAATAACACTGACTGATTTACTAAGGGAATTTTGCTTGAACACGACACCATTTTAGCTCATTACAACTGAAATAAAGTACATTAAATAAGACTAGTATGTCGTACTATGTAGTAGGGCTACGGCTATTTTTTTTCATTATCTATTAATCCTCCCCCATTTTGCTGATTGGTCTATAAATGGTGGAAAAGAGGGATCGTAATTTCCTCAGTCCAAACCCCAAATATACCCAGCTGACAGTCACAAGAGACAAAGAAATGCAACAAATATAAATAACCGAGAACCTGGAAACAATCAACGCTTGGATTTTTTGCAAGAAAGAAACCAAAAGCAAACAATTAAACAGTGATTAAAAAGTGCTGCATGTAACTGTTCAAAAGGATGTCAGCACCAAATAAAATCCATTCATAAGAATCACACCAGACTTTAAAATATCCCACTGAACATCTGGATATCTTTAACAACTACTGAGTGTACCATAGAGACCAACCAGAACCCTGTGATCCTGCTTTAGAACATCAGAACCAGCCATGTATGACCGTAGCACATCTGCTCACACTGACAATAATACTGTCATTAAGGTAGTACAGAGAGCAGAGAACAAAGGGTCCCTGTAAAATATGACTGGACTGGACCACTGATGTGAGGAGCCAGTGTCAGTCACAATATGAAATAAACCACATATGTTTTTCTTTAAATTTCTATCTTGGGTGCACCATTAAGTAACAACAAACACTGTATTTTCTGGGGGGAAACAATGAGGTTTTGATAAAAACTATGGGAAAATAAAGGCGTCATCTTTTTATTCTTAGACAGAATGGAATATTTACATCTAGTACATGCTAATGTGGCAGGTGAATTTCCCCCAATGGGGGATGAATAAACAACTATTCTATTCTATTATAGTCTATATATTGTTTAAGAATAATTTAAATAGATAATTTAGCAGGAATACAGTGAATTTTAAATATGATCCAACTAAAACAAAAAAAAAACAAACAAACAAAAAAAACACGGCACAGTGTTTCAAACACTGAAACACTGAAAGTAGCAAACGGTACCAGTTAGAGTTAGTTTAAATCCAGGCTGAATGAAACGACTGGATAGACTTATTACAGTCCTGCAACGGCCACAGTTTATTTATGGATTATTGTTGGGATGGGATTTTCACCAAATAAACAAAGAATATTGAGGACCATTACCAACACTTATACCTTTAATGACCCCCATCTCCTAATAGACTGGGGGCATCCTCCTATGAAAACCACACATTTGGCTTCGGCACACTTTCACCAACCATTACAGAACCAGTTTGCACCCTCAGCCTGTTCTGCTGTATCAGCTGGACAACAACACATCCACATGGATGCTGGGATGTGAGGTGTGAGAGGAGGGGCTCCACTGGTATTGCTCATTCATGGCTTGGCCTGCCTGCTTGGCCATTTTGGTTGTACGGCCTTGTTCTGTGTATGCCAACAACAAAAGAGGGGGTGAAGCAGCTATTTGAGCAGCATTTGTAATTTTGTGTTAATATCAAAGACGTCTGGTCCAACACAAAGGGATCACGGCTCTGTATGGGTGCTATGTGCACTGACAGATTTGATAGATTGACTGAACAACAACACCATCAACCTTGCACCCCCCCACCCCCCTTTCCCAACCCTCTGTAATATGTGTCACAGTTCATCCTATAATAAAGGCCCTTTGCAAAATTATATAAGCTGCACAGCAAAATAAACATTGGACAAATTGTGCATGACTAGTGTTGTGTTTTAGATAAGGTTTTGGTTATCTCCAGATGAATGGAAGTGGTACACCATTCAATCTGAGGGGTCTGCCCATTGTTGGTTTATTCAGTCCTTCTCTGCGTCAAAACCACCGAGCTCCTTCTAGCTGCACAGATTTTATAGCACACATGAATGTGCTACATTAAAACACATGCAGCCCATCATTTATGTAAAAAAGAGGATTAATCTTGTTTTCCATTGTTCCTGGTGGGTATTTTAATTGAAAGTGGCGTTACTCACCTTGACTATTCTCTATTGGGGTAACAGATGCTCCCATATGATCTGCTGTCCAGGCATCGTTCGCTGTGCGCTGGGAAACCATAGACACCATGGTCTGCAGCGTTTTCTCCGGAGCAAAGCGTTTGGTTTGTGCATCGGTGGATCGTTTGCGTGCACCGGTTAATCTGGAAATGGGCTCTGTTAGCTGGTCTTTAGTGGCTGAGGTGATTCCAGTATCAGGGCCGGTAGTAGCAGAAGCGGTGGTGGTGGTCGGGTCCGTTATTGGAGGCTGGGAGGTGGTTGTGAGTCCGCTTAGAGGCCCAAGAGCGAACCTGCTCCCGGGTAAAGTTCGAGGCATTTCGGTGTGGAAGGTCTCCCAGGTGTCGGAGGCTGAGCCGGGCTTCCAGGAGATAGGCGACGCATCGTAGGGACTGATGCGAGGTGCAGCTTCAGAAAATCCAAAATATACATACAAAATAAATAGCAGAACCGCAGATATGTACATCATTAAGGACGTTAACCTCATATTCACTTTCAGCTCTCCATGTAAGCCCCAGTAGTGGTCTCTCTCAGACCTTTCCCTGAATGGACGCGTACTCCACCATTGATGTCCCCGGCGGCGGCGTACGTTGCTATTTGTTGCCCTATGAACCACAGTCAACGCTTCACCTGCTGTGCAACCTACCATGAGCCCGCCCTGGAGTGACGTCCTCGTCAGCCAATAGGAGCTCTAGAAGAACGTCCCTAGGCTCTCGCTGATTGGTTAGACAGTCAAAACGCCCTACGAGACACAGTTTAATAAATATGATAAAACATCCCGCTCCTGTGAAAATTATCATAATATAACCGATTGAGCAAAACAGGGAAGCGTATGTTGTAAAAAAAAAAAAAAAAAAAAAGAATGAGCCTACCATATAAGAAATGTGACAATATAGTCGTATCTGAAGGATACACCTAACAGCCCAGGTAACCAACTTGTCACGGAGGTGTCTGGTGGCAACTTGTAGAATTTCTATATCACTTTTCGTGTAATCCCCAAGACAAAAGAAGTTCAAAATTATGAATAATATCTATCCATCCAATGAGCCGTTGAGAACGAGATTTGGTATTGATCATAATAATTGTGTCTTCTGTGAAACTGAAATTGAAACTAATGATTCTGTTCTTCCATTGCTTAAATTCTGGGTCTTACTGGGAGGATTTGCAGGACTGTCTGTCAACCAAAGTCCAACTTAGTCACAAGAGAAAATGCTGTTTGGTATTAACATAAAGGACAGTGAGATTTGATTCCGAAACAGTCTGCTACTTTTGGCCAAATTCTTTATCTACACGTCCACATCCACACAAGAAAAACAAACCCCCTTTAAATGTATTTAAAAAGATTAATATGGACAATCATCTCAGTGCTTTGAGACTAATGAGAAAACAGAGCAAATGAAAAACTGAAAATATCTGAGAACCCCTAAAACATGGCAGCCCACTGCTCCCTGAGGGATGGCTTAAATGCAGAGGACAAATTTTGTAGGCTACATGTATGTACCTGTATGACAAATAAAGCTGATTATGATTAACAACTATGAAAGTGTGCAGAACCATTAATGTACTTCAATTAATTATTTTTAAAATTATTCTATTTTCACAATCATTTATGTTATACTTTATTTGCTGTTGAGTCATATTGCTTATTTGTGCCTTGTATGTTGAGAGGTGTTCACTATTGTGGTTTCTATGCCATCATATTTTGTCAGTGACTCATTTTCAATTAAAAAAAAAGAAAAAAACTTGTGGAATTATTGCTCAGTGAAAGCTCCGTAACCTTTAATGTCTTCAGGTTCATATCTGCATCTTTACGCCCTCATTTAAAAATCCAGTAATCCATTTTGACTCAGTTAGAAAAGACAGAATCTTCCACTGTGAATGAAAGGTCACACTTGTAAGATTTTTTTTTAGAAATATCTGAACTATTAAAAATGTGTGGCTGTAGTCCACAGCATGTTTTGCACATTTAACATTGCATTACTGTGATTCTATTTTGAAACGTTTGTTTTGAATGTTGCCACCAGAAGTAGGCTAGCAGCATGCTTCTGTGTCTGCCCTGACTCCATGAAGGTTTGATGGCTCTACTGTAGCTTATATTCATTGGGCACTGCCCTCAAGTGGTCACATTCTGAAACTGCACGTCTGCATGTCTTCTCAAAATGGTATTTTGTGTTCAAACACACACACACACACACACACACACACACACACACCATCATATGAACAGGTATATCAGTATATCTAACCAGTTGAACACTGTACTATGTGGTTCACTACTGCGAATGGAGGACACTGGTATAAACTGATTATCTATCTTTTGCATGTTCAACAGTAGTACTTTAAAATACAATATATAATGTTGTGCAATACAACTCTTCAACTCCTCCTCACCCAGATGGACTTTCACTTTCACACCTTATCTCATAATGTTAGATTGATGCTGCTAAATGTTTAAGTTACAGTTATCATAGCCCCAACTTCTGCTACATACATGAACATCTCTGCCTATCTACACGCTATTTGCACGGCTAATTTTGGTACATAGACATTTCTGCACACTTGCACACTATTGTTTTAGTATACATTTTAGGATTCAGTATTTTCTATTTATCCATGTGTAATGTTGTTCTACTAAAATTTCAAACATACAAATATACTGTAATTATACAATAAATGTTTTAGTATGTTTCCAGAGTTGGATACATTAAATGTGTTCTACAGGCAGAACTCACTGTATGCAGTAAAACATTGTAACTGTGTAACTCATTAAGTATAATGGGCATTTTTCAAGGAATTATGACTGAATTGCATTTAACTGCTTTGATTTTAGGTTTGAGGTAGCCCCCTCACGGCCCATTTGTTGAAAAATGTGTACTAAAGTGCCTCCCTGGTTGGCAAAACATACTAAATTGTCCTCTTGTGTGGAAAAACTCACTTAATTGTCCTCTTAGAAAGCAAAAACACACATTAAAGTGCCCTCTTCAGTGGGAGAACACGCTGTAGATGCCCTTTTTTGTTTTTTCGCCCCTGCCCTTCAAACATTTATGCACGCCACTGTTTCAGAAAGACTATACTATAACAGTTAAACATGTTGTGTGTAAGCATTTTTAGTTGAGAATGATCCATAATCTGGGTATCGGGTAAGCTTGTATGAAAAGGATATTTAAGCATTTTTTGTCAGGTGACAGCATATTTTGTGAAAGCAACAGGAATTGAGTTAATGGTCCACAATAGACAAATGGAAATGTGACCACTTTTTTGAAAAGGATGTTAGTGACTGTAAAAATAAATGAATACATGTAATAAATAAATGTAAATGTAACACAGTAATAATAACTTACAATACCGACAAAAATCAAGTCAGGCACAGTATTACAATAATAACGTTACTTCCGGTGGGAACATTCAAAATAAAATGTCTCCAACAGATATACGTTGTAATATGGGGAAGAAAGATTTATACCGTCATTCTATCTGTGTTTTTGATTTGAAAGTTGCAGAAGTTTCTAATAACTTGGCTGTCACCAATTACAATCATCAAATGCTCTACTGGTGTGGCTGATGCAGACGATAGATGGCAGTAGCATGGAAGTGGCTCAGTTGTTGCAGGAAGTTGTGCTTTGACGGTTAGCTGCAGGCACCATGGCGCCTTTAGATCTGGATAAGTATGCCGAGATCGCAAAACAGTGTAAATATCTTCCGGAAAATGACCTCAAGGTAAATGTGTGTTTTTGATTAAGACATCTGATGAGCTCATAACGGCATGTTGTAACTGCGTAATTAAGGGTAAGTTAGCTAATGTTAGCTAGCTAGTAACGTTAGCCTGCTGACTTTATCTTTTGGCCAGGAAGTCAGAACGGTTAAAAGAAGCAGTTCAGCTCGGCTGCACTGGGAAAATTCATATTCTAAATATGAACTAACTATGAAATGTTATCGAAGCAGGAATGAATGATAGGGACCTGCTTCGGTATGCCGTTAAAACGACCACATATCCATAGTCATAATAATACTAGCTAACGATGTTGACTGTCATGATGCTGGTATGACAGCTGACTGTTTATCACCAGTCTGGACAGTTGGTAGAGTGTCATTATAGCATTACTTCACACTTTATCTCGTATTGAACCATAAAAAAGTAACATTAGCTGCGAGCGTTTGGGGAATAACACACTGCTCTTTACGCTGCTCAGTTAAGATGTGAGTATTATTGTTAGTAAGCACTTAACCGTTGCCAGATTTTGAACAGTGTTTGGTATTTCTTCTTACAAGAGGCAGCATTAGTAGGCAATTCTAACAATATATGGGTGGTGGTATGTTTACTCCAGTAAATATTTTTGTCATAGTTGTAAAGGCTCTGGCGGAACAGTGGCGTGCATAGACTTTTTGAAAGGCAGTGGCGAAAAGAAAAAACGGGCACCTTCAGTGTGTTCTCGACGCTGAGGAGAGCACATAAGTGCACGTTTTTGCCACCCAAGAGGGCATTTTGTCATGTTTAACCAACCAAGAGGGAAGATTAGTGTGTTTTTGCGAGCCAAAAGGGCAATTCAATGTGTCATTTTCCAACCAGCAGTGCACTTTAGCAAGCATTTTTGCTTTTTTTCAACAATTGGGCAACAATTTGGAACCTGAAATCAAACCAGCTAAACACAATTCTCTCACAATTCCTTGAAAAATGCCTATTATACTTAATGAGTTACACAGGTGTCAGATTGTCTACTGTCAGTGAGGGGGTAGTGTATGTCGAATTGATGATCACTTAAATAAAGCTCAACCCCAAATCTAAAAATGCACCAATTCATGAAAAATAAGTTTTTGCCTGTTGCGACTCACTTAAATAGTTTTGTATGATTTTGTTGTGAGTGTTGAATAAACAGATTTGTGCGTTTCTCCATTGCATTCATGCTCAGTTTGTCTTTGCTTAGCACATCAGTGTGCAGTTAGTATGTGAAAAGAGTTATATATCTGGTGTTTATGTGTAAAAATGTTGTGCAAAAATGTTTGAAAAAAAAAAACATTTTGGAAAACTTTATGTAGTTGTGTTTGTGGTTTTTGTTTGGAGTGTATTAAGCATGTGTGGTCTACAGATAAGCTCCTTTGTGTATTGACAATCACTAAACCTGTGTTAGTCTATTAGTCATTGAACTGAACCCTCATGTCTCTGTTGTGTTTCCATCTGTACAGAGGTTATGTGACTATGTGTGTGACCTTCTGCTGGAAGAATCCAATGTTCAGCCCGTTTCCACCCCTGTAACAGTATGTGGTGACATACATGGACAGGTAAAAACCAGCAAGCACATCACCTGATACTGATCTGTTTCAGTACACGTGAAATGTAATTCCTACGCTAAATTTGTTTGTCTTTGTGCCTCAGTTTTATGATCTTTGTGAACTCTTCCGAACTGGCGGCCAGGTTCCAGACACAAATTACATATTTATGGTTTGTACACTAAATTGAACTTGAGTATTTTATTTCTTGAGTTTTTAGTGTTGTCAACAAACCTCTCTCTCTCACTTGCAGGGTGACTTTGTTGACAGAGGATATTACAGTTTGGAGACGTTCACCTACCTGCTGGTGCTGAAAGCCAAATGGCCTGACCGCATCACGCTTCTACGTGGAAACCATGAAAGCCGACAGATTACCCAGGTTTATGGCTTTTATGGTGAGATCTGGTTTATGGCAGATGAACTGCAGCAAACGGCATTGGCACACCTTTGTGTAGAAATAAATATGCACTTTTATTGTCTTACAGATGAGTGCCAGACCAAGTACGGAAATGCAAATGCCTGGCGTTATTGCACCAAAGTGTTCGATATGTTAACAGTTGCAGCTGTAAGTATTGACGCATTTCTGGGCTTTGTGTTTAGTTGTTGTCATTTCAGAAGAACTATTGAAAATGTGGCCTGATAAAAGACAGTTCCTCAGAGCAGCAAAATGACATACAGCATGAGCAGCAGTTTTTGATGTGTATTTGCAAGAATCAGGTAATAAGATCACATGTGACTCATAATACCGGCATACAATTCAATATATCATGATACTGCAAGCAAAGCAAGATATTGCTATTTTTCAAATCCAACTTTCGGAACACTCATTGTATAAAGAACACAACTCCGCATGCAACAAATCTGAATTTAAAAAAAAAAATACAGAATAGTTGGATCTGCATTCATCACAGTTCAACATCATAGAGCTAGTTTTGTGCAATCTTAGCTGCCACTAATCTTCACATATAAGCTATGAATTTAAACTGATAGTGTTTTTTTTACATTATGATCAAACTTACCTTTCAGCTGAAACATGAAACAACAGGTGCTTCTTCATGAAACTACTGCTCAGATGTAGCCACTTAGTTTTTGCATGACAAACCACAAACTTGAAAATCTCACATTCCTTAGTTACTGTTGTTATGTATCAGTCTTAAACACACCATTGTGTTTTCTATCTTAAAGCAGCAGCAGCACACCAGTTCAATGGTGTTTTTTATCTGATAATGTTTGTATATCTCTAAACATTGGTCGAAAAGATGAGTGGTATCATGTATGAACTCTTCTATTTTGTGCCATTTGTTGTCAGCTGATGGATGAGCAGATCCTGTGTGTCCACGGAGGCCTGTCCCCTGACATTAAAACTCTAGATCAAATTCGAACCATTGAGCGGAACCAGGAGATCCCCCACAAAGGAGCATTCTGTGATCTGGTGTGGTCAGACCCTGAAGACGTGGACACCTGGGCCATCAGTCCCAGAGGAGCTGGCTGGCTCTTTGGTGCCAAAGTCACAAACGAGGTACTTTCATTGAGTTTCATGAGTATGCATGTACACTGAGATTAAAGTCCTACCTGGTCATCAACATTATTTATGAAAGTAGCAAGGAGTGCAATGAATAAAGCCACAAGACACTAGGTGGAGCAAATGCATATCTTTATTTTACAATGTTTTATTATGTTAATCTAAACTAGACAGTTGAGATGTAAAAATAGCTCTATAATGTGAACTTAAAGGCACTTCTACCAACTCAATTAATTTACATATCTTTTTAAATGATACATCAGTGAATTAAATAATGCATACATTTTGAAAATTGTATTTCGGATAAATCTTGTAGATGATACCATCCATAAGGTGTTCAGATACTATTTTTAAGTTTATTTTTTATGATAAAAACTGCTGCAGCCCAGGGTTGTGATTTCTCTTTTTGTACATCATAAATTAACAGCAGGAAAATGTGAACAAATTTTCATAATAAAATTTTGCACAAAAGTACAAGACACAAATGCAATTTTTTTTTGTGAATATGCCCTGTTTTTTTTTTTTTTTTTAAAATTGGGGTTCAACAACGCAGAATGTGCAATGTGTCTGTGTAATGCATTGCCTCACAAGAAAACCTCATATTTGAACTACACAAAATGTCTTGGCTTGGCTCTCATTTCGCTGCTTTATGTGACTGCCAAGATGCAAAACTGAAAACATGAACATTAGCTGGCCCCATAGCTGCAGGTCATGTGGTGTTGGCAGTCCACTGTCGTAATAGCTCCTGCAAATGAAGCTCAGTTTACAACACACAGAGGGTTGACTTTACTCTGTCTTGGTCTAAGACAGACCTTTTCCTCTCGCTGCCCTTTTGGGTCACCAAAGAGAGTAATGTAACCAAAGAAACAATGCCTGTTCTCAGTGTTTTTAATTTTTTCATCATATTTGTTTCTTTCTCCCTGTCTTCCAAATAACTGCAGTTTGTTCATATCAACAACCTGAAGCTGATCTGCAGAGCACATCAACTTGTCCACGAAGGCTACAAGTTCATGTTTGATGAGAAGCTGGTCACTGTGTGGTCAGCTCCTAATTACTGCTATCGCTGTGGCAACATCGCCTCCATTATGGTCTTCAAGGACGCTAACACAAGAGAGCCAAAGCTCTTCAGAGCGGTGCCCGACTCTGAAAGGGTCATTCCACCTCGAACAACTACACCTTATTTCCTGTAAGCACATTAAAACCAAAACAACGCAGCCATTATTCCATGCTTAGATGCTGACTGGGACAGTGGCATCAGCACTTGTAAACGCATATGAATTTTGTATTGTACATTTAGAGTGTATACAGTGCATTTCTTGGTGCCAACAACTGTGTTGTTCCCACTTTGGCCCTCCTTTGCCATATTTCTGCAGCTTAAATCACACTCAGATGTTATGGTGAAGTATCGCTGAGCTGTTGAAATGTTTTTGAGGAAGGATTCAAATGACAGAAATCAACTGACCTTTGTGAAATATTCCTAATTATAAATATTGATTTTATTGTATTATAGAAATTCACTCTGCTGAGCAAATTGCAAGTGCACTGTTATAGATGATGTTTTGTAGTAATGTATAAAGCTGGGTGTTAGATAATGAAGCACTGCACAAGAGCAAAACTTGCATCTATTGAAGTTACACAGTGTTATCTTAGAAATAAACATGTAAACCAGAGAGTTGATGTGTTAAAAAGTGACTATACCATTTCTTTGGTATTGTTAAGCCTGTAGTACCTTAGAAGGTTCTGTGTGATTTCCAGATTTTGAGTGAGTTCTTGTAATTATTTTTTTTCTGTTGTCATCATACTGTTTTTAAATAAAGAAGTCCAAATGCCGTAAAAAATTAAACATCAATAGCTGGGTGACAGGGCCAAGTCAACGTCATGCTCTATCATAATCACTATTGTATATTATTGGGGAGTAAATAAAGTTATCTTCAAACATTAAACTATTGATGACATGAAAAACAATGAAAAGAGTGGATGATCACACACATGCCCATATGTATGTATGTATATATATATATATATATATATATATATATATATATATATATATATATATATAGTGCATAATAAATATATTAGATCACCTGTCCTGTTTGCCTCAGAGTGTCTCCATCTTTCTTCCTCACTGAGTTCCCTACGCTTCGCTATTTTGAACAGGAGTGAGTAATTTAAACTGAATTCACCTTTTAGACCTAAATTTGAGCAATTCACTGAGAAGTAAGAAGTTAATCCAGAATAACAAACCACTAAAACTGTCCAAGAATGTAAGTAAATAACCAATTTATCATCTCAATCAAACAACAACATCCATCCATCCATTATCTACTGCTTATCCTCATAGGGTCGCGGGGGGGCTGGAGTCTGTCCCAGCTGTCTTAGGGTGAAAGACAGGGTACACCCTGGACAAGTCTCCAGTTCATCACAGGACACATAGAGACAGACAACCACTCACACTCACACCTACGGTCAATTTAAATTAACCAATTAACCTAATCCCCATGTATGTTTTTGAATGGTGGGAGGAAGCCAGAGTACCCGGAGAGAACCCACGCAAACATGAGGAGAACATGCAAACTCCACACAGAAAGACCCCGGAGCCGGGATATGAACCTGGTACCTTCTTACTGTGAGGCGATAGTGCTAACCACTACACCACCGTGTCGCCCAAACAAACAACAACATGCTTTTGCTATTTTTTTATTCAATTTTAAAATGCCTGGATAACAACAATAATTATATTTTAGCATTAACGACATTTTAATAAATGGCTTGCACACACTGTTGATTAACAATTACAGAAACATAAAATAATACTTTGATATAATCAGCGATACTGTTAATTTAGGGCAGTGGTTACAAACACACTGGGTGGTGGAATAATAATTTTGTTTCGTACTGGATATATAATTTATTGTGTTTTTGTGTACATGTATTTGACTGTGAAGCTACAGCTTATGCCTATTTTGCAATAAAATACAGTGCTTTTGTCATTGAAATCCAACATCAAGCTTTGACCAAACCATCTCTCATTGCAAACAACACTTTCAGAAAATAAATGATTTTTAACTTTATACATGATTTTAGTTTTTTCTATCAGAATGGAAAGAGTGAGCCCTTCAGTGGCAATATTTTTTAATTATTTAATTATTTTATTTTTAATTATTTATTAATTTATTTTCTTTTTATTATAATATTCTTATTGTTGTTTTTATTTTTATTTTATATTCAGTTTTATAATTTTTTGTATATTTTATTGAATTATTTCATTCTACTTTGTTATTGTTATCATTTTATTTTGAGATATGGATTGTAAATGAATTGTCTGATCCACCCTCTGATCAAAGGGTGGCGCTGCTGCACCATTAAGCTGAATGTTCACCTCAGTAAAACATGAAGAAGAAGAAATAGCAGTAGTCTTTCCTGCCTGTAGATGGCGCGTCTCCCCCTCACTCCTGATAGCCAATCAAAAGAGACGCTACTGACGTCAGTGGTCATCTGGATTGGGGTGATTACGTGTAGCTCACCAAGTTGCAGCTAGCTTGTCAGACGACATAACCATAGCTATTTAGTGAGTGTATTCAGGAAAAAGACCAACATGCAGTTACTGAGCATTTGAAAACGACACGGACTGATACTTTATCGAAGTTGTTATGCTAAGAGAAATGCGACTTGAATGAACAAGCAAGCTAACGACAGCTAACATCGCCTTGATGATGGTAACGTTAACTCTCATTGTTATGGCTAGAAGAGCTAGCTGACTAGCTGCTTCTGATAACACAGTCTGACAGTTTAATTTAACATTTCGTAATGAGATTAACACTGATAAGACACAAGAGGCAGGGCTGTGTGTGACCCAGTTTATCATCACATTAACTGCGGCATTCACAGAGATTCACACAGCCACGGAAAGAAATGAAGTCAAAGAATCATCATGATGTTTTAGTTGGCAATGATGTCATTTTTGAAGAGTTGAATACGTCTGAGTTTCATGTCCTAAGCATTACGAAAAGCACAGGCAACAAAGTCAGGCATTGCGAGTATCGGTGATGTTTGCACTACAAAAGAAGCAATCAGTAGGTTGTCATCTACCTTGAATAACAAAATTATCAGCAAAATATTGTCCTGTGAGAAACATTTAATCCTCTAAACTGTTTGTCCAATGAAGTATTCATTATTTATTGTTATTTATGATTAGTTATTATGAAGTTAATTATTTTATGAATTGACTCTTCGACAGAAGTGACCATAAATAGTTGAGACTAAACAGCCACAATGTTCTCGCATTTGTCTGTCATCGAGGATAATAGTGGATGTCAAGTCACATGTAACTAGAATATCTAGCCAGGGCTGGGTAATGTATCGCTGTTATATTGATGCATTGGAATAAGACAGTATATGGTCATAAAGCTGGTGTTTTCCCAGTTTTAAAGGCTGCAGTGCAGTGCAGTGATGTCCTTTTCTGAAAATGTTTTATTTTACCTGCTTAGTTATTAGTTCCACATTACTGACCCTGTTCTATGAAACACCCTGTGCAGTGTAATTCATTTATCCTGTACATAATCTAACATCTGGTGCATTTCCTGTTTATATATTCAGTATTTTTCCTTGTTGTAGTCTATATAAGACATTTTTTGTACTTATTTTTGTATTTACTTTCTAAGATTTATATACTTATTTTTCATTTTTATTCTTATGTTATTCTTGTGCACTGCAAATAGAGAAGCTAAATGGCAATCTATTCTATTATTTATGAAAAAATCTCATATTCAGCTTTACAATATTGTTGCAATATTGATATTAAGGAAATAAGATCTGCTTTGATATTTGTTGTCAAACCTGGCGTTTTGATACCCGTTTCTCTTTCTTTTTCCAGTTGTAGCAGAATGGAAATACTGGTACCAGCTTGTTCTGAGTGGGACTGCATCAGGACGCGGCTCTGTTTCAGCTGTAAGAGAGAGGAGCCATAAACTCCCATGCATCACGAGACGTCACTTCCTCTCCAGAAACTGCAAATCGCACTCAAAAAGAGACACTTAAGGGACAGACATGTTTGCCAAATTGAAGAAGAAAATTGCAGAGGAGGCGGCCACGGCACCTCGGGGTGGTGTTCGTATACCGCGCACAATCAGCAAGGAGTCCATCACCTCAGTGGGGGCGGACTCAGGGGATGACTTTGTGAGTGTTTTGTTTAAATCATCATCGGTCACTTTCCTTTGAAATGCTTGCATGTAGTTTGCTATATGTCGACCATCGAAACATTTTAAATAGTTTTAGAAGTTGTCTTGAGGAAGTCATTATATGTCAGTATTTTCTGAACAGGCCAGGGTACTGGAAAGTAACCGGTTTTATTTTTCAACTTTGATTGCATTCTTCTGTTTTTAGTCCAGCCAGGATGGCAAATAGACTCAGTGATGGATAGTCTTGCCTTATCATTGCTCACATGTCATTTTTCACCCTGTATTAGTTCTGAAACATCACAGTGCTTTAATAGGAACTCTAGCTGTTTTTTTATATTAGTCAGTAGTCAGGCATCAGTAGGTAACAAGTGTTGTGTGTGACTGTCTAAAGGACAACCAGTCCAACATGAAGTCCTGTTGGTTCATTTCTGCTCCTCACACTGTACATATCTGTGCATCTTTGTGCATCTTTTCCCATTTGGTTTTCAAGAGAAACATCTTTGTCATAGCTTGTAAAGGAAATCCATATCTGGGGTAAAGCTGTTCATTGGAGCAGGGTAGTGTAGTCCTCACAGGGGAGGCCAGCCCCCTGAGGCTGTGTTGCTGTCTCAGTTGCACTTCGCTAAATAATTTAGCGTGGTCTCTGAGTATCTATGCTGCCAGCTAACATGTGACATTGTGTTTATGGTACAGTGCTTTTTTGAGCCTCGGTCAGTTTTATTTTTCTTAACCCTTGTGTTGTCTTAGGGTAAAAAAATGACCCAGTTACTATGTTTAACAGCTGAGAAAAAAACCTAAATTATGTTGTTGTTGGTTTTTTTTTGTAGTTGAATTGCACAGTGTAAATATATCACAGTTGTTTCCCTTTTATATTTTTTCTTTGGCTATGCAAGTACTATCTCTTGGTAAAACATAATGTTTAGACCTTTAGCATTAATAATAATTAATTCATTAGTTAAAAATGAAAACTGTTCCTGTGAATGTGTGTTTCTCCACTGTAAAGATGGAAAACCCAGAAATTTACAGAGATTTTGGCTTATAATATTGGTTTAGGTTTAGTAGAGGTGGGGTAAATTTTGACCCTTATATACAGCATAATATACAGAATGTTACGACTGCACAAGGGTTAACATTAGTGCAGCTGTCTAGCCAGATATAGATGATTGGTCGATGCAGTGTGATTAAAAAAAATTACTTTCTGTTAGTGATGAACAAACGAAGCTTCGTGAAGCACTTGTGATATTTTTTGACTCCTCTTCCTCTTGGTTTAAAGAAAAACTGAAAATGTAATAAATTTCCATTTCACTAGTCTTTTTCTTTAAACCAAGAGCGCTATCTGGAGGAGTCAAAAAATATCACAAGTGCTTCATGAAGCTTCGTTTGTCCATCACTACTTTCTGTGACACTGTCAACGATGAGCTGAGGACTGGAGGAAACGTCAAAACGTCTGACGAGTCACCAGCTAAGATATTTGCTTTAAATGAATGAACAGAATGAATATGAAGGGTTACCTAATACTGTGTGTGTGTGTGCGTGTGCGTGTGCGTGCGTGTCTTCAGGCTTCTGATGGCAGCAGCTCCAGGGACGACCTGCCTGCACAGCTCCTCAGAAGGAACGATCAGATCCGGAAGCTGGAGGCCAAGTTATCAGGTTTGTTTGTTTGCTTGTTTATTTAGATCCCCATTAGCTTTAGCAAAGCTGCAGCTATTCTTCCTGGGGTCTGTAGGACATGAAGCAACTGCAGCTCTCAGGACAGATCAGGACCCAGGGTCAGAAAAATGTATGTATAACTACAACTTGTACCAATGATGCACAAGCGATAAAGATTCTGTTAGAACCATTGAATGATGAAATGCCTCTTTTTTAATCTTTGCGTTCCACAACTAGACAGATCTGCATGTCCTTGAGCAAGATATAGAACCCCAAATTACTAGGGGTGTCCCAATCCGATACTGATATTGGTTAGCGAGGAGGAGGAGTGACGTCGGCCGTGTGGCAACATGTTAGTTAAAGTCCTAAAGAGACATTGCAACTGAGGGTTGTCATGTACAAGTTTCCTGTGGTGGCACAGAACCAGAAAATTTAATACAACCAATATTTTTTGTTTCTGTTGGATATATTGAGGTTATTTTTCAGGATTCTCCAATTTATTTTTTTAATACTTTTCTACTCAATTGTAGAATATGCTCATGTTTAAGTTAAACTAGCGGTTATTTTGCACTAAAATATAATTTTAGTTTTTTATTGGATTCATTGAGGTTAATATTTATTTTATTGAATTGTAGAATATTCTTATTTTTAAGTTAAAGTTGATGTAACCCATTGGTTAATAATAAATGGATCAGTATTTCCTCAGACCTATTGTTGCTGACTATTGTTCTCTGTTTGAGTAATATCACTTGATCAAGCCTTTTCTAACACTCTATACTACAAAATAAGTAATAAAAGACTGTATGATTCATGTTGATATCATATCGTATCAATATGGGTATCGGCCAGTACTCAAAGCTGTAATATTGGTGTGGTATCGGAAATGAAAAAGTTGGGACACCCCTAGTAATTAGTCCTGAAGGCTGTGTCATCACTGTATGTGAATGATTAATTTACAGTCGCGGTCAAATTTTACATACACTTGTAAAGAACATAATGTCATGGCTCTCTTGAGTTTCCAGTTATTTCTACAACTCTGATTTTTCTCTGATAGAGTGATTGGAACAGATACTTCTTTGTCACAAAAACATTCATGACGTTTGGTTCTTTTATGACTTTATTATGGATCAACTGAAAATGTGACCAAATCTGCTTGGTCAAAAATATACATACAGCAACATGAATTAGCAATTTTGGTGACTTAGAAAGTTGTGTCAATGAAATGAGCTTCATAGCAAGGCCTCTTAACTTCTTGTGAGTGATCATGAGTGACTACAGCTGGTGACTTCTCTGAGGCCATTTAAATAGGGCTCATGGGACACAAACGTCCACAAACGCTACAAAGGGAAAGTCAAAGGAGCTCAGCACAGATCTGAAAAAGTGAATCATTGACTTGAACAAGTCAAGAAAGTCACATGGAGCCATTTCAAAGCAGCTGCAGGTCGCAAGAGCAACAGTACAAACAATTGTTTGTAAGTATAAAGTGCATGGCACTGTTTTTTCACTGACACGATAAGGAAGAAAATGCAAGCTATCACCTGCTGCTGAGAGAAAACTGGTCAGGAGGGTGAAGAGTCAACCGAGAACCACCAAAAAGCAGATCTGCCAAGAATTAGAAGCTGCTGGAACACAGGTGTCAGTGTCCACAGTGTGTTTTGCATCATGAACTGAGAGGCTGCCGTGAAAGAAGGAAGCTCTTGATCCAAAAGCAGCACCTTAAGGCTCAACTGAAGTTTGCTGCTGATCACATGGACAAAGATAAGACCTTCTGGAGGAAAGTTCTGTGGTCAGACCAAACAAAAATCCAGCTGTTTGGCCACAATGCCCAGCAATATGTTTGGAGGAGAAAAGGTGAGGCCTTTAACACCATGCCTACCGTCAAGCACGGTGGTGGTAGTATTATGCTGTGGGGCTGTTTTGCTGCCAATGGAACTGGTGCTTTACAGAGAGTAAATGGGATCATGAAGAAGGAGGATTAGCTTCAAATTCTTCAAGATAACCTAAAATCATCAGCCCGAAGGTTGGGTCTTGGGTGCAGAGTGTTCCAACAGGACAATGACCCCAAACACACATCAAAAGTGGTAATGGAATGACTAAATCAGGCTAGAATTAAGGTTTTAGAATGGCCTTCCCAAAGTCCTGACTTAAACCCCATTGAGAACATGTGGACAATGCTGAAGAAACAAGTCCATGTCAGAAAGCCAACAAATTTAACTGAACTGCACCAATTCTGTCAAGAGGAGTGGTCAAAGACTCAACCAGAAGCTTGTGGATGGCTACCAAAAGAGCCTAACTGAAATGAAAATGGTCAAGGGACATGTAACCAAATATTAGCATTACTGTATGTATATTTTAGACCCAGCAGATTTGGTCATATTTTCAGTTGACCCATAATAAAGTCATAAAAGAACCAAACTTCATGACTGTTTTGTGACAAAGAAGTATCTGTTCCAATCACTCTATCAGAGAAAAATCAGAGTTGTAGAAATAACTGGAAACTCAAGAGAACCATGATATTATGTTCTTTACAAGTGTATGTAAACTTTTGACCATGACTATACATCTCAACAAGCAGGCGGCCTCAGTGTATGAATGGGTGAATGGTGACACTTTTAATTTGTGGTGTATAAATGTATTATAAGGATGGAAACACCAGTTCACAGTCAGATGGTGTTAGTTCATCACACACTTGCTAAACATGAATACATCAATGGCAAACTGAAGTGTGATACTGTCAAAATGTTAATTATGTTTTATTTTGCCCTTCAAACAAAAACTTTTTTACTTGCACTTTGCACAGAGCAGCATGTCTCAGGATGAACATAATGATATTAGCAGGTGGTGTAGTCAGTGTTTCCTGTATTTTCTTCCTCTACTCATTTTAGTAGGTTCTTCCCTCAGGTGGTTTTTTTAACCTCAGAAAAGGGTAAACGTTGTTTGCAGCCTTTTTAACCAGCATGATTTTCTCAGATAAGAAAATCATTAATAGTTTTTACCGTCCCATTATTTCTCAATCATGTTTTCCCTTTTGTTTTCTCCCTCTCCTTTTGTTCACTGTCTCTCCTTCCTCCTCCCTTTACCGTCATCTGCTGATTCCTCCTGTTTTTCTCTCTCTCTCTCTCTCTCTCTCTCTCTCTCTCTCTCTCTGTGTGTGTGTGTGTGCGTGCTGTTGATCCTCCATCCCATCACTCCACCTCCCTACACTAGACTACGCTGAGCAGCTACGAATTATGCAGAAGACCAAGGACAAGCTTGAAATTGCGTTAGAAAAGCATCAGGATTGTACGTACCTCTCCTCTCCTCCCACTTAGCTTCCTTTCTCTCATCTGTCTGTCCTCTGTAATAATCATCTCCTGGCATATTATCACTTTCTCCCATGAAGATGATTTTTTTTTATTCCTGAAGCTAATATCATGAGGTTTTGCTGAATGCTTTTCTTATCCTTTAATCTGAAAATCCTCCCTCAAATCTTTTCTACTGCTAATTTCTCAGCACAATTGATTATTTCTTATTGTCTCTTAATTTATTGGTGTGCCCTACACTTCAGCACTTAAAAAGTCCTTTAGTCAGTGGTTTCCCATGATGTGTGCTAGCTGCTCCTTAAGTTGTGTTGTGAACCTGCTCGCTATGCTACATGGTCTGTTGGCTTTACTGCTAGTAGAGAACCTGCAATATCTGCCTCTCATGATGAAGACCTCTCCATCTGCCCATGCTTTGTGCTTGTTTTGTAACAACAGTTCACTCTTTTGGTGACCTTTCCACTTGGTTAAAATTTGGGTTCGCACAATAAATATATAACCTCCAGTGGCAACAGGATGCAGCCATGTTCCCTTTCTCAGCTGTCAAAGCTGCCAGGAAAAGATCCCATACTATAGACAAATCTAAGGGTGTATTCACAGCTGCCTTGTTTTGTTTGATTAAAACAAACTCAAGTTTGTTTCCTCCCTTGGTTCGGACCTTTTGGGCCGATGTGAATACAATCACTCGAACCCTGGTGTGGTTCGTTTCAGGTGTGAGCATGATATTGTAAAACTCATGTTGCATCAAACGGTCTTGATGCTGGAAAATTGGTCTGGAACAAAGCAAGTGAACTAACAGACTTTCCTGGCGTAAATGTGCCTTAAACTTTATTGCAAATGTGTTTGATATGGAACAAACTTCTTTGGGGCCTCAGTTGCTCAGTCTATAGGTCTGTAAGGATGTGGTTTGGAAACCAGAGGGTTGTCAGTTTAAGTCCCTGCACGGACCACAGACTGTGTACTTGTAGCTGTGGAGATAGCACTTCCTAATCCTGGGCTCCAGACCCCCACACCTCAGCCCCTCACCTCTCCATTTAATGCTTGTGTGTGCGTGCGTGCGTGTGTAGACCTGTGTTTAATGTTTCTGAAGATGCTTCAGTGCATATTGGAAGCAACAGGAGACTAACACTGCTGCATTCATTACTGGCATGATGACATTTACAGAGCACATTCATGCTCCACAGAGAGTGAACCAAGTCTTAAGATATCAACATTTTCAGATTTTTTTTCAGCATAAACCTTTTGATTTTAATGACCTTGCTGCTTTTCCCTTTTATCCGGTATAACTCGTGGTAATGAACTACTTCAGTTTGTTGTTGGTTCTGTTGGTACTGGATAGACTTCTTAGGGTGGATTTTTGTCTCATTTCACACACTTACTGCACTTGCTGAGTTAGCTTCAATGAGCCGTGTTTAGTTGTTGTCAGTTGCCATGCATCGCTTGTCTTTGCCTGTCTTTGCTTTTGGGATGAAAACACTAAATCGGACTCTTAACATTTCACAGCAACGTACTAACGGTGACACAGTTAATGCTCTTTAATATTCCTGTTCTCTTTGGTTGCCTACAAACCTCTCTGTGTGGTTGGTTTCCATCCTTGCCTTTCTTTTTCTCTTTCTCACTTCCACTGTTCAGCGTCCATAAAGAAGCTTCAAGACCAGAGTGAGTCTCACCAGGCCAGCAGAGTCAAAATGGCAGAGGGCATGGCGTTAGCGCTAGAAAAGAAGGATCAGGTAAGTGGTAAATGAATGAATAATTAATATTTGGGGATCAGCTGCAGACCCCCAGATACCCTGAAGAAGATCTTTGTTACCAGAAGATAGATGAATGAATGAATGATCCCAGCGATTGGCGCCATTATTTTTTTTCTTTTACAAAATCTGTTTATTGATTTTCCAAACACAACAGATAAACATTACAAAAACATTTGGTCAGCAGAATAGTGGCACAGCAAAATTGTAAATAATGGGCTAAATGAGAACAGTGCAAAACCAAAAACTTAAGTTAAATTAAATTAAATAAAAAAGTAAAAAATAAAAATAGACAGGACAAATACTACAAACTACCAAACCCAAATTGGGGCGGCAGTAGCTCAGTCTGTAGTGACTTGGGCTGGGAATCGGAGGGTCGCCAGTTCAAGTCCAGGTCGGACCAAAAATGTGGAGAGTGGACTGGTAGCTGGAGAGGTGCCAGTTCCTCCTCCTGGGCACTGCCGAGGTTGCCCTTGAGCAAGGCACCGAACCCCCAACTGCTCGGGGCGCCTGGATAAGGGGCAGCTCCCTCACTCTGACACCTCTCCTCTAATGCATGTGCATGTGTTTGTTTCATGACTTGTGTGTGTAATGTGCAACTGAAAAATATATATGTATATATACTAACAGAGTGAAAAAATGTAATTTCCCTCATTGAGGGATTAATAAAGGAATTCTTCTTCTAACCCACAAGGACAAAAAAAGAAAAAAAAATGACAAAGAGTCAGATCAGGATCTGTCACGCCACTGATCGGTGCCACCAATATACCTAGTCACCCAGGAATACCTGGGATGTCCAGCTCATGGATGTATACAAAAAAGGGGCTCCCACACCTTGAAATTTTTTTGAGAGAGCCCTTCAAAATGCACCTGATCTTTTAGAGTTTAACAAAATAAAGGACGTCTCTTATCCATAGTGAGGTGTAGATTTCCACTTAAGCAAAATCAGGCGTCTCGCTAATAAAGTGACAAAGGCCACAAGAGTAGCTTCTGAAGAGGAGAGTGGTACTGTGGGTGGAGATGCACCAAAACAAGTTATTACATTTGCTTCTAACAATTTATGAGTAACCTTGGATAAAGATGCAAAAATATTTCTCTCCAGTAGGAGCTTAAAGCAGGACAGGACCAGAACATATGTACATGGCTCGCTGGTGCCAGACAACACCTATCGCAAGTTGGGTCTACATCTTGGTTGATCTTAGAGAGCCTGACCTTCGTAGGCACCATCATGTGTTATGTGAAGTCATTTGATGTTACATGATGGACGCACTGGTTTGAAAGTGGAATATGAGGTTGATCCATGTGTGTTTTATTAATGAGTCTGCTTATATCTTTTACCTACAGGAATGGATGGAGAAGATGGCAAATGTGGAGAAGGTAAGTGTTTAAATCTTTTTTTTTGACTTTCAAATAATACACAGTTTTTTTTATCATATGCTGGAGAAGGCTAAAGCTTTTTAAAACAGTTCAAGGCTTAAACTGGGTGCTTTCACTTTCACTGAGGTTCAGTTGGACTTGCAGTTAGTGCTTTAGCCCTTTTAGTTTGGCCTGTTTGGGCAGGTAGGAAAGCTGTCTATTGAAGTCTGGTGCAGACTGAACAACCGGATGGTTGGCTGGGGTGTGAAACTGATTTCGACCAATTTCAGGTTTTTCAGGTAGTAGTCTGAAAACAAGACAAGGTTTTGTTATTGGGAGCAATCTGGTTTACATTTGTAGTCTTAGTAGTATTGACCAATCATGTTTGAACAGGCTTTAGTGCATGTGGAGAACATGAAGTGGAACTATGGACTATGGTCTGATTGTGGTTTAACTTTTATTTTAATTTTAAAATGAGTTTATCAACTTGCTACTTGTGAAACAATGCGGGCCGATACATCTTCCCTCAAGTCCGACTGCATTTCCACATCTGTAGTTGCTAATCAGACTGTAAACAATGAGCAGCGTATGGGGATAGTAGAATAGAGAGTGTTTTTAGCTAGAACTCAAAAACTGGTTGTGAACAGTTTGGAAGATAATCTCCTGATCTAGGCTGTCAGCAACACATAGCCTATATTTGCAAGATGACAGCCATGCTAACAGGTATTCTTATAACCATATTATTGCAGGGATGTTCTCTGATATGTCAGAGAGTGAAAAGGAGTTAAGGCGTCAGTGTGTTGTATTTAAAGTAGTGAAACAAGTGACCAGAGCTGTGGGAAACAATATCTCATTTCCTTTTGGTTGTTACCGAACAAACTTAAGCACACTTAAATTAGGTTTCATGTGCTGAAAATAGAACAGACATGCAGAACAGACAACAGCAGACATGTACTGTATGTTCATGGTGTAACCATGTGTTTGTTTAGGAGAAGGCTTCCTTGTCAGCCCGGTTAGAGGAGATGATGGCGCAAAGCTTAGCACTCTTCCAGAAAAGGGATGACCTGGATGAACTGGAGGGCTTTCAGCAGCAGGAGCTCGCTAAAGTTAAACACATGGTGCGTACGTAATATGTAGCATTACGTGAAAGCAGTGATGAAGTTTGCCACCACTGGTTTGTTTTTTTGCAATTAAATTAAAAATTAGCAGTGAAAAGGATCTATGATTGTCTTGGATTAAGCACAATCTGCAAGACTCGGGACAGGATAGGAAAGTGTTATTTCACTCTGGTCCATTTGTGAATAATAGGTTCTTTGATTATAATTTATTCTGTTTTTTTGTGTCTATAAGTTGCTGAAGAAGGAGGAGCAGCTGAGCCTACGGGATTGGGAGCTCCAGCAAAAGGAGGCTGAAGTTCAGTCCGTAAAGCGAGGACTGTCTGAGGCTCGAGGGAAAATCCAGACTCTGGAGCAGCAGCATGAGGAGAGCTGCAGTCTCAACTCTGAGCTGGAAATAGAGCGGTGAGAAGGAATGCGACAGGCAGCACTTTTTGATGCTCTTTTCAAAGCATTTCTCTTGATCTGTTGGGCAAAGCTTCTGAATCAGCTGTGTTATTAGATTAAGATTCCCTAGATAGCTGGAAACTCTGTTAAATATACAAAACACTACTCCCAGACATATCCCAGTTATTACACTAGGGATTTAGAAATGCTGCATTTGATGTTGAATATCCATGTTGAATTTGTACAGAGAGCAACTGCTGCTGCTCAAAGAGGAAGCAGACAGGAAGTTGAGTGAGCTGGAGGGACGATGCCAGGAGCTGCAGTCAGTCATCCAGCAGGTGTCTGAAGACTTCCAGAAGGTCAGTCCTGGACACAAGTTATACTCTATACTGGAGCTATACTCTTCACTGGAGTTATTAAAATTATATTTTCATGGCAGCTGTCAGTAAGTCGAGTGAGTTTGTAAAATGTGTGTGTTTTAGTCGCAGAGTATGGTGTGGACTTTAGAGAAGTCCCTTCAGGACTTACAGAGTGAACATGACGCTCTGAAGTTGCAACAACAAAAGGTCAGTACTTCATCCAAAAGAGACTTCCTCCCATATCTAAGTCACAGTGTCATCCTCAAGAGTCAGAGCATTCACAATGTTCAAGGCAGGGAAATTCATGGTGTTTCATGTTTTTTTTTATTAGCACAGACAGGAAACACAAGGGGCATCACAGAATTTTAACTGGTTTTAGAATAACAATATTAACAATCCAGGTTTGAAAGTTGAGTTAAGAAGAGTCTCCTGTTGATATCATCAGGCTGCTGTAACAGAGGAGGACAAGGAGCGCTTGTTAGTGGACCTTCAGAAGAAAGTGACGTCTCTGGAGAGGCGGTTACAGGGGAACCTGAGCCAGGATGAACATCTCCAGGAGCTCTTTCAGGAGGTGAAGAACATCTAGAGCAGGGCTTTATTTCTATTTTATATGGCAGATTCCTTCTACTCTGTAATTTACATTACGGCCAATTATCATTTTCTCAACAGTCATCTTTCAGTCTCTTTATAGAAGCGTCATTGTGTTTGAACATGCTGTGCATTTAAAAAATTGATGTTACCTCACATGTATTTAATTATGAGTCACTTGATGCCACTTTATTACTTAATTACACCTGTTACACTGCTTGTTAATGGAAATAATTAGCCAGTCACATGGCTGCAACTCAATGCATTTAGACACGTAGACGTGATCAAAACGACCTGCTGGAGAAATGGAGCATCAGAATGGAGAAGAATGGTGATTTAAGTGACTTTGAACGTGGCATGGTTGTTGGTGCCAGATGGGCTGGCCTGAGTATTTCAGAAACTGATGATTTACTGGGATTAACTCAAATAACCACTGGTTCCAACCAAGGAATGCAGAACACAACACTGAACCTTGAAGAAGATGGGGTACAGCAGCAAAAGAAGAGCACACCTGGAGTCACTCCTGTCAGCTCAGAACAGCAAACTGAGGCTACAGTTCACACAGGATCACCACAACTGGATAATAGAAGATGGAGAAACGCTGGCTGGTCTGACCAGTCTCCATTTCAGCTGAACATTCAGATTGTAGATGGTCAGAGTTTGGAGTAAACACCATGAAAGCATGGATCTATCCTGCCTTGTATCAACGGTTCAGACTGCTGCTGGTCTAATGGTGGAGGATATTTTCTTTAGTACTGATCCTTGACCACATCCCATCCCTTTATGACCACAGTGGACCTTCTGATGGCTACTTCCTGCAGGATAATGCTCCATGTCACAAAGCTCAGATCATCTCAAACTGGTTTCTTTAACATGACAAAGAGTTCACTGGACTCAACCAAATCTCAATTCAATAGACAAATCTACAGTGTGTACAAACAGTATATATGTTTGTCTATACTGTATGTATATGTATTTACATTTAAATCACCTTTCTTCTTCATCTGATGCTCACGCTCAACTTCAGCAGGTTGCTTTGGTGCGATTGGCTTATTAGCTGTTTGTATTAACTAGCAGTTGAACAGGTATACCTATTGAAGTGGCCAGTGAATGTATATGTATGATTGCCTTTTCAGAAGTCCAGTCTTGAGCAAAGTTTGGAAGAGACCAGAGCGGAGCTGCTGGTGGTTCGGACAAACCATGCTGATACTGTTAGCTCCCTGGAGAGTCAGGTAAACCACTGCATCTGTTCACTAAAGCTACACCCATAGATCTGCAAATCCATCTTTAGAAATACAGACAGGAATAAATACATTGTAGTGGATTAAATACAGTGATCACCACTGTAAAATTTACTCTTTGTGTTAAATTACCAGACTTTATCACCAAATAACAGGAGATGTTGAGAAGCGGTTAAAAAATGAATAGATGGATTTCTGGGCACCGTCACGTAAAAGCTGCGCACGCAGTACGGGGTCAAAAGATACACAAACAGCAGCATTCCCCATGTTATAATCAGACTGTATAGTTTATAATGAGAAGTTGTTGTGTAGTAAATTGCACAAACAGAATGAAAATGGTTGGCGTACAGCATATTCAACTGGTGACCATTGCTGAGGACTAACTTACTCAGGTATCCAGCATGATCAGAACTATTGAGGGTCGCAGTGTAATCTGTTGTAATGTTAGCCATCTTTCCTAAACTAGCAAGTATGCCTCTTTTACAGTGTACAGTATAGTAAACAATTATGGCAGGTCGTTAGTATTTTAGCTGCTTTACCTTAAGCTTACGTTCATATTAATAAGGTGACAAAGAAGCTCAATAAAATCTGACTACTACACTGCAATTTTAGCGAATTTGTCGGACATGATGTCAGCATCCTATAAAGGGTTTACCATTCAGATAGCTCATGGTTTTAAACTTTTCTGAACACACATTTTTGATAATCCTGTTGATGAACTGACCGCTCGCTAGCATAGGCTCATAATTAGGTCAAGCTGCTTTAATGATGCAAATGAAAAGCAGACTAAAAAACTCTGAGACAATTTTATTAAACTTTGATGTCAGTGGATGATTTTGACATCATAACGTTCAGACTTGACAAAGCATAACGGTAAAACAAGGTGCTGGTGCAACCTCACCTGAAACTAACTTTGGCTAGCCTACTTGCAGCTACATAATATAATGTTATTAAGAGAGCATATTAAACAATATCTAAACACGACATGATATGTTATTCTAAAGGGTGTTGGCAAGAGTACACAAACCACACAAAAGGCTACAACAGCCAGCCGACTAGAAAACCGGTTCTAATCATACACTGTAATAGGACTTGTAATGTTTACCACTTAGCATCTCTTGCCCCCTGGCTGCGTGTGCATATCTTAATGTTTGCAAGCAGGAAACCCATCTATTGACCACACCTTTATTTATTCTTGTTTCCACTGACATGACTTTTCAAACCTGAAAACTGGTGCCTTCTGAGAGAAGCTAATAAATGAGCAAATGAATGTTTCCTGTCTGATCTAGGTATCCAGGATGAACTGCAGCATCATGGAGCTGCAGACTCTTCTGCGACACAAAGACGACTCCTCCAGAGCCTACAGAGAGAGGACGGACACACAAGTAAGCAGTCAGACATTAGAGCATGAAGCAGTGTTCATGAAAGAAATCACATGGTTATGAGGACCAAGGCCGATACGATATTACAGCCTGGAGTATTGGCGATAACAATATCCATCCGATATCAGCACTAATCATACCTACTTTTATTAGTTATTCTTCAGTATGGAATGATAGAAAAGGCTTGATCAAGTGATTAGGTATTAGTCAAACAAAGAACACTAGTCAGCAACAGTAGGTCTGAGAAAAACTGACCCATTTATTATTAACCAATGGGTTACATCAGTTTAACCTTAAATATAAGAATATTCTACAATTGAATAAAGTATTCTGGAGTGGAGTCTGGAATGGACTGATGGGATCAGAGTGATGATATCGGAGATTTTAGATACAGGCCAGTATCATCTGATAGCTGGGCTAACTTACAGTCTGTATAATATCTATGTTTGTCTGGTTCCCCACCTTAAAGCTAGGTTTGGTATTCTGACAGGACTCTGTCAATCAATCAAATGCTCAGAGAAAAATAAAACTGAAAGAGAAACTGTATAAGTGGCTGTTGCACGACTGGAACAAGCTCCTCTGTCAGTCTGCCTGCTTCTAGCTGTTTTTATTGAAGAGAGTTGGTAACACTGGGCAGGACATTTCAGTTGGATATTATTTTTGTTTATTGTTTATTATTATTAAAACTGATTCCTGTAGATTTTCTGATGATATTGCTCATAGCATGGGATTCTGGTCACCGTCAGTCATTGTTCTACTTCCTGTTTCAGATCGCTAATCTGGAGCAGAAAATCCTGGAGTGCAGTGAGGGACAGAAGAGTGCAGAGCATCAGATCACAGAGAAACAGCGGCACATGGATAAACTGGTAAGTACCACAACAATGTTTTTTTAAACAGAAATAGGCTTGATAGCTCCCACTGAGGCTGTTAGAGTAGACATACCTATCACTCAACCTATAAATTTGGAAGTGCTCAGCTGTGATTCTCAGCAAACTAAGAAAAATAGTCTGTGAAGTCGATAGATCTGCAGCAGACAGTCTAGGAGGCCTTGATCAAATGTCGGCCAGAGCTTTTATTGCACAGGTTGATGTTATTGACCACCTACAAAATGAAACAGTCCATGAATAAAACTACTGATGTCTGAACATTGTTGGAAAATTTATCAGGTACACTATGAAAATATATAACATTTTTACATATTTTATTTTATCCTATTTTATTACTTTTATTGTTTTTATTGTTTTGGTTCACCAAAAAGGTTGTTGTTAAGGGCTGTATCAGGGTTCCTACTCGTCCTGGAAAACCTGGTAAACTGGGAAAATGAGAAAAAAAAATCTACTGGCTGGAATCGGTTAAGTTATCCTGGGAAAAAAAAATTATGCAAGCAGGTCAAAAGTAACTTTTAGCCCATTTGCATTTGCTCACAAGGCATGGAGAGGATAAATAATTTTCCAGGATAACTTTACAGCTAATATTGTATCTTTTTATTGATTAATGTTTTACACAATAGCCTCATTCATTTTGAGGATATTTGGGTGCACTCTCTGAATATAAATGTAGTTGCTCATTCACAGTATAAATATCCTGATGCAACATGCTATTGATCCACATCCTGTATATAACAGATACCAACATTCAGAGAATCTTCATGTGCATGTCAGTCCTTGTGGAGGGAAATTTTCACTGAATTTGATTTTCATTCTGGTAGAAATGCTGAAGTGGTTTATGTTTAACTGTCTATAATGTGTGCCTGTTTTGTTCAGCAAGGAGAGTGGACAGCAGAGAAGGCCTTTCTGGACCAGCAGGTGTGTTTGTTACAGCAGCAGAGTCAGCAGAAGGAGGAAAGCATCACGTCTTTACAGACAGAAAGACAAATGCTGCATGACAGGATGGTATGCTCCACTCCTCATGCTCCATTTTCTCAGATTTATTTCTAATGTGTGTACACTATGCAGCGGTTCTGCTTTTACACTGAGAGATGTGACTTTATATATATATATATATATATGTATATATATATATATATATATATATATATATATATATATATATATATATATATATATATATATATATATATATATATATATAGGAGGTGGAAGGAGGGGAATTATCAAAGGTGCTCTCTCTACAGCAACACACAGTATATATATATATATATATATATATATATATATACGTACGTATATATATATATATATATATATACAGTCATGGAAAAAATTATTAGACCACCCTTGTTTTCTTCAATTTCTTGTTAATTTTAATGCCTGGCTCAACTAAAGGTACATTTGTTTGGACAATTATAATGATAACAACAAAAATAGCTCATGAGAGTTTAATTTAAGAACTAAGGATTATTCATTTTCCATGGTTTTCTTGATAATAACCAAAATTACTTAAATTCTTACATCAATAGCTATGGCATTGTACCGCCAAAAACACTACTTTTAAGCATTCCATGTTTTCTTTTCTGTTTGCTTTAAACACATGATACACACAAGAGTTAATACTTGATTGCATAACCATTGTTTTTGATGACTGCAGCCATGCGTCTTGGCATGCTCTCCACCAGCTTCTGACATTGTTCTGCTGTCACAGCAGCCCATTCCTGTTGGACAAATTCAAACAAATTTTCTTTGTTTTTGGGCTTGTGGTTCTCCATTTTGAGTTTGATGATTTTCCACAGGTTTTCAATTGGATTAAGATCTGGTGATTGAGCAGGCCAAGGCATGGTGCGAATGTTGTGGTTCTCCATCCAGGCTTTAACTGACCTTGCCGTGTGGCAAGGGGCATTGTCTTGTTGGAAAATCCAGTCATTCGAGGCAGGAAAGAGTTTTCCAGCTGATGGAAGAAGACTGTTTTCAAGGGTAGTCCTGTACTTGACCTGGTTCATTCGGCCTTCACACAATTGCATTTGCCCTGTTCCACTCAGACTGAAACAACCCCAGATCATGACTGATCCACCTCCATGTTTTACTGTAGGGGCAAGACAGTCTGGGTTGTAAGCTTCTCCAGGCTTCCTCCTAACCAGTAAGTTGGCTGGAGTGGGCATCAATTCAAAATTGGATTCATCACTGAAGAGAACCTTAGCCCAGTCATCAACAGTCCAATCCTTGTGGTCTCGAGCAAAGAGTAACCGGGCCTTCCTCTGCTTTTCATTGATGAAGGGCTTCTTGCGTGCTCTGTGTGACTTCAAACCAGCTTCAACAAGTCGGTTTCGAACTGTCCTTGCTGAGCAAGTCACATTTCTCGACAGTGCCCACTCATTTTTAAGGTCCCTGGAGGTCTGACGACGATTCCTGACACAGGAACGGATGAGTGCACGGTCATCTCGTGGGGTAGAAAGACGTTTCCTGCCACAGCCAGGTAGCAATTTGGTAGTGCCATGTTCAGCTTGTTTTTTTTTGTTGTAATGAACGGCTGTCTTGGAGATCTTCAGTTTTTCGCTACCTGTCTCTCACTCATGCCAATTTCCAGCAGTGCCAAGATGGCTGCCTTTGTTGCTTCACATAATTCTTTTGTTTTAGGCATTATGTGAGAGCTGACAACTTCTGAGTTGTGCTACGGCTTGAATGTAAGCAGGAAACCACTCTAGGCCTTTGCATGTGCAGTGCTGCTTGTGACATGAAATGGCCTCTTATATACCCTGGGAATCAATTAAGCTTAAGAATGTCAAATAGGACATAAAGTATTATGTGACCAGCTGCATTTTTTGTTGTGTTCATTGTATTATACGTTTAGTGGTACCAGATATTAGAATGAACAAGAAATTGAAGAAAACAAGGGTGGTCTAATAATTTTTTCCATGACTGTATATACACGTATATATATATATACGTGTGTATATATATATATACACGTATATATATATGTATATACGTGTATATATATATATACACGTATATACATATATATATATATATAGGCAGCACGGTGGTGTAGTGGTTAGCACTGTCGCCTCACAGCAAGAAGGTACCGGGTTCGAATCCGGAATCCTGTGTGGAGTTTGCATGTTCTCCCCGTGTCTGCATGGGTTCTCTCCGGGTACTCCGGCTTCCTCCCACCATCCAAAAACATGTATGGGGTTGATTGGCTAATTTAAATTGACCGTAGGTGTGAATGTGAGTGTGAGTGGTTGTCTGTCTCCATGTGCCCTGCGATAAGGTGGCGACTTGTCCAGGGTGTACCCTGCCTTCCGCCCTAAGACAGCTGGGATAGGCTCCAGCCCCCCCCGTGACCCTATGAGGATAAGCGGTAGATAATGGATGGATGGATATATATATATATACACACATACGTATATGTGTGTGTGTGTGTGTGTGTGTATATATATATATATATATATATATATATATATATATATATATATATATATATATATATATATATATATATATATACGTATATATATATATCTGTATATATATATATATATATGTATATGTATATATATATATGTATATCTGTGTATATATACATATGTGTGTGTGTGTATATATATATATATATATATATATATATATATATATACTGTGTGTTGCTGTGGAGAGAGCACCTTTGATAATTCCTCCTTATATATACATATATGTGTGTGTATATATATATATATATATATATATATATACTGTGTGTTGCTGTGGAGAGAGCACCTTTGATAATTCCCCTCCTTATATATATATATATATATATATATATACGTATACGTATATATATAACGTATATATACGTGTATATATCGTATATATACGATATCGTATATATACACACGTATATACATCGTATATATATACATATCGTATATACACGATATATATATACGATAATGTATATATACGTGTATATACGTATCACGATATATACGTATATATATATAATGTATATACACGTATATATATATACTGTGTGTTGCTGTAGAGAGAGCACCTTTGATAATTCCCCTCCTTTGTTCTTGTGTGCCAGGCTGATCTGGATAAGCAGAGGGGTGAGGCCAACTCTACCCTGAGCCAGCAAACTGAAGAGCTGGAGCAGTGCAGGGTAAGATCACACAACACACTGGATTTTTGGATGCTCAAAAAATTTGACTGACTTTTAAAAGCATTTTTCAAATCAAATCAAAAGCCTTTAATGTCATTATATTACAGTGCGTACAACGAGATTAGGAACCCATACTCATATGGGCGTTCTTTTATGGTGTTCTGTCAGTCATGATTTTAGAAAATTAGGAACATTAGACTACATTGACTCTATTTTAATCTTCTTGTCTTGGTCTTGGTCTGTTCCTTCAGGCGGAGCTGAACAGTCTGCAGACGGTGAACAGGGACATTTCCAAAGCTCTAGAAGAAACTAGACGACAGAAGGAGGAGCTTCAAACACAGGTCCGTAGGCAAACACACATCCTGCAGTAACAGAAAGGCAGCAGCTAACAAGTGGTCGCCCTGTGAGTGAGGAAGAACATTCCTTTTATTTGATCACCAGGAGATTAAAACAGAACGTAAAATAAATTCACAGCTGGTTGTCTCTCTGAGTGTGAAAAAAATGTTTTTCCTTGGTTTGTTTTTTTATTTGTTGTCAGATTGGAGAGCTGACCACTTCGCTACAGACCTCACAAAAGGAGCTGTCGGCTGTCTCGGAGAAGCTTGCTCTGAGGGAGGAAACCATCAAAACACTCCAGAATGGTACACACACGCTTCCTGTGCAGGGTCACATAGTAGTGCATTGGGTAGTGTGGCCGATTACCGAACTTTGATACTTTTGTAGCACCGACTGAAAAGCTCCAATCCTGTCGGATATCAAAAAATGAATCATCTTTCAGTGCCAAATTCTGATACTTTAGTGTCTGTGATCCATGCTTTCAGATGTCTCTATGGACGAGGGGACATGTCCCCCTTCAAATTCACAGAGACACTTATCCATCCCCCCACTTTACCACACAAGGAGACAAACATTGCTGGTAAAACAGAGGATTAATGTCACTACAGCAGCACTGGCAGCTCTGTGTTTGTGTTTAGACTCATGTGTTCCAGTTGTACACAAAATGTCAGAAATTACAAGCTCCAAGTCAGAATTTAAATCAAAACTCCTGTGAAGTCAAATCTCCAACTCAGAAAGTCAGAGAGATAAATCTCATTAACCAGACATAGAATTCATGCTATCTGCTACTGATGTAAACAGTAGCTACATGTTTTATTGTACGTCTGTAAGGCTCGAAGAGCTGGGAGCACTAAACTTTGAGGTTATGTTGATCTGAGCTCCAAGTTCTGACTTCCAGTGAACACACCATAAGACAAACTCCCACTCCCCAGGGTCCTAAAGAACAGCTGGTAGCAGCCTGTGTCTGTTGATCATCATCAGACCAGTGTCAAGTATTTCTACCATGATAAAGCCTAAATTATAAAAAAATAACTTATTGAGGTATTAAAAAAAGTATCATTCTGGAACCGGTATCGAAACAAAGGCACCGAAAATGGCATTGTACCAAAACTTTTGATCGATACCCAGCCCTAGTGAGTGTTTAGTGCTGTTTCCTCAGAAGGTCTCATGTTCTAACCTGACCTGGTCCTTCTGGTGTGGAGTCTGTATGTCAATATGGATCTGTAAGGAATGTTTCCAACACCTTGTTGACAGTATGCCACGAAGAATTACGGTAGTTCTGAAGGCAACCTTTTACTAGCAAGGTGTACCTAATATATTTCCAAAATTCCAAAATATCTTTTTTCAATATTTTTCCTTTTTTCATTCAAAACATTTGGCTCACACAAGTAGAAAAAAAGATTAAGAAACCAACACTGGACTCTACTTCTGTAAATAGCTTAGTCTGATATTCACTGCTGAGTCTGTTTTGTAAGGTAACCGCGTCTTTACTTTGCCTTTTGTTGCTCCACTGTAAAAAAAAAAAAAAAAAAGTTGCAACCTTTGACATGCACACAGAAAGGTTGATTCTGTGGTTGTACAATTTATTTAATTTTACATAACAGTTGTGCTTGCGTGTGTTGCAGAGGTTCAGTGTCGACAGGCATCACTGGTCCAGCTACAGGAGGAGGTGGAGCAGCAGCAAGTTCAACTCCACCAGATGGATCTGGACAAAGATTCCCAGCTGATCAACCTGAGGGAGGAGCTGCTCAGCCAGACACAGCAGCTCGATGGCTGCCAGGCACGGGTCAGCACCTGCACACAGTCAGAAACACCTGCATGCATACAATATTGATACAACTAGCACAATTAGTTAGCTGTTTGGGATTTTAAATCCAAGAAAGGGCTTGTTATTTTATTCAACACCTACCATGTTTCATTTCTAGTTCATCACACATAGAAAACATATCTGGAGCTCAAGGTTAGGTCCTTAAAATATATTTTTCATTATTTTGCATTATATTAGCATGTGTTGCACACCTTGTATTTAGTGCTGTATTTATCTTTTGTATAGGGCTGTCAAAATGAATGTGTTTACGCCCTAATTTGCGTGATATATATACTTTAATGATGCTCTTTGGGGGATTATTTGTTTGCTGAATGACAGGAGAAGCACAGACAGAAAACATGGTTAATCTAATTTTATCAGCATGTTTGATCGTTAGTTAAGAGTTGTTAGTTTCCTTGATTTGATTCTGCTTCATGACCTGCCAGCACATCTCTGGAAACACATGTCGAGCAGTTTGTCCAAGAAGAGTTACCGTCGAATTAGAATTTAATTTATTTTGACAGCCCTAGTATGTGCTATCATCTGTTTGATATAATCTTGTGTATAGTCACATTTTAACCTCTTTTCTGCACCAGCTACTCCAGAGAGCTGTCTGTCGCTGTCCAACATGAATTAATGTGGCTTAATATTTGTTTCTCAGATCTCATATCTGGAGGTGGAGGTGGAAACGTTGACAGAGCAGCTTCAGAGCCCTCAAGCCTGTGAGGAGGACCAGAACGGTAGTGTGACGGTGGATGATGTGGACCACATTCAGAAGGTCAACAGAGAGCTGGAGCAGCAGCTCAGCGACAAGAACAGGGTCAGTTTATACTCTCACTCTGTTCTTGTTCTGGCTTTTAATAAATAGCAGACACATTCTGCAGAAACACTCAACACTACACATAAAACACGCTGACTTTGTTTTTCAGACCATCAAGCAGCTGCAGCAGAGACTGGCAGAGCTGAAGAGGACGCTGCAGAAGGAACTGGTGAGACACTGCATCTTGTCTCAGTTTACTCTTTTGCTCCGTTCTGAAAATATTTAATTGAAACTGAACTTTTCTTGATAAGCAGCTGGTCAAAACCAAAGTGACGCCATATGTAAAGGAATAGAGCTGTTAAAGGTGATGTATTTATTAATAAAAGATGCGTACTGTAAAAATGCATATTCAGACTTTGCCATGACGCTAGAAGTTTTACTCAGGTGTCTCCTGTTAATTCTTAAGTGGGAGAAGTTTGGATCAACTAGGAGACATGCAACATAGAAGAAGACTATCTGATATGGATATCATTACTGCAGAAATGTAATAGCTAATACCAAGACCAGAGAAATAGATTCTCAAGAACTATATATTCTATGGACTTCAACATACACCCTTTTATTACCATTTGCAAAGCATAGTAGTGGCAGCATTATGCTGTTTTTTTCATCAGCAGGATTTAGGAAAATTTTAGCAAACTACAGAGAGATCCTGAATGAAAATCTCAGAGCGCTGAGGACACAGACTGAGGCAAAAGTTCACCTTCTACCAAGACAATGACTAAGGACAATTAGGGACAAGTCTGTGATGTCAGTGAGTGGCTCAGCCAGACCCCTGACTTGAACCATGTGTCTAAAACCTTGTTTTCTTGTTTCAGCACAAGGCTGCAGTGAAGTGGTCTCAGTACTTTCTCAATGAGCTATGAACAGGTTTGCTTCTTTATGCTCTGCAGAAGCTGAAGCCTGAGCCAGAAGCTGAAAGCAAAGAGAAGATTCCAGAAAGCCGAGCAGAAAAACAAGAGAGAGTTTGTCCAGACATGCTGCCACCATCTACCCTCAGCCCCCCGACCTCCAACACCACAGTGACCAACACCTCAGACCTCAACGACTCACGAGAAATCAACTTTGAGTATCTCAAACACGTCGTACTCAAGTTTATGTCATCCAGAGAGGCTGAGGTAAGTCCTTTTAGTCCCTTTAGTGGGCCCTTTACATGGCAGCCATTGCAGGAAATACACATTTATAATATTAAGGGCCTGCTGTTGTCCATTCTGGCTCAGTGGAATGACTGTAAAACTAAATATAACAGGACCGTAACTCATTTGATTAATTACACCTGTGTTTACCCTGCAGTTACAATTTATACATAGTTTATACATTTTATAAATACATATTATCTTTCTGTGCATCACAGATAACAACAAATGTGCAATAATTTAATTTCTGCAAATGTGCAATAACCTTTTTATAGCAATAACTGTGCCTTCCTACTGTAAATTTTTGCTTACTTTCTTATAAAACTTTGTCTTTTCTATTTTATTTTTTTTTTTTAAACTTGACTATCTGTTACATTGACTGAGCACCATGTGGAGCAGTGCTCCTAATGTCGTTTTAACTGTCATATAATGACACTATGGGCTTTGATTTGGAAATAACTGCAGGCCTTCTGAGCAACTCTGTAAAATCAAATCAGCTCTGTAAGCCTGCCTGCTATTTACTGACTGATTTACTGACTGACCCTTATTCTGGCAGGCGTTCCAGCTAATACGAGCTGTATCTGTGCTGCTGAACTTCACTCGTGAGGAAGAGGACATGTTGAAACAAACTCTGGAGTACAAGGTGGGAATTCAGGTTTCAGCCTCAAACACTTTGTGTCACTGCCCAGTTTACACCGCACATGTAACGGCAACGTAACTGCAGCAGAGCAACAGCTGCTGTGACATGCTCTCATTGAAGTCAGTGAGTCAATTTACACCGCACGCGTAACGGCAGTGCAGCTTTTCTCGCACGTATTACGGACGTATTGCTTGCAACATCAATTTACACCAGGAGCGTTTGACAGCATAGCACTGCATGAGAGACTGCTCCACACTCTCGCGAGATTCACAACATAACGTAGTGAACTTCCTGTTTACTAGTTTCTGTTTTGTGTTCCAGATGTCCTGGTTTGGATCCAAGCCTTCTCCAAAAGGTGCCATCCGACCTTCAATCTCAGGGGCTTGGAGTCAGTGGAGCTGATGATCAGCAGAGAGAGCTGAATGGATGGAGAGAAAGGAGCCAAAGGGCTTCCTTCAGGAGGAGCAGGTCCTTCAGCTCTGGCTCCCATCACTGAGCAGGGCTCCAGCTTTAAACTCTGAACAGCCTCCCTCAGTTTTCTGTGACTCTGTGTGGGAAGGACAGTTGTTTACTACTCCGTGGGGACAGAGAAGGAATGCACAGTGTGTTCAGAATCAGTTGTTATTTTTAAATTGCATTATTTCCCTGTCAGTGATTAAGGCAGATGTTATAGAGGGTGAGCTCATCATTCACAGTGGAGTTTTTAAGTCTCATTTTTCCTCCCTGACATATGACACAGATCTGGAAAAATGTGAGATACGGCATCAGAAAGACCTAGCAGACGGATAGCTAGATTCAAATTACATACTGTAAGTCACAGTGTCACTGCATGTGACTGTATTCAGGGGCCAAATGGTGCCGCTCTGGGTGCTGAAAGACTTCCTTACCTAGGTAGTCTTTCATTTTAAAATGCAGAGACTTCTAACTTACATATTTTTCAACCTGAACCATATTCTCCCATATTATTAGTGTGAAGCAGCATCATTTACCTCCAGTAAAAATTGTGAAATACAACCAAAAGACACATTGGGAGTCTGGAAAGTGTGCCTTAGTGTTGTCTTAAATATTTTCCATGCCATGGCTGAATATTTAGATGGTTTTGACAATGTGGATTAAGTATTTTAATCTGATGGCATCCAGTATGTCTTTGAGCTAGAATAATTCAGATTTCACAACCAGACTTCTCCTTGAACAGACTTGACTTGGACACAATACCAAAGCAAAAGGTAAAGAAAACGTTATTTCTCTGTTGGGTTCTTACCAAAACGCTGAGCTAGAAACCTGAGCCTGTCAGGTCCTTATCCCTACTGAATACTGACGAATTCTCACTTAGGTAAAATGGGGGAGACACGCATGGAAAAGTAGCGTCCAGGTTGAAAAATCATCCTTCATTGTTAGTAATGAAAACACGAAAGCTGGTTTGGGTTTCAGTGTCCATCAGAGTTTAATAGTACCTGGCAAATGGACACCAGTCTTTCACATTTGTGTCAAAAGATCTAACTTTGTAGAGTTTGAGGACCCATTTAATGTTCTGAATTTGACATGAAAAATGAGAGTAGCAGGTTTTCTTTGTTAACTGTAGAAATATTCATGATAGCACTGAACTGAATTTTAAAGTGCCAGTGCTCTCTGGTAGACAAAGTACTAATGTGTAAATTGTGTAATGGTGGCATGTCAGCCAGCACGCATACTGAAACGGCTCATCTGAAAGTTTATCAAAAGCGGCTAACTGAAAACTCTTCTGCCGTTTAACTGTTGTAACTAAGAGTCGACCTGGCTGTCAAAGGTCGCCTGGACTACCTGTAGACCTCAGTCTGACCACGGCCCCAACCTAAACCACGATAAGCTAAAACATTACAAATAGTGTAAACACGTTTGTTCTCTCTGGAGGAACAAAATGACTGTCCTGTAACACCAACATGAATGGTTTAGACTGTACTGGTCCATTTGGTGATATAACTGTGTGATAAAATAAGTGAATGCAATGTAAATGAGGACATGCTCTGCCTTTACCTGCCTTTGCTCATGTAAATGAAAGTACATTCCACATGTCTATTTATATAGAGAAATATGTACATACTGTATGCATTGAAAACTTTATAAATCAGTGGAAGTAAATGGTTTGATGTGACCAGTTTGAAGTATTTATCATCATCATCATGTTTCTGCCTCGGTTTGTCGCTCAGTCCCACTGCCCATCACTGTCCTCCTCCATCATTGTGACATCACTCACAACATGATGAGGTTTGTTTTAGCAGCAGTGGGAAGCCCAGGGACTCTGCATGTTTGCTCTTAAGATTGTTAACTCCTCAAAGCAGATGGGTCTTTTACAAGCCTCTTCATTGGTATTCACTCCTGTTAAATGCATACAATATGAAGCAGAAATGCATCAGGGTACTGTGTGCATAAGATTATCAGTCACACAAAAGAAAACTGGATTTTGTTTTGTTTTTATCGTCCGAATACATTATGCGTACATTGGGATGCAGGAGTATACTGATGAATGCTGAACTGTCATCATGTTTTGTTGCTAACGGCAGGTAGCAGACTGATGGCAGCCAGACTCTGCTGGCTAATTTACCATCTCCATGACAAGCAAAAGAAACAGTGAAAGCACTTTGTAACCCAGTTCTTCTGTGTTAAACCCTGAGAGACAACTGAACAGTCATTACAGCTCTGTTCTCTTTTGTGTTTTTTTTTTAATAATTTAACAGTTGCTGCCACTACTAAGGTTTCATTTTCCCACATTTATTAATAATAAATGGTGATGAAATAATGCAATAATTTAAATCTTATGTATTTAGTGATGTTGTTGCAGTCATATCTAAATTTCATTTTATTTATTTTTTGTTATTGATCTACTCTCAGGAGCTTAGAGAGAACGGAATTGAAAAAGAATAAACTGAAATGTGACATTGACATACGTATTCAGACCCTTTGCTGTGACACTTTTAGCTCAGGTGCTTCACATTTCTCTTGGTAGTCTTTGAGGTTGGCTGTGAATTAACTTTAAAGTATGCCATTAGATTAAGAAAAAAACTTACTGAGATCCTTTGTGGAGAGAGAATAAACTTCTAGAATAATCAGGGGTAAAACTGAAGCTAACACCACAGAATAAAGCAGAGAACCTACCCAGCATTAATATATAATATCATATTTATCTCTTTAATTGTGTTCTGGCCATGTTGTTATCTCAGAAAATTATTTTGGGTAACTTTATCACTTGTAAATCTGATGTTTTCACAGCAATGGCAGAATATTTTAAATTTGCTGCTGTGATTTTGAGAACATGTTCAATATTTAGCATCTCATGTACAAGTATGATCTTAATTATTGATAAAAATAAACTAAACTATTCTCACATAGTCACCATGGAGTTAAGAGATTCAAAATGTTTCCATGTGGCTGTAATATAACAAAATGTTGAAAAGTGGAAGAATGTGTCTACTGATGGCATGCTCTCCCATAGATCAGTGGTCTGCGACCTCTGGAGCCATGTGCCACCTTCTGGCTTATTTGGATTTCTAAACCAGCCATCGGTCAGCTAACCATGGATAAAAGAAAGGAAAAAAGTTTAATTCTGACTGTGACACATTCATGTACCCTCAATGCCTATAATGGCTTGTCTGTCTGTTTGATATGTGCTGACAAATTAGTGTGATGCATTTTAATTTATTTATTTTCCACAAACATGAGGAAAAGGCCTGCATAATTCTGTCTTTAATTTATTTTTCTCCTCCTCAAAACAAATAGCTTAAAACAGTGAAAAATGGAAAGTAAAGTAAAAGAAATCTTGCTGTATATTTGCATAAATGCAACAAGGTTTTTGTATATGCAGTATAATTACATATAAACTTTAGAGGCTTTATTATGTTTGTGGCTCCTTAGAGTTGTTATTTGGTGGTATAGGGGGCTAAATGGCTCTTTTGATGATAAAAGGTTGCAAACGCCCTATGTTCCTGTTGTTCCGCTCTCCGTCGCTTAGTGTCGCTGTTAGAGTAGTGTCAAAATTAAATTTAAAAGCACGAAGAAGAATTCTTCCGGAAATTACTTTTCTCTGAGCACGCGGTGCGTCCGGCCTTTCCAACAGGGCAGCGAGAAGAAAGATGGTGAGGAGTCTTGTACTCGTCATTTAATTACCATTTTATCTGGTTTAACTAACATACAGCCCACTGAACTTATGTTATATGTGTACATAAGCTTCCCGGGCAGTTGTTACTGCATGAGTTGATCAGTTGGCTGCAACCGGAATGTGATAAAATGTTATATTATGGCTCGCTGTTGCTTACCGACGCCGCTAAGCTGAGCTGCTAGTGTTGCTAGTGATAGCTTGCTAGCTAAAATTGCTATACAGTGTTAACGGATAACGTACAGCAAGTGTTACAAGTAGTTTTAGATAGCTATGATATGGAAAATGGAGAAATGTTGCTGAAATTAGCTGTTAGCAGTTTGTAAACTACAACTAGCTGCATTAGCTTAGCTGGCTCGTGTCGGGTAGAGGATATATCGGAGGTGGCGTGAGACCGATGTGGTGCTGTCATTGACAAACGTTTCTTCTGCCTTGGTTCAGGCCAAGATCAAGGCACGAGATCTGCGGGGCAAGAAGAAGGAAGAGTTGCTCAAGCAGCTGGACGACCTGAAAAATGAGCTGTCCCAGCTCCGCGTGGCCAAAGTTACCGGTGGAGCCGCTTCCAAGCTCTCCAAGATGTAAGTTTGCTACTGTGTGTACAGTTAGCTAGCAGCTCAGTCTGTGGTCTGTACAGAGCACCTGGAGCTGAACACCCTGCACTGTGATCAGACTAGAGATTCAGAGCAGTTCAGAGTTAACACTCTGGTTCAGTACATAACTGTTATGTTTGGGTTCTCTGAACTTCATACTGCTGTGGAAGAAAATCACCCTTTTTTCCTACAATGTGTGAGGCAGTGGGAGCTACAGCATAGCCCCTCACTGAGCCTCTTTGGTTCTCTGGTCGAAGATGATACTTGTTGAGCTGATGTTTTGCTGATGCATTCACAACTGCTTACCAAAAGACTGAGACTTGAGATAACCTGAGTGTTCATAAGTGATCACATTATGTCATGCTCATTTCCCCATTCCAACTTATATTTTGAGTAGAACACGTTTATGTGCTTTAATGTAAAAAATACATTGTTTTCCTCATACTTTGTCTGAATATACCCATATTCACTCTCTAACAGATGATCAATTTTATTGCCAGTTTCTCAAAACCACTCTCTCCCCAAAAATATCTTTAAAAGGTTCATGCATGTAGTTTTTAGGCCAGCAAGGGCTGATTATTAACAGCTGTTTATTAACACACTAGATGATTCAGATTTCTTTTTTTCTGTAAAACAATCTGCTTGGGCAAAGGTTGTGGGGCTTTTAACACACATTTAGAATCTGTCCTGCAAAAGCTGTCTGACTTAGCTGTTCTTTCATTGCAGCCGTGTTGTCCGCAAATCCATTGCCAGAGTCCTGACTGTAATCAACCAGACACAAAAGGAGAACCTGAGGAAGTTCTACAAGGTGAGCTCATGAACACAGGCCTGTCATTGGATTTGAGCTTTCTGTCTTTGGTTCTCTAGTCGAAGATGATACTTGTTGAGCTGATGTTTTGCTGATGCATTCACAACTGCTTACCAAAAGACTGAGACTTGAGATAACCTGAGTGATCAACAGGAATTACTGTTTTGATACCAAGGAAGAAAACCCACTTTGTCATGCTTTGATTTTTTTTTGTCATTTCCATGAAGCTTTTTTAAGGACTTTCAGAATATTCTCTTGATGCATGCATAGATTACAATAACAGATGAGACATAAAATGGGTTCCTAAGAGAAGAACATTGCTCAGAAATGACCCATGGTGAACTTATTACTTCTAATAGTACCGATTGATAAATGACAAACTGGTGTGTATATACTTAAAACCTTTTAATGTTTTATTCAACAGCTGCAACATGGCTATACACAAAGGAATGTCTTGCATGTAAACAAAGTTTTGTGTTTCTGTAGTAAACATGACCTCCTACTCTCTGCTTGGGTAAACAAAGTGTATGGTTCTTAAACCTGTTCTTTTTTCTTTTGTCTAATAAGAATTTTAACAACCTTTTCTTGTCATTCTGACCAAATGTACTGATTTTGTTTCAGGGTAAGAAGTACAAGCCCCTGGATCTGAGACCCAAGAAGACCAGAGCTCTGCGCCGCCGCCTCAACAAGCATGAGGAGAGTCTGCGGACCAAGAAACAGCAGAGGAAAGACCTCCTCTACTCTATCCGCAAATTTGCAGTCAAAGCTTAGAGGCTTTCTCTTTTGACAAAATAAAATCTGTGTAAAAGACAAGAATTGTCTGCGTAATCACATATAAACACACTGTCATCATGACAAACAAGATGAATATGATAAACACGATCAGTCGTGATGTATGTAGGTTTCTCCAGCCTCAGCGTCTAATGAAAGGAGTAAAAAGACCTGAGGTGTTCAGATGAAGTCTTTTGTACTTGCTGGTAGTGTTTGTCTTAGTGTGGGTCCATTAAGATGAGTCTACTCTGCAATATGGTGACAATACCTCAGTGTACATTGTTTTTTAGACCCTAGGTCTGTTGCACAAAAGTAGGATTCAGACATCCAGGATAAGTGACTGAGCTGGGCTCAACAAATCCAAAACAAGAGAGACCAGGTTTAATCGTCTGTACAATGACCAGGCCAGGATGAGCGGACACGGCTTCATCGAGCCAGGTGAAAACTATCCAGAAGAACTGCAGCACTTGGCTTTCTAGACATTCATCGATCACAGATTGACCAATTCACCATGGCAACGAGTGCAGCATACTTTTCTCTGTCAGAGGCACTAATCCTCATGGAGGCTTACAAGGAGGTAAAGGACCAAACTGAAAGGAAACACCACCACAGTTTTTATTACTATTACTTGACTACTACTATTACAATTACTATTCAAAAAAGTAATTAACATCTCTGAAAACCTACTCATTCGTCTACCACAACTCTATCAGGATCAGTTGAAAATGTTGTTTGTCTTTTCTAGTGTCATGAGAGTGCTATTGACCTCATTCAGTTCCTGAGATTGTTGAATTTGATTTGAAGTGTGGACCTGTATCTGATTTATATATTTATATGTCAGTAATAGATATCAAGAAGATATCTATGATAGTCAAAGTGTGAATGTGAGTGTGAGTGGTTGTCTGTCTCTGTGTCCTGTGATGAACTGGAGACTTGTCCAGGGTGTACCCTGCCTTTCACCCTAAGACAGCTGGGATAGGCTCCAGCCCCTCAGCGACTCTACGAGGATAAGTGGTAGATAATGGATGGATGGATGGAAGATAGTGGAACTGTTTCACAGATCATGCTGATGACCTTGTGAAGGATTGAAGGTTAAATGTGATTAAATGTTCAGCACTGGCTGTGTGCTCCCACTTTATCAGCTGCAATAAGAGCACATCACTCCTAACGTGTTTCTTCTCTTATTGTGCAGCACGGAGACACCACAGAGTGTGAGTGCTGAGGGGTCAAAGGTCAAACCAACCACCACACCTTTAATGATGTTCTATAGAGGAATACAGCTGCTGCCATGGACATACATTCAGGCCAGACAATGTTACTGTTACTGTCCTTCTGCATGCTAGACGTGTTTAAATGAATGAATGAATGGGTAGTTTATTTTGATTACATTATATGTGCTTTGACTTGTGTGCATGCAGTAGAAGAAACATCATCACAGATGTTTACACTGATCAGTTTCACACAGTGAACTGAAAAAGAAATAGACTGAAGCCGAGGCTTATCTTTGTCTCTCCTGTGCCTTCCATCAAATAACAGATTATCAGCAATACAAAAGAAAAAAAAAGAACATTTACTCTACATCCTTCTGTTTAATCAATTTATATTTCAATCATTTTGCATTATAATCTTTTATTATTTTACCTTTTAATGCTTTGTAAAAAGTATAACTCCCAAAAATGAAACACATCTGTATTTAACATGTAATCCTCACATGGCATGTTTCAATGACACACAGACTCCTTCAATTATAACTGTTTTCTCTTAATTTAAAACAAATATTGAATACAAGTAGGAAGAATCTTATTCTTTACTTGAAAATAAATTTCTATTGTTTTTAAATATACAATATCTATGAATTTTAATGTGCATAACTATAAATAATTGAGTGGTAGCGTTGTGATAGGAAGATTTATTATATAACGCTTTTGGAGTTTAATTATAGGGTCTATATAAGTGTATATATGTATTCTCCAAACCTCAACATAATAAGACATGAATGAAATTATAAGGGGGAAATGCAATATGTGCAGATCCCTTGTTTTGTACATAACACCAACGGATTTAGATCATTTTTGTTTTATTCTATATGTGACTTTATGATCTATAATTCCTCCCCAAAATCTTATTTATACTCTTTCAATTTCAATACCATTTAGATTCAGTTTTATTTCACAATTAGTTTTAACACCACCAAACACCATAAATTTGATTTCTTTTTACGATAATTTATTGATATCAAACCATTTTTTAATACAATCGACTCACTTTCTGCTGCTTTCAACAATTCTTTCATATCTGGTCCTGAACAAAATCAATTAGTACCATCTATAAATGTGATATATTTCAACTCGTTCATTCATGTCTTTTTATGTCCTTGTTTTAGTGTCACTATTCCTTTCACTTCCTCTTAAAGGGCCACTTCACTGAACTGACAGCTCCTGATCATCAGCAGTACCGGGCTACTGCTGCACCTTCAGACCGTCTGACGCTCATAGGGAGGTTATTCCAGAGAAAAGGCCACAAGAGGAAGAGCTCACTTCTTTTTAGCTCTAGGAGACAAGAGGCCTTTATTTTGACAGCAGGAAGTTTAAGGTTTAGGGAGATCAGGCAGCGAGGAAGAGAGGGTTATCAGAACCACCTGAACATCTGATGGTGGAGAACTAAAGCTGCTGAAAAACTGTGTGAACAGAAGACGACAGAATGTATTCATTTTTCCTTTCATGTTGCACACACAGGTCTGAATACAGGCACACTTCAAACAGGACCTTTACACATGCACATGAAGGCAGTGATGTCAGAGCGAGGACGCTGCCATATACAGGCGCCCTGAGCAGTTGGGAGTTTGCTGCCTTGCTCAAGGACACCTCAGCAGTGTCGAGAAGGAGGAGTTGTCTCCAGATACCAGACGTCACTCTGTACTTGTCTGTTTCAGGATACTCACTGTGCCTCATGGTCACAGCCCCATCTTCCTTTTCATCCCATTTCACATGAAAACATGCGGTGATCCAGAAATATAATTTTACCATCAGCCTTGTCCTTGCTCTTGTCCCTCTTTCACATAAATGCTGAATGTGTAAATGTATATATAAACTGGCTAAGATTAACATAAAATAAAACTTTCTCAAGGAGAGGAAAAAAATGTTTTTATTCTTCACTCATTTGTGAATAAAGTAGAGCATAAAAATGTAACACCACACGTAAAAGAATGAAGTATAAAGAAATGTGAATTTTAACAAATACATGAGGCACTAACATGACTGTGAATGGAAAACATAGACTGATGATTATATTCAAACCAAAAGTCTTTATTGTCATTATAAGTGTGCATACAATAAAATTAAGAGCACTGCTCCACATGATGCTCAGTCAAATGTTAAAAATAGTAAAGCTTAAAACAGAAAACAGAAAAGACAAAGTTTTGTAAGAAATAAAACAATATTTACAGTACTAAGGCACAGTTATTGCTACATAAAAGTTACTGCACATTTTCAGAAATTATATTATTGCACATTTGTTGTGATTTCACAGAAAGATAATAGGTATTTATAAAATATAACATGGCTCTGAGGAAAAACTGTCTCTGAATCTACTAGTGCAGGTTTAGTGAGAGCTGGAGCTCCTGGCAGAGGGCAGCAGGATGAACAGGTGGAGACCAGGTGAGAAGAGTCCTGGACCATGTTTGTAGCTCTGCTCAGGTAGAGAGAGCTGCTGATGTCTGCAGGTAGAGCAGAGAGAGCAGCCACTGATGATCACTGTCTGCAGACCTCTGCTGTCTGCTGCTGTTCACCACAACACCTCACTGTGATCAACTAGTATTGGATTCACCTCCTCCTCCTCCTTTCCTCCTCCTCCTCTCTCTATAAAAACAAAAACAGATGAACAGAAATAACAGTTAAAATCTTCAGAGAATAAAAATGAACAGATGAATTATTAATCTGTATCATTCTGATCAAAACATTCAAGAAATTTAGATTTACCTTTTTACATGAGAGGGTTCACCCTTCACCTCCTCCTCCTCCTCCTGCTGCTCCTCCTGTCCTCCTCCTGTCCTCCTCCTCCTCTCTCCATAAAAACAAAAACAGTTGAACAGAAATAACAGTTAAAATCTTCAGAGAATAAAAGTGAACAGATGTCTTAATCCACAGTGGTTAACGTCCCGCCGTACATTTGTAGTGTACTAACCCTATCAAGCACTCTAAAACTTCCCTAGACTTTCCCTGTCACTCGTTGGTGTTTTCCAGCGGCTTTTTTCGGCTAACAACTAGCAACCATAGTCAAATGCATTCCGGGGTCCAGAGCGGGCGACGTTGAATCCTATTTGAAACTGCTGGCTAAGGATAAGCGTAAATATGGGACTATTGTTATTCACGCTGGCGGTAATGACACCCGGTTACGCCAATCGGAGGTCACAAAAATTAATGTGGAATCGGTGTGTGCTTACGCTAAAACAATGTCGGACTCCGTAGTTTTCTCTGGTCCCCTCCCTAGCTTGGCCTCTGATGACATGTTTAGTCGCATGTCATCCTTCCACCGCTGGCTGTCGAGGTGGTGTCCAGTTAATGATGTGGGCTTCATCGATAATTGGAGCAGTTTCTGGGGAAAACCTGGTCTGATGAGGAGAGACTGCATCCATCCTACTTTGGAAGGAGCAGCTCTCATTTCTAGAAACATGGCCAAGTTTATTAGTCAACCTAACCCATGACAACCCAGGGTTGAGACCAGGAGACAGAGTTGTAGTTTAACACACTTCTCTGTGCTTCCATTAGAGCAGTCACCCACCCAGAACCCCATAGAAACGGTGTCTGTCCCACGACCACTGAAAGCAACTAAATCCATAGTAAACAAAAGGGGAGTTGAACAAAATAATTTAATAAAAATTAAATCCACAGCTGAAATAGTTAATCAGGACAGGAGAATTAAATGTGGACTTTTAAATATCAGGTCATTATCATCTAAAGCTCTACTAGTAAATGAATTAATATCAGATAAACAGGTTGATTTATTTTGTCTTACTGAAACCTGGTTGTGTCAGGATGATTATGTCAGCCTGAATGAATCCACTCTTCCTAGTCATATTCATACTCATATTCCTAGAGATACAGGCCGTGGAGGAGGAGTTGCAGCCATTTTTGATTCTAGTCTATCGATCAAACCTAAACCTAAATTAAACTATACGTCTTTTGAAAGCCTGGTTCTTAGTCTTTCTCATCTTAAATGGAAAACAGAGAAACCAGTTTTATTTGTTATAGTGTACCGTGCTCCAGGTCCATATTCTGAATTTATATCTGAGTTCTCTGAGTTTTTATCAACTTTAGTCCTGAGAACTGATAAAGTAATTATTGTAGGTGACTTTAATATTCATGTGGACATTGACGGTGACAGCCTTGGTACTGCTTTTATCTCGCTGTTAGATTCAATTGGCTTCTGTCAGAATGTTCAGGAACCAACTCACTGTTTTAACCATACCCTCGACCTGGTCCTGACCTACGGCATTGAAGTAGAACATTTATCAGTCCACCAACAGAATTCCTTCCTATCAGACCATTACTTGTTAACCTTTGAATTTTTTCTTCTGGACTACACTCCATCAGGTAAATCCATGTACACTAGATGTTTATCTGAAAGTGCTATAGCCAAGTTTAAGGATATAATTCCATTAGCTTTTAATTCAATACCTAATATCAATATACTTGAGGGTTCAGACTTCAGTCCTACTCAAATTGATAATTTGGTAGATTGTGCTGCAGACTCTCTGCGAGCATCTCTAGACTCTGTTGCTCCTCTAAAAAAGAAGATAGTAAAGCATAGAAAGCTGGCTCCATGGTATAACCCTCACACCCACAGTTTAAAGCAAGCAGCAAGAAGATTTGAAAGGAAGTGGCGTTTAACCGGTCTGCAAGAGTCTCGCCTGGACTGGCATGATAGTTTGAAAGCTTATAGGAAGGCTCTCCGTAAGGCCAGAGCAGCTTATTATTCATCATTAATAGAGGAAAATAAAAACAACCCCAGGTTTCTTTTCAGCACTGTAGCCAGGCTGACAGAGAGCCACAGCTCTATTGAACCATCTGTTCCCATAACCCTCAGTAGTAGTGACTTCATGAGCTTCTTTAATGAGAAGATTATAACTATTAGGGAGAAAATCAGTCACACTGTGCCTTTGACTGAAACTGCTTTGTCTTTAAACACAGGAAGCATAGGACTCATTGAAGAACTTGATGTATACTTGGACTGCTTCTCTCCCATAGACCTCCTCAAACTGACTTCATTGATTTCCTCATCTAAGCCTTCTACTTGTCTCTTAGATCCCATCCCAACTTCACTGCTTAAAGAAGCTTTACCGTTACTGAGCACCTCTTTATTAAACATGATCAACTTATCTTTGCTGTCAGGCTATGTACCTCAGTCATTTAAAGTAGCCGTAATCAAACCTCTTCTGAAGAAGCCCGGTCTTGATCCAGAGGTTTTAGCCAACTATAGACCAATATCCAACCTTCCTTTTCTCTCTAAGATCCTTGAGAAAGCAGTGTGCAGTCAGCTGTGTGACTTCCTCCAGAACAATAATCTATTTGAGGACTTTCAGTCAGGATTTAGAAAATATCATAGTACAGAGACCGCTCTGGTGAAAATTACTAATGACCTGCTAATTGCGTCAGACCATGGACTCGTCTCAGTACTTGTCTTGTTAGATCTTAGCGCTGCTTTTGATACTATTGACCACCATATCCTGTTGCAGAGATTAGAACATTTAACTGGCATCAGAGGAACTGCTTTAAGCTGGTTCAAATCCTACTTATCGGATCGATCACAGTTTGTTCACATTAATGATGAGTCCTCCATGCAGTCCATAGTCAGTTATGGAGTTCCTCAAGGTTCTGTGCTTGGGCCTATTCTATTTACTTTATATATGCTTCCTTTAGGCAATGTTATCAGGAAACACTCCATAAACTTTCACTGTTATGCAGATGATACTCAGCTATATTTGTCATTTAAGTCAGACGAATCCAGCCAGTTAGCCAAACTCCAAACATGTCTTCAGGATATAAAAACTTGGATGGCGCACAATTTCTTGTTGTTAAATTCAGATAAAACTGAAGTTATTCTAATTGGCCCTGAAAATCTCAGAAATAACCTATCTAATGACTTATTTACTCTAGGTGGCTTTGTACCAGCCTCGAACACCACTGTAAGGAATCTAGGGGTAATTTTTGACCAAGATATGTCCTTCAACGTCCACATGAAACAAACAGCTAGAACAGCTTTTTTTCATCTGCGTAACATTGCAAAAATAAGGCATATTCTCTCCCAAAACGATGCAGAAAAATTAGTCCATGCATTTGTAACTTCCAGGCTGGACTATTGTAACTCGTTATTATCAGGCTGCCCTAATAAGTCTATCAGGACTCTCCAGCTGGTCCAGAACGCTGCAGCACGTGTTCTGACCAGAACCAGGAAAAGAGACCATATTTCTCCGGTGTTAGCCTCTCTGCACTGGCTCCCTGTAAAATCTAGAATAGAATTTAAAATCCTCCTCCTCACCTACAAGGCACTTAATGGTCAGGCACCATCTTATCTTAAAGAGCTAATAGTGCCTTATAATCCTGCTAGAACTCTACGCTCTCAGAATGCAGGACTACTAGCGGTTCCTAGGGTTTATAAAAGTAGAATGGGAGCTAGAGCTTTCAGTTATCAAGCTCCTCTTCTGTGGAACCAACTCCCTCTTTCAGTCCGGGAGGCAGACACCATCCCCTTATTCAAGAGTAGGCTTAAGACTTTCCTTTTTGATAGTGCTTATAGTTAGGACTGATCCAAGGTTGACTCAGGCTGCCTTGGATCAATCCTTAGTTATGCTGCTATAGGTCTAGACTGCCGGGGACTTCCTCTGACACACTGAGCTTCTCTTCTTCTTCATTTCGATGCCTCCATTAAATCATTTTACTAACTCATCTTCTTCCCCGGAGCCCCTGTGCTCCCAGCTCCCAGGTGTCCGTGAGCTGAGGCTACTTGTTGAGAAGGAGGTGGTGTCATCCAGGCTTCGTCTGTCCTGATGGTGGTGAGATGGAGAAGAGGCGATGCTGCTCAGGTTGTATCTTTTAGGGTAGTGGAGAAGAGGATGTGTTTCCTCTTCCTCCCTTTAACACATGCTGCAGATTAGTTTTGTGCCTCGTAGTCCCTGTGCGTTCTCATCTCACAGGTATCCATGGATCCAGTCTACCTGGTGGAGTAGTGGTTGTGCAGACCAGTCAGGCTTCATCTTCTGGTTCTGAGTGACATGGTGGTGATGAGGTCATCCTGCGGAGGTTTCTCCTGTTTGGTCTGGTGGAGTGGAAGATGTGCTGCCCAGGCTTCTTCTGGTTGGCGTGTTGGAGAGGACGACATGCTTCTCATCTTTTGCTGATAGCTTGATGATGCTCTTCATCCCCTTGGACACTCTCATATAATTCTATATATACACACTGTATATTAGCTGTTGTTATATTGATTTGGACATTTCCATACAATTTTGTATGTTAGTGTTAATGTGTTTTCATTGTTGTTATTCTGTACACATGGCATCTATTGCACGTCTGTCCATCCTGGAAGAGGGATCCCTCCTCTGTCGCTCTTCCTCAGGTTTCTTCCATTTCTTTTTCCCTGTTAAAAGGTTTTTTTGGGGAGTTTTTCCTTAGTCGATGCGAGGGTCATTGTAAAGGACAGAGGGTGTCATATCCTGTACAGATTGTAAAGCCCAATGAGGCAAATTCATAATTTGTGATATTGGGCTATACAAATAAACTTGACTTGACTTGACTTGACTTGAATTATTAATCTGTATCATTCTGATCAAAACATTCAAGAAATGTAGATTTACCTTTTTACATGAGAGGGTTCACCCTTCTCCTCTTCCTCTCCTCCTCTCTCTATAAAAACAAAAACAGTTGAACAGAAATAACAGTTAAAATCTTCAGAGAATAAAAGTGAACAGATGAATTATTAATCTGTATCATTCTGAAAAAAACATTAAGGAAATGTAGATTTACCTTTTTACATGAGAGGGTTCACCCTTCTCCTCCTCCTCCTCTCCTTCTCCTCTCCTCTTCCTCTCCTCCTCTTCCCATCCTCTCCTCCTCCTCCTCCTCTCCTCTCTCTATAAAAACAAAAACAGTTGAACAGAAATAACAGTTAAAATCTTCAGAGAATAAAAGTGAACAGATGAATTATTAATCTGTATCATTCTGATCAAAACATTCAAGAAATTTAGACTTACCTTTTTACATGAGAGGGTTCACCCTTCACCTCCTCCTCCTCTTCCTCTCCTCCTCTCTCTCTATAAAAACAAAATCAGTTGAACAGAAATAACAGTTAAAATCTTCAGAGAATAAAAGTGAACAGATGAATTATTAATCTGTATCATTCTGATCAAAACATTCAAGAAATTTAAATTTACCTTTTTACATGAGAGGGTTCACCCTTCACCTCCTCCTCCTCCTTCTCCTTTCCTCCTGATCCTTTCCTCCTATTCCTCCTCCTCTCCTCCTCCTCCTCCTCTCCTCCTACTCCTTTCCTCCTCCTCCTCCTACTCCTCCTCCTCTCCTCCAATTCCTTTCCTCCTCCTCTCCTCCTCCTCCTCTCTCTATAAAAACAAAAACAGTTGAACAGAAATAACAGTTAAAATCTTCAGAGAATAAAAGTGAACAGATGAATTATTAATCTGTATCATTCTGAAAAAAACATTAAGGAAATGTAGATTTACCTTTTTACATGAGAGGGTTCACCCTTCTCCTCCTCCTCCTCCTCCTCTCCTTCTCCTCTCCTCTTCCTCTCCTCCTCTTCCCATCCTCTCCTCCTCCTCCTCCTCTCTCTATAAAAACAAAATCAGTTGAACAGAAATAACAGTTAAAATCTTCAGAGAATAAAAGTGAACAGATGAATTATTAATCTGTATCATTCTGATCAAAACATTCAAGAAATTTAAATTTACCTTTTTACATGAGAGGGTTCACCCTTCACCTCCTCCTCCTCCTTCTCCTTTCCTCCTGATCCTTTCCTCCTATTCCTCCTCCTCCTCTCCTCCTACTCCTTTCCTCCTCCTCCTCCTACTCCTTTCCTCCTACTCCTCCTCCTCTCCTCCAATTCCTTTCCTCCTCCTCCTCTCTATATAAAAACAAAGACAGTTGAACAGAAATAACAGTTAAAATCTTCAGAGAATAAAAGTGAACAGATGAATTATTAATCTGTATCATTCTGATCAAAACATTCAAGAAATTTAGATTTACCTTTTTACATGAGAGGGTTCACGATTCATCTCCTCCTCCTCCTCTCCTCCTCTTTTCCTCTCCTCCTCCTCCTGGTTTCTACTTTTTACCTTTACCTACCCTTTACCTTTGCCTTTTACCTGGTCTATTTAAATGAAGTAGAAAGAATAATAACAAGGCTTTTCCTCACATCTACCTGTACTCTCAGAGGATTTTCCCCAGTTTCCATACTTGTCCCTCATCGTCATATATTCCCTCACATTTTTTGACCACTCTTGCTCTTCACCCGGCCAAGGATCACTGCAAGCCTTTCGTTTTTTGTTGGGGCTTGTTGGCTCAGAAGGTTCTTGTGGTGCCTTGTGTTTCTGGGGGGAGCTCGTAGACTTTGTAAGGACCTTATTAGACTCATTACGTACCTCAGGGATCCTGGGGAGTCTTGTAGGCTCACTTGGCATCGTCTTCCTCAGCTTCCTCGGGTTGGTGGCTGTGAGATAAAGCGGCACCATGTTCCAAGGATTGTCCTCCTCCTCTGGGATGGGGCAGCTTTAGAAAACATCAAAATAGGTTATGACAAAATAATTATGCAGGTGTAACACAAATTAAAAATATCATCACTATACAACATTTAGATGTGTCAAAAGTTTCTTCAGGTACAAACGTGAAAATATGTGACATGAAATGTGTTATAAATATATTTACCTTGTTGATCTGGGAACAGAGCGTAGGGAAGAGCTATAGAAGTTAGAAGGGGTACGAGTAAATGGCATGTGAAGGTTAGCAGAAGATTGAGTGGTAGTGTTAGCAGCAGAAGAGTGAGAGGGAGCGTTAGAAGAGGAAGAAGTGCTAGCAGAGGAGCGAGAGGGAGAGGGTTCACCACCAGGTGAGATACCAGTCTCCTTTGGGTCTGTGATCCTCTTCAGGATGACCCTGGTCCTGTTGGGGTCGTTGGGGTCAGGAGCCAGGTCATAAGCCCACCTGAAGCGCTTGGCTAACTGAAGGTAAGTACAAATACAACCGTCAGACCACTGCTCCACATCAGGTTAACATCCCATTAACAGTAAAACCATCATGACTCTCTAACATCACATATTGAATTAAAAGGACTAGTGTGACAACAAAATGATACCTCACTGACAGGAAATGTCAAGACATACGTTGTACACAAGCAAAAGTATAAAATAGTTAAATGCCACATTCATGCATTACTTTCTCAGTGTTACTATTGCAGGAGGTCTGCCATAATTAAACAAATATTGTACAATATGAAGACACACATATTGTTGATGACTGTAACATTTCTGACTGCACAGAATCCATACTTATTAAAACTAATTCAAATATATAAATAGTGTGCAGAGCTATCGTGATGTCATGTTGGTTTGTGAACAACAATGAAGCCCTTATGGAAGTAATTTAAACTAGCACCCTTTTCTGGTTTGTTGATTGATTTGTTGTTGATTTCTGAGTTGTTAGTTTAAATAATTTTAAAATATATCAGGGTGTCGTTAACTGAATTATGGTCAAATATATGGTGAAATAACACATAAAAGTTTGGGGACTTTGTCAGGTCTCTGCTGTCAATCACAGCCTGAAGTTTACCAGTAAGAAAGGTTATGTTGAGCCACAATTAGCATTCCAGTCATGTGAATTAAGGAGGCTCATTGCTAACCAAGCTAGCTCACAAGTGCTAACGTTAGCTGATAACATAGCGGTTGCTATGCTAACGGTATCAGTGTAATATATACCTCTGTCTGTGTCTAGCTTCCTGTCTGTGAAGAATTGATGCTCCTCAAAGCAGTGTTATTGTACGTTGTGACGTTTGTTCCCATTTACTTTTTTTGTTTTTTATCAGGCTTTTAGTGAAGAACTAACGTTAGCATCACTTTAGCACATGCTGCCCGGTCTATTGCTAAAGTTAACACAGGTTAGCAGCCCACCGGGACCAGGTACCGTTACCATAGCAACCGCTAGATACCTTTCACAGAGTGAAATTAATGACACTTAATTCAACTTTATGTCACTTATAAACTGTCTTGATTGACTGAAGGTCGCCACCTTATCAGCATGTTTTCTATCAAAACCTCTATTTCAGATTCATATTGTCACATCGCTTATGATATGCTTGAAAGAAAACACCATTGCTATTGCTGGCATGCTTATTTGTTCAACATGAAACGGTCCTAAACAAAGCAGTTTTTTTAAACTTTCTTATTAAACAGTCAAACGTCAGGCCTACTTTAAATATTTTACAGTACTAATTAAAGACATTATAGTCACGTTCATTTCTTTGTGCATTTAGGGGTTGGTAAAGTCTCGATGGTAAAACAGCTTAAATAGAGAACAACATTGGTTTAAAAAGTGAATAAATCTCACTTCATCCATGAGTAAAGTCCTTTCGTCTGTCACAGCAGGTCTGAAGTCCGTCCAGCTAATAAAAGTCGCAGCTTTCTTCTTCTTCTTTCAGAAATGGCAGAAAATTATATCCGTCTTCTCGATGGGGATCAGTCTTCCTTATGGTCAGAAAGTTTGAATGTTTAAATGATGATCCGATGTCCAATGATGCACCTGGAGATGAACCATAGCAACCATGGACCCACCATAGCAACCATGGAACCAGCAGGAACTCACCAAAAAGACTGGTTATAATATTCATATTCAGTGTTGACAATAATAGTAATAAAGATTTACAAGATATACTCAATAAAAATGAGTATATTTTCATTGCAAATGAAATATTAATTAAACACAATTATTAGATGAATATTTTTTTTTAATATTTGTAATGTAGAAATAGACAAAATAAAAAAGCAGTGCAAATGGTATGGCAGGAAGTATGAAAACCTGCTGCTGTCTGTAGTCTCTGGACTATAATATGATCATTTCATCAGCATAGATGGTTTGTATTGAAGATAATTCTCCTAATCATCTGAAGGATGAGTTCATAAATGTATCTGGGCCCCCCTGGATCACTGGCCAGAGTAAATCCTGCTGGGACTGGATGACAGGAACTAGACACAGTTGGTGTTGGGAATGTCTGGAATGCCAGTCACCTTTATTCTAATTACTTTCCTCCATCACTGTGCTGTCAGCTGCTCTTTAGTTACCCAACAGCAGCAGCCTATAGTGTCCTGGTTCACACCGTCAACATGAGCCTTCAGACCGTCTCCTTCACCCTCTTGGTCTGTTTCAACACTCTTTCCTCGTCTCTGTCCTCTCATCCCATCTCTGCTAAGAAGTCAGGCTGCTTCAGAGTCAACAACTGCAAATGCATCATGAAGGACGGGAGCGGGGTGATAAACCTGAAGGCTATGGGAGATACAGAGGGCTTCCTGGGGCGTCTGAAGCCAGTGTCAGCAGAGAGCATGGAGGTCAGTGCAGAGATCCTGCTGTCCTTCAGCCCCTGCCAGCCTTTCTCCCAGCCAGAGGAGCTGAGTGGAGGTGACTGTACCAACGTCGCTGCCTGCCTCACTGTCAGGTATATTCACAATATATGACACAGATATTTTTAGCCTTTTCTCTGAAGTAGGAACAGAACTTCAGTGTGCTGCCACACCTTCCTGGTTCATTTGCTCACTCACTAAATGTAGAGGAATAAGATCTGACCTTTGAATACACACTTACATCACTATAGCTGGCTTTGCTTTTTTCAATGAATTAGTATCAAGGAAAAATATAGGTATCGATTTGAAATTTTCCTTTTTTTTAACCACTGCTATTTTTGCAAAAGCAGAATGTCAACAGTTTTTTATCCTCTCATAATAATCCAAATTAACCATTACCCTGATGATAAACCATCATGTGACTTGTACTGGTGCTTCAAGCTTCAGACAGTGGTGGAAGTATTCATATCCTTTATTCAATTAAACATCTAACACTTGTAAAATAGCCTATTTCAATAATGAATAAAAGCCCTGCTTTTGAAACAGACTAAACAAAAGAACTGGTTTAATTTTAATGGAGACATATTAGGCTTAATTCTAGTGATGGACAAATGAAGCTTCACTTGTGATATTTTTTGACTCCTCTAGATGGCGCTCTTGGCTTAAAGACAAAGTAAAAGCGTAATAAATTTCCATTACACTAGCCTTTTTCTTTAAATCAAGAGCACCATCTAGAGGAGTCAAAAAATATCACTTGTGCTTCATGAAGCTTCATTTGTCCATCACTACTTATTTCTGTATTTCCAGATCCATACTTATATTTTGTGTTTCTACCAGAACATGTTCACGTGTTTTAATAAAAACACTTTATTTTTCTCATTCTTTCTGTCTGAATATTCCTGTATTCACCTTCTGTCAGATTTTAGTAAGAAATCCTTTTCCTTAAAAGGTTTGTGGAGTTAGTTTTTATGCCACCAGGTGGCCAAACACAGCTGACGGCTTTTGACACCACACTGTTCATATACTGATGTATTAACAGTTGTGGTGTTTTTTTATTATTGTTTTTGTGGATTATTTGGAAATGTGTGTCTGACTAATAGGGTAGAGAAAAAAGAAAGAAGAGAAGAAGAAGAAGAGAAAAAATGAATAACAGCTCAGGGCTCCACAAAACCTCCTGACCTTTATATACAGAGCTTAACAAGTTTATTATCCCTCCACCCAGTGTCAGGTGTTGACCACTGCTGCTCTAAATTAACAGTATTACTGACTACTAAAATATTTGTAATATTTTAATAATGGTTAATACAGCAGTATGTACAAGCTCTTTAATCAAAATGATATATTTAATGCTAAAATATAATTATTGTTGTTATCCAGGAATTTTCAAATTTACTGTTTTACAAAAAAAAAAGCAGAAAAAAAATATCAAGTCACATTATTCTTATTTTTTGATTGAGATGTTATATTCCAGTTATTTCCTGTCATTCTTGGACTCCTGTTCAAAAAGGTGAAGAGTAGGGAACTCAGTGAGAGAGAAAGTTCCAGTTAAAGTGAATGAAATGATGCTGGAGACTCTTTGAGACAAACATTGTAATGCATTTTCTATGTGCCGTATTTTTACCATGAATACATAGGTATCACAGACTCAACAGATACTTCAGTCGGTATATCAGCTATGGGAGACATGAAGGGAATGAATTCCACTACAATCACTCCCTGAAGATGCTGTCCGTCTCTTACTTTGGTGAGCTCTGACACAAACATCACGTCACTGATGGTTTTGTGTGTTCATGCTGACCTGATCTTCTTCACCTCCTGTCTCCAGTTCATGATGAGCAGCCAGTGACAGTCGTTCACTACCACTGTAATCCTAATGAGTCCACTTCTTTCATCCGGGACCAGAGGCTCAGCACTGAGGAGCCCCTGCAGATCTGGGTGGAGAGCCCCTGTGCCTGTCCAAATGCCTGCGTCATGGAAGATCTGGGTCTAGATAGATAGATAGATAGATAGATAGATAGATAGATACTTTATTCATCTCACAGAGAAATTTACAGTTCCAGCAGCTTGAAAGATGAAAACACACAGGGTTCAAGGAAATAAAAAAATAAAATAGGATAAAATAGAATATCAATGAAATAAAATATCTAGCACCAAAATATATCCTTTCTTTTTTTTACACATTGTGGAGTCCAGTTTGTAGATGTGAGAAAGTGCATGTGTGTCCAGGTGTGGTGTGAATGTGTGGTGAGTCCAGGGTCCAGGCTCAGTGTTTGTGTTGTCGCTCCCCCAGAGAGGTGTTATAGAGGCGAACGGCGTGGGGGAGGAACGATCTTCTGAGTGTGTCTGTGGATCAGGACAGTGACAGCAGTCTGTCACTGAAGCTGCTCCTCTGTCTGGAGATGGTGCTGTGAAGTGGATGGTGAGGATTGTCTATGATGGACAGAAGCCTGTTCAGTGTCCGTCGCTCTGCCACAGATGTTAGACTGTCCAGCTCTGTGCCAACGACAGAGCCTGCCTTCCTCACCAGTTTGTCCAGGCATGCAGCGTCCTTCTTCTTCAGGCTGCCCCCCCAGCACACAACTGCATACAGGAGGGCACTCGCTACCACAGACTGGTAGAAGATCTGTAGCAGCTTGTTGCAGATGTTGAAGGACGCCAGCCTTCTGAGGAAGTACAGACGGCTCTGTCCTTTCCTGCACAGAGCGTCTGTGTTGGCAGTCCAGTCCAGTTTATCGTCCAGCAGTACTCCCAGGTATTTATAGGTGGGTCCCACCTCCACACAGTCCCCTTTGATAAAAACTGGCACTGGCTGAGGCCTGGGTCTCCTGAAATCCACCACCATCTCCCTGGTCTTGGTGGTGTTGAGAAGCAGGTGGTTGGAGTCACACCATGTGACAAAGTCCTGGATCAGCCCTCTGTACTCCCCCTCCTGTCCCACGATGGCTGTGTCGTCCGCAAACTTCTGTACATGGCAGAGCTCCTTGTCGTACTGGAAGTCGGACGTGTACAGGGTGAACAGGACCGGAGAGAGGACACTTCCCTTCGGTGCTCCTGTGCTGCTGACCACAGTGTCGGACCTGCAGCCCCCTAGTCGCACATACTGAGGTCTGCTGGTCAGGTAGTTGGTTATCCACGTCACTAGGTGTGATTCCACTCCCATCTCTGTCAGTTTGTCCCCGAGGAGCAGAGGCTGGATGATGTTAAAGGTGCTGGAGAAGTCCAAGAATGTAATCCTCACAGCACCACTGCCTCTGTCCAGGTGAGAGAGAGATCGGTGGAGCAGGAAGGTGATGGCATCATCCACTCCTACCTTCTCCTGGTAGGCAAACTGCAGAGGGTCTAGTGCGTGGTGGGTCTGTGGCCTCAGATGATGAAGCAGCAGGCGTTCCATGGTCTTCATCACATGTGATGTCAGGGCGACCGGCCTGAAGTCGTTCAGCTCAGCAGGATGTGCTTTCTTTGGGACTGGAACGACGCAGGATGTCTTGCACAGTAGAGGAACCCTCCTCTGTTCCAGGCTCAGGTTAAATAGGCGCTGAAGGGGGTGTCCCAGCTCTTGCACGCAGGCCTTCAGCAGTCTTGGTGATACTCCATCTGGACCTGCAGCTTTGCTGGGGCGTAGCCTCCTCAGCTCTCCATAAACCTGAGCTGCTGTGATCGTTGGTGGTGTGATGGGGGGAGGGGAGGTGTCCTCTGCTGTGCTGGTGATGGCTTGTGGAAGTAGGTGGGTGGGGGCTGCTGCGTTCAGAGGTGTGAATGGGATGGGGTGATCAAACCTATTAAAAACTGTTTAACTGGTTTGCCCTTCCCACATCCCCCTCCATAGAGGCACCTCTCTTGGAGTTGCAGCCTGTGATGATCTTCATCCCCTCCCACACCTCTCTCATGCGGTTGTTCTGCATCTTTTGTTCTACTTTTCTTCTGTACTGCTCTTTCGCCTCCCTGAGCTGGACTCTGAGCTCCTTCTGTACCCGCTTGAGCTCTGGAGTGTCACCGTCTTTAAAGGCCCTCTTCTTCTGGTTCAGAAGGCCTTTGATGTTACTGGTTATCCAGGGCTTGTTGTTGGCAAAGCAGCGTACAGATCTGACAGGAACAACAACGTCCATACAGAAGTTGATACAGTCCGTGGTGCAGTCAACCATCAGCTCCATGTTGTCATTGTGAGACCCCTGCAGAGCGTCCCAGTCGGTGGTCTCAAAGCAGTCTTTCACAGCCTGCTCAGGTTCAGGAGACCACTTCCTGAATGAGTGTGTGGTTGCTGGTAGTCTCCTCACTCTTGGTGTGTAGTGAGGTTTGAGCAGAACCAGGTTGTGGTCTGCTGGTCTTACAGCCAGAAGTTCAATGTCCCTGCAGCAGCTGGAGATCTTCCTGTTCACATGCCCAGGAGTGCACCACCGTTTGTTCACAGACAGAGCGAGTCCTCCTCCTTGGCGCTTCCCGCAGGCTCTTGTGTCTCTGTCCGCTCTGACTGTGCTGAAGTCCGGTAGCTCCACGTCAGCGTCCGGGATGTTAGCTGTGAGCCATGTTTCAGTGAAGCACAGGAAACTACACTCCCTGTAGGTCTTCACATTCTTCGTCAGCGCAGCCAGCTCGTCAATCTTATTCGGTAGTGAGTTCATGTTTCCCGTTAGCACGGAAGGTACCGGAGGCTTGTATCTCCACTTCTTTGCCAGCCGCTTAGCTTTTAGCTTAGCGCCGGCTCTGCAGCCTCGGTACGGCTTCCTTACCTCCACAGGTAAACACGGAATCACACCGATGCGGGACTTGGCTCTCAAAGCGTGTAAAAAGTCACTTGAATAAACGAGTCTTGGAGTTGAAAAATCCACATCCACGGGATATATTAAATACGTTTCCAGAGAAACCAGGGTGGTAAATTTTAAGGATAGAAAAAGGACAAAAAGTTAGGAAACACACGGAGCTGCTGGAGAGACTGCCAGGAAGAGAGAGGGTCTGAGCACCATCTTCCTCATCATCATCCTCTCCCTCAGTGCGGCTGCATCCTTCATCCTGGGTACTGATCACTTTAGATACTGCCATGATGTATAGCCCAATATCACAAATTACAATTTATAATCTGCACAGGATATGACCCCCTCTGTCCTTTACAAACAGCCCTCACATCTACTGAGGAGAAAAGAGTAAATGTGTTTGTACAAAACCTCTCAACAGCAAAACGTGCTTCACAAATAGAAATAAGGCACAGTGTGCTTATTGAAGGTCTCCTCTTCTGGAGAGCATACATAAATGAGTGATAATTTACCTGAAAGAGTTGGAGTAGAAGAATAGCTGTGGGATAATAAAGATTAAGCAAGTTGAAGCCGTTAAGTGACATTAAACTTGCAGAGCAGCCGTCAAAAATACAGAGAAAAAACTGTGAGATCACCAGAATTATTAGAAGATTTCCTCTGAAGTATTTGTACTTTACTTGAATATTTCCATTTCATACTACTTAATACTTCTACTAAACTAGTTAGCAGCTATCATGCTGATATATTAATAATATTTGACATACATTAGAATAGAATAGAATGCCCTTTATTGTCATTATGCAACGTAGAATGAAATTGTAGAAGATCAGATCCTTTTTTCAATTTAACTTAAATGGCAAATAAAATAAGAATTACAGTAAGATTAGCTGCATTGATGCAACATTGAAATGAAGCTACACCTGAATGCATCAGTATTATAATTCATACAACATTGGAATATGTCATAATAATAATAATAAACTATGCATTCATTTCATTTGAATGCTTTAACTACATTTAGCTCACAATAACCCTTTGAATGCCGGCCTTTACTTATAATGGGGTATTTTTAAAATGTGCTTGACACAGTCATGAACAAAAGAGTTGCACAGACACATGGATTCAAAATTCTTAGACTCCTTTAAATTCAACCGCTGGTGCACAGATGGCACACCTGTGGAAAACCATATTAATTTAAACTTTTCAGACATGTAGTCTGGTATGTATGGAGGCCCATTCCTGCCAAGACAATAACATAACAGACAGTATATACCAGGGCTGTCCAAGTTAACTCAAACTAATTTGCATGAACGTAACTCTACTTGGACAAACTGCCCTAAATGTGTTGCCAGAGATGTGCTAATTTTATGTATATAAGCTGCTGAAATCAGAACAACCTCACGTTATTGTGAAAAGAACGTCTCTTTCCTTTTCCTTTTCATCTATTTCACATTAACTAACCCCTAACCCTAGACATAACAGCTTCTGACACATTCTGCTAAATTTCTATCACATTTCCTCCCTTTTGTTCCTATAGGAACACCTAAGTAAATACAAAGTTTACTGTGAGCATCAAACATCAGATTGAAGCTTCCGCAGGTTGTTAAGATCTAACATCATTAAGATGTCAGTAACAGAAAAAAAAAAAGTTGATTTGTTCTTGCGAGAATAGAACTCTCTGGTTATAGCAAAGCTGAGACAGACAGAACGGGGATTGTAGAATTACACAAGTGATATTACATTACTGTATATTAATCAGTACAGATAACAACCATCATCCTAAAACAGGATGAAAAAAAAAAACTCACAGTGAGAACCCGTTCCCGGGCCTATACAGGCCATCGGGCAGTCGCCTCACCAAGTCATTATAACTTTATGATTCTCAAATGTCCATGCTGTAAAACAAACAGATTCAATGCATCTCAGTTCTTCTCAGAGGTCACACCTATCAATGGTTACACCGCAAATTCAGGCGAAAACCCTTTTCTACGGAAAAATTCCTGAAAGACCCTCTCATAGAGCCCAGAGGAGAAAAACCCCATTCGTGTCAGATGAGGGGAAAACACCTCCGTGGTCTCCATGGGAACGATCACCATTCTCGGCTTGCAGTGAACCTGGTTGTAACACAGAATAAACAGACATTAGAATCATCATAAAGGCATTATAATCACATGACATGAATATTTATGAAAATGTTGAAAAGTTGACTGTATGCTGGTGCAGATCTCTTTAGATTTCTTTGTTTCTTGTCCGCTGTTCTGGCATCATGGTTTCGTTGGAACAGAGCGTTTACTTTCACCATCTGTTCAGTTGGTGACTTGGCACGTCACATGTAGCAGGGAGCGCTTTAGCCTCCTCCTGATATTGTGGATCTCCAGGAGCTGGTAGCTCTGCAGTGGGACGTGTAGATTCATGTTGCTCTTTCTGCAACCTTCACTGTTGTGTCCGTGGTGAGGAGGATCTGGAACGGACCTTGCCAGCGTCTGTGTTTCCATCTTTTCCTCCTGAAGTCTTTCACAACCATGTAGTCTCCTGGTTGGAGCTGATGCAGTGGACCTTCAGCTTGACCAGGGAGTGCAGCAGCACTGTCTCAGTGATGGCTCCCCTTTAATAACATCATTGCTCGTCGTCAGATCCTGGTGGTGGGATGGACAATCCCTCCATTTCAGCTGAACACTGGGCCATCCTCTTTTACAGTTGAAATCAATCTGACCCCTTTTGAGGTACACTGGTTAAACTGGCTGTCTGTATCCTGGATGTCTCATTTCCACCTGCCTCCAGTGTGTCTGCAAAATACAATAATAGCAAAACAACACAACAAGCAACAATAGCAAACATAGATAAAACGATCCATTAAGTGTTATTTTTACTCAAGACTTCCTGCCCTAGTTTCAAAATAAAAGCCCTTCTGTGTTTTTGTCTGTTCAAAGAACTGTATTTATTAACATGAGACCTTTATTTTGACATACCGTATGTATAAGAATAAATACTCAGTGTAAGCTTGACTAGCTTTATGTAGAAAGACCGATGAATAGAGTTTATTCTGAAGGACCAACTGGACTGATATCTGCGTTCAATCTTCAGTCTTTTATAAACTTCACTAACATCCCGCCTGTGAGACATTAATGAGTCTATATAGTGACCTTGCTGCTTTCAACACTACATTTGTATATCAAAAACATTTAGCCTAGTTATACTTAAAATATATAGATAGTTCAAAGTCATTACCAAAAACCAATAATAACCATAACGCTAATGTGGCTGTCGATGAAATGGAGTTTGATACTCCTGTTCTAGTGGATATGGAGGCTTTAGCACACTGATTCAGGTGGTACCTCGTGTGTCCTCTATCCAGTCGGAGGGTCTCACACCCTTACCCGAATGTTGTCGTTGTCACCCTCTGTTGTCACTCTTTTCCTGTACCTGTATGGAGAGATGCTACCAGTACAGTTAGTGCACCGTAGTATGACACATGATCAAGTTTTGTGAGGTCTAGAGGCGTCCCCCTGAGACCCACTAGTGCAGGACCCTCAAGCGTGTCCTGTGCAAAGCTTGAACAGAAAAAACCCTATACTATTGTTGGTGGAGGCTCTGATAGACATGAAAGCAATAAGCAAGGCCTCAACTCAGATTAATTTGGAATCTGCGTAGATTTTTGCCAATTTTTACTCTTTCAACTTGACCTTGGGCCTGCCAAACCTAGGTAGACAGTGATTATTTAAAAAAAACAACTTACAAACTGCACATAATGTGCTGATTAACCAAAAAGAGTCAGTTCATTGTAAGAAATGATTCTGTGGTCATGCAGATTTGAATTAATGTATTAGGTAAAATACATTCAGTATGATTGTGATTTTGATTTTGAAGCAGATATTTGCCGTGTACATGGATGTGGAGCAACGCGTCTAAAGCACAAAAATGAATTGTTAATAAAATTCTTTTTTGAGTATTTCTTAAGTTCTGTACTTTGTGGACCATAGACTGAATATTTTTAAAAAGGAAGAATATTTAGACTAAATTCAGTGCATTGATTACATTCACATCAAGGTGCAGATTAATGTAGATGACTATTACACAATTATATATCACTGACACATAGGAATAATTTCTATTATTAGTATTTCCACATTAGGGAGTTTATCTTTTTCAAATCAACTCAATATTCTTGTTTAGGTTATAATCGTCTATGTACTGTTTTCTGTTTGAATCTACTCAATGGATAACTATTAAAGGCATCATTTAATTAATATTTACTCAATACTGAACCTTGTGAAATCTAATAAACAATATTGCTTGTCTGTTACCTCATTTTTATTGAGTAAATATTGTGTATCTTTTCTTACAGTGTGCATATATTGAGCCTACAATCTGTCCCTGAGCTGCTTTAAGCGTTTCAGTCAATGTTTTCAGTCCTGCTCTCTGTGCTGAGGGTGAAGTCTGTAGTCTGTCAGAGGTCACCGTCACATACAGTAGTCATTTCCTGTTTGGTACCCAAAATACAGCATATCCTGTCTGTAGTCCATTTTGTGGGTGCCATAAACAACAACCATCAGTAAATACATTTCTTGTGTCTGTATGATTAAGGGGCTCATTCTGTAAATCAGCTCTCAGTTTAATGTTATGTTATGTGTTGTCAGTACAGTCAGTGACTGATACATGACTGTGTTCTGATTTTGTGATGGCTTTTGCTTCTTCAGCATGTCGTGTGCATGGTGGTTATCTGTTTTCTACAGTGTCTGATTTGAATTGTAGTACATCAGTACCTGCCTTCCTCCCGCCTTTTCCCTGTAGCCATTTTCCAGAAACATCCAAATGAAACCAAATAATCGAGTGTATCTGTACTGTTGACCTCTGAATGTGAATGAGAACACATCTCTAATCTCAGGTTTGAGTGGGAGACAGAAAAAGGCTTTTGCTTGTTATCACAATATCAAGGTCAGATTATTTATAATTAATTAAAAACAAACAGCCAGCGATTTAGACTGAAGTAGAGCACATAACGTCAGAGCAATGGTTAACATACCATCATAGAATTACATTCAATTTAAGATTTCCCCTTTTGACATGGTTTCTTCATATCAATCAACAGAAGTAGGAAATGTATATCCTGCATTGTGCTGCATCCATCAGGCTGTAACCAACCTTGCAGGCCCCCAAACTGCAAGTGACCACCACCTTTTAGGGTATGGCACAACCAGGTGGGAGACAGTGTGGGGTCCCCCTTTTGGAGCCCTAAATCACAGGTGTGAGCAGTTCTTCATTGCATGTTCAGTAGCATCCTGTATGTCAGCAACTATGTGTAAGCTGGTCTTCATTGCAAGTGTCAGCAGCAAGCGATTCTTCATTGCACAGGCATGTGGAAAATGATAACAATGCAATAGTGATTGATTTCATTTAATATAGACAGAAGCTAAACCTTTTATTTATTTATTTATTTACTTATTTGCTCAACTGATAGCATATCAGGGGCCTTAAGTTTGAGCAATCAGAGGCATATGTGCTGGCAAATTCTGACCTGTGGTTCCTGTTTCTGGCATCTAGTTTTGCTTGCAGTTGGGCCTGAAGTTGGGCCATCAAATCTATTAATCGATGGTTATCGTTCTCACTAGGTGGAGGGAAAAATGCACAGAGTGTTTGAACATGAGAATGAGGAGGAATGCTAGGTGTGGAGTGTGTTATCTTGTGTTCATGGCTATGTAAATGGAAATGTGGAAAATGTGTAAGTTAACCCTTCTCTCATACCATTAGTTTGTTTAGGGTCTAAGTTATTCCTCCCTTGTATAGAAGTCTGAATTTGACTGATTTCTTGTGAGGGTCTAGAATTTAGTTTAAAAGTCTGCGACTGCTTATGCTTCCTTTCTGTACTTTTTTTATCTTCTCTAGGTCATTCTGTCTCTCCCTCTGTGTCTGTGTTCGTCAGAGTCATCTGTCTGAGTCTTGTATCAACTTATACTCAAACTCTCTCAAAGTTAGCAGAGCATCATCCCCTGGAAATCAACCATTTTTTAAAAAAATTCTGCTTCAATTTATCCACTTATTTCCTGTTTTTCTTATGGTATTTGGGATTAATGCCTCCTAAATACACACAAAACTACTCCTTCTCACAAATTTTGAACTTGCCTGCTCCTTTAATTGCCATAATTTATGGACTTACTTCGGTTGTACATAAAAAACACTACACACACACACACTTTCAAGTGTATAGACGCAATGCCCTGTTAGGAGACCTAGTCAGCAAGCTTCTACAGAAAGTCCTGGTGACTATACTGCGGCTGACTACTGGGGGTTCTAACCCAGTCTCACTAACAGTTAGACCTCAAATTATGCACCAAAACCACCCCAAAGGTAATACTCACACTCAGTCTTCAGAGTTTTGTTTCACCGGCCTCCTTTTCTTTTAACTCTTGAAGAAAGACCCAGCCCACACAATTGTTTGTATGTTCCCAGGCGAAGACCCGCAACGACCCCAGTTTTGTGTTCAACCTTTTCTCTACCCCTAGTCAGTCCAAGTGTGAAAGAGAACAAAAACACATCCAAAAATCTGCCATAACAGTTAGGAAGACTGATGTCACTGCCGCAGGTGGTGCATCTCAGGACAGCACGTGTGAAGAAAAGTGAACCGGACAAAGAATGTCCAATACATAACAAACCGCACCCGCTCACAAAATGCCGTGGGTTCCGAGGAAAACACCTTGATGACAGGAAAGCATACTTAAAGGAGAATTCAATTTGCTCCAAATGTTGTGCCAGCACCAAGCACATTGCTAAAGATTGCAAGACAATGCTAAAATGTAAAGAGTGTGAGAGTGACAAGCACACTTCAGCAATGCATCCTGGTCCAGCACCATGGTCACCTCATGGGCAGGCTGGACACTTACCTGGGAATGACCAGAGCAGGGAGCAAGGAGGGGAGCAAAGCCAGGAGAGTGAAGTTGTAGCACCCCTTGTTGTCACTTCCAAGTGCACCGAGATATGTGGCGACGCCCCCCGGCCTAGATCCTGTGCCAAAATCTGCTTGGTCAAGGTTTCCCACGCTGATAATCCAAGCAATTCTCATAGAGTATACGCAGTACTCGATGACCAAAGCAATAGATCTTTAGTGAAATCCAAGTTCTGTAGTCTGTTGGGCATTAACGGCAGTGCATCCCCCTACACGCTAAAAACATGCTCTGGCAAAGTGGAGACTACAGGAAGGAAAGCAACTAACATCATCGTGGAATCTCTTGATGGAAAGACCAAGGTCCTGCTGGAGTGTGAATTCTTACCTGGTGACCGCTCAGAGATCCCAACGCCTGAGTGCACCCAATATTTCCCTCACCTCAGACCAGTAGCTGACAAGACTTGACAACAGTGCACCCATTCTTCTACTACTAGGCCGAGATATTTTGAGCTTGCACAAGGGGCGGGAGCACCGTAATGGGCTGCACAACTCGCCATATGCTCAGCGCCTTGATCTTGACTGGGTCATAGTGGGAGAGTTATGTCTGGGTGGTGCTCACAAGACTGAGGAAGTCAATGCTTACAAAACCCAAGTCCTTCAAAATGGATGCCCTTCCTTCCTGAAGCCGTGCACTAACAACATCTCACATCAAGGAGAGACCCAATGGACCCTCAGTGCAGGCTTCAGTCCCCGTCTTACAGTGAGGAGGTCATTCCAGAGACATGTAGGGATGGTCTCGGGGAAAGTGTGTTTCAGAAAACACCAACAGACAACAAACTAGCCATGTCTGTGGACGACAGCGAGTTCCTGACAATAATGGGGAAGGAAGTGTATATGGACAATGAAAACCACTGGGTGGCACCACTACCCTTTCGTTGTCCTCGTAAGCGCCTTCCAAGCAACAGAGAGCAGGCTGCTCAAAGGCTCCAATCTCTCCAGCGCTCATTCAGGAGGAAACCTGATATGAAGCAGCACTTTTTTGACTTTATGCAAAAGGTCATCGACAACCGCCAGGCAGAGCCAGCTCCTCCACCACAGCCAGGGCAGGAGTGTTGGTATCTGCCGACTTTTGGTGTATACCACCCCCAGAAGCCGGGGAAAATAAGAGTTGTTTTTGATTCCAGTGCGGAGTACAAGGGGACGTCATTAGAAGATGTGCTTCTCAGTGGACCCAACCTTAACAACACACTAATTGGTGTTCTACTAATGTTCAGAAGAGAACAGATTGCTGCCACCGCCGACGTAGAGCAAATGTTCTATGGATTCAAGGTCAGAGAGGACCACCGCCACTTCCTCCGGTTCCTGTGGCACAAAGACAATGATCCGGACAAGGAGATCATAGACTACTGGATGACTGTGCATGTGTTCGGCAACAGCCCGTCTCGAGCAGTAGCGACGTATGGCCTGAGGAGAGCTGCAGAGCAAGGAGAAGCTGAACATGGCAGTGATGAAAACGAGTTTGTCTTCAGAAACTTCTACGTTGGCGATGGACTCACATCATTGGTCAAGGAGGAGGAGGTGATCGATCTCCTGCAGCGAACCAAGGCTCTGCTGGCTGACTCCAACTTAAACCTTCACAAGATAGCCTCAAACAGCCCGAGGGTCATGGAGGCTTTCCCTGTGGAGGAACAAGCAAGCGACTTGAAAGACCTAGATCTGGGAGCAGACCCTTTGCCCCTCCAGAGCAGTTTAGGCTTAAACTGGGAGCTCCAGACTGACAATTTCACCTTCCGAGTGTCAAGAGATATCAAGCCGTTCACTCGGAGAGGCATGCTGTCCACCATAAACAGTCTTTACGATCCCTGGGATTTGCTGGTCCCATCACGGGCCAAGGCAAGGCATTGGTGAGAGACATTTCCTCAGAACAGTATGACTGGGACACGCCTCTCCCACCAGAGAAAGAGGCACACTGGAAAGCATGGATCAACTCCTTAACAGACCTAGAGCAGGTTTGCATCCACAGATCATACCTACCAGTCTCCATGTCATGTTGCAACAGGATAGAACTCTGTGTTTTCGCAGATGCTTCGACTCTGGCAATAGTTGCCGTAGCTTACCTGCGTGCCTTGGATGCTGAAGCAAGATGGCATGTAGGATTCGTTATGGGCAAATCAAAACTTGCACCTTACCCTATGCACACCACACCGCACCTAGAGTTGTGTGCAGCTGTCTTGGCCGTTGAGCTGGCAGAAGTGATCCAGTCTGAGATGGACATAGAGTTACAGGCAGTCAAGTTCTTTACTGACAGCCGCATCGTGCTGGGCTACATCCACAACAGTTCACGAAGGTTCTACACCTCGTAGCTAACCGAGTAGCTTGCATTCGTGGATGTACTGAACCAGAACAATGGCAGTATGGCTTGACAGACCAGAACCCTGCAGACCAGGGAACCAGACCACTTCCAGCAGCTCACCTCTCACCAGCTGGTTGCTCGGACCCCCGTTTCTCAGCCAGTCAGCCATGGATCAAGATGATGAGGCAGGAACATTTGAGCTCGTTGGACGCAGACACAGACAAAGAAGTTAGGCCCCAAGCCACCTGTCTTGTAACCAAGGTCACAGAGCAGGCTCTTGGATCGGCAAGATTTGAACGCTTCTCTTCCTGGAAGAGTCTAGTGTGAGGTATGGCAATTCTCATTCATGTGGCCAAGGAGAGGTGACGAGTGATGGTTGCAAGGGATGGCATCAATGCAGCCAGCTGCTCGCCGCAGAGCGTTTCCAAGCGAAGACAAGTACCTTCAAGGCTGTGCAGGATGATATTTACAAAGAGGAGCTAAAACGCTTAACTCAGGGTACCACAGTCCACTGTCAAAGTTCCCTTGCAAAGCTCGACCCCTTCATCGACAAGAATGGATTGATCAGAGTCGGAGGGCGGATACGCAGGGCAGACTTGGGAGACCAAGAGAAACACCCACTCATCCTACCAGAAGGCCAGCATGTGACCACTCTCCTGGTCCGACACTATCATGACAAAGTAGCCCACCAAGGTCGCCACTTCACAGAGGGTGCATTGCGCACTGCTGGTGTTTGGATAGTAGGAGGTAAGAGATTCATCTTCAACATCATATTCAAATGCATCAACTGTAAGAAGTTGAGAGGAAAGAGAGAAGTTCAGAAGATGTCAGATCTGCCGGCTGATAGGCTGGCAATGGATCCGGCTTTTACTCACGTAGGTCTCGACGTCTTTGGCCCATGGACTGTCACCACTCGGCGGTCAAGAGGTGGAGCTGCTGAGAGCAAGAGGTGGGCAGTTATTGTAGCTTGCCTAAGTACAAGAGCTGTGCACCTTGAGGTTATTGAATCCATGTCAACCTCAAGCTTCATCAACGCCATGAGGCACTTTCTATCCATCTGCAGGGGGACCTGTCAAACATTTAAGGTCGGATAGAGGCACTAATTTTATTCGTGCATGCCGCGAACTTCAAATCAACACAGATGACCCTGAGATCAAGAACTATTTGCAAGAGCAGGGATGTGCATTGGAGCTTCAATGCTCCCCATTCCTCACACATGGGTGGAGCTTGGGAGAGGTTAATAGGAGTGGCAAGACGCATACTGGAGGGACTACTTGCGAAGGATGGTGCGACCAGACTGTCTCATGAAGTCCTGTCAACCTTGATGGCTGAGGTTATGGCCATCATGAGCATACGCCCGCTAGTCCCAGTCTCCAACGATGCAGAGGTACCTGAAATCCTCTCACCAGCCACTCTGCTCACCCAGAAGGCAAATGCCAGTCCTGCACTCCTAGGAGACTTCGAGCTGGATCATCTCAGCAAGGTCCAGTGGCGCCAGGTCCAGAACTTGGCGGACTCCTTCTGGAAGAGGTGGCGGTCAAAGTATCTGGCCACACTTCAACCGCCGAGGAAGTGGACCTCAGAGAAGCCCGACCTGCAGGAAGGTGACATTGTTTTGATAAAAGACAGTCAAGCAAAGCGTAACATGTGGCCTCTTGGACGAATAGTTAAAGCCATTGCTAGTTCAGACAGTAAAGTTCGTAATGGTCATAGTTAAGACTCTTAGCCAAGGGGTAGTTAAGGAGTACCTTAGACCCATTTCTGATGTTGTTTTACTGATGCCACAAAAGAAAGAGTAAATAGTGGTATACATGTATACCAAGCGGGGAGTGTGCTGATTTGTCAGTTACTGGGTGGGGTTAGGTTCCCCCTAGTGGTAGTTTTAGGTACTGCAGCTTTAATTTGTAGTCACTTCTTGTTGCATGCACGAGGCGCTTCATGTTTCAACCATGCCTGTTACAAGCCATATGTAGATGTGCTCCTCCAGAGATTCAGCTGTGTAACCCTTGAAGTGGAACCAACAGTGAGTTTTTGCTGCAAATCGTTCCTGTAGTTGTTTAAGATCACTGTAATGTTAACATTGATGTTAGAAACGCTTAATTTAAGTCAAATAGAGAACGTTGTTAAATATGTTAATGGTAATCGTTAGCAATGCTAGTTAGCTAAATTGCTGAGTCATCTAGCTTATTGCTAAGCCTCATTTACAGTATGTTATACATTGTGCTTTGTGTGAAACATTGCTAGTTAGCATATTTTTGTTTACTTACCTGTGTAAATAGTCTCCTGTAAGGAAAGATGTTAAATGTGAAATTTAGCCATACTTACCTGTTTTACCTACCTAATTAAAACCTGTAAAGACAGTACTCACCTGATTTAGAATCTGTGAAGAAAATCCTTACCTGATTCAGTGCCTGTAAAAGGAAAGGTTAATTGTAACCATTGTGTAGCATGTATTGTATTTCCTTTGTAACATTTTGTATCCTGTGTATTTCATTTGTGTTTCAGTTTTACAATAATTCAGATACAAGAAGATTTCAGTAAAGCTCTCAACCTGGAATCAAGCCTTGGGTCTTTGCTATCTGTCTACAATACAACATTGAAGTATTAGCCAGGACAGAATAACTTTGATACTCTGGTCTTGTTGTTATACTGCAGTAACTCTGACTAACTGACTGTTGTTCCTCAGATGGATTCATGGAATATGCAGTGGACATCTGTAAATTTAACTCCTCTGATCTGAAAGACATTTAGTACATCAGGTCTTACTATTACAACAAGGTGGAGTACACCAGGTTCAGCAGCAGTGTGGGTAAGTATGTTGGATACACAGAGCAAGGAATGAAGAATGCAGAGTACTAGAACAACCATACTTCAGACCTGGCTGCAATGACTGCTCAGAAGGAGACATACTGCCATCTCAACATTCAGGTTCGGTACCAGGCTGCTCTGACAAAGACAGGTGAGTCTGTGTTCCTGAAACTGTCATGTCATTGATTCATTCATGAACTCACTGGATGGAGATCAATCCATTTATTATTATTGTTTTTGTTGTAGTTTGAAAACACAACATATTAAATAATCTAATTATTAGAGAGTAAATATTTCCCATTCACACCAGACTGAAGCCTGTTCTGTCTCCACCCGGTGGACAAACACTGACACTACAGCTGATACTACTGGTATTAATACTACCATGACTACTAGTGTGACTAGTACTATGACTAGCAGTACTACTAGTATTACCAGTATTATGATCCTGTATCTTCCCAGAAGATGATTTAAATAAACCTTTCACCTTGTTAATATTATTTATTCAGAATCAGATTGTTTGTTCATGTTATTTGTTGACAGGTTTGGATGTTTTTCTGAGCTCTCTGTCTCTTGCTGGTCTATTCAGACAGGAACATCTTATTGTGAAAGTCAGGTTTTAGACAAACAAATTCTCTGTTGTTTAATAATTAATTCATGTTTTTATTTGACAGATGAGTCAGTGAAGTAAGAGCATGATCTATAATATTCATATTATCAGCCTAAAGAGTGTGAACCTGTAAAGTTTAGAAATGCAGAAAACTGCAGGATATCATTTATCATAATTTATAACATTGTAATAATTATAATAACTGGAAAAGCACTCAGAGAGTGCAGACCTCCGCCATGGCAGCATTCTGCCGCGATTTTGTCCTCTATGCACAGTTTTTCATGATTATTGTGGAACACATTAATATTTGGCTATAAGAATGTCTAAAATTATAAATTGAGAATTATTTTCCAGATATTTTAGAGCAGTTGCATTGCTCTAGCTCCTTCCTACACAAAGTTATGGTTGCTGAGCCTGACCAAACTGAATTGGTGACTTCATACATTAGTATGGCGTGGCCTTTCATTTGACCATGATGACCTTGAATCAGATCCGATCACCACCAAAAATGAATCAGTTTTAAGTTAGGCCACATCTGACCAATCCTGAAAATTTCGTCAAAATCCGTCCAGAACTTTTGGAGTTATTTTGCAAAACAACACACAAACAAACAAACAAACCCTGGTGATCACATAACCTTCTTGGCGGAGGTAATAATCACAGGTGCAATGGTTAGCACTGTCGCCTCACAGCAAGAAGGCACCGGGTTCGATTCTGTGTGGAGTTTGCATGTTCTCCTCATGTCTGCGTGGGTTCTCTCCGGGTACTCTGGCTTCCTCCCACCATCCAAAAACATGCATGGGGATTAAGTTAATTGGCTAATTGAAATTGACCGTAGGTGTGAATGTGAGTGTGAGTGGTTGTCTGTCTCTGTGTCCTGTGATGAACTGGAGACTTGTCCAGGGTGTACCCTGCCTTTCACCCTAAGACAGCTGGGATAGGCTCCAGCCACCCCGTGACCCTATGTGAGGATGAGAGGTAGAAAATGGATGGATGGATGGATGGATGGATAATAATCATAATAATGTGTTTCAGCTAAGCCCTACGTCAGACTGCGCTCTGTGACGCTACCTGGTGGTAAACATCCAGCCATGCTGGTCTGCAGTGTCTACGAATTTTACCCCTAGCAGATCAGAGTCCTTTGGCTCAGGGATGGACAGGAAGTCACCTCTGATGTCACTTCCACCGACAAGCTAGCAGACAATAATTGGTATTACCAGATCCACTCTCACTTGGAGTACACACCCAGGTGAGAGTCCACCTGCAAGTCCAGCTAGCCCCAGGTCCAGTTCAGGTCCAGTTAGGTCCAGATAGTCCCAGGTCCACAACCAGGTCCAAGTGGGTCCAGGTCCAAGTTCAGATCCAAGTAGGTCCAGGACCAGTTAGAGATCAATCCAGGTTGGTCCAGGTAGGCCCAGGTCCAGGTCCAGATCCAGGTCCACTTAGTGCCAGGTAGGTCCAGGTCCATTTAGATCCAGGCCCAGTTAAAAACAGTAAAACGTTTGGGCGGGGTAAAGCAGACAGCCCAAAAATGAAAGTTGGCCGACGTAAACAATGGAGACTTTGCGTGCTGTTCTCGTCATCCTTATGGCAATATGATTTAGACAGTTACAGCTTTTTGTAGAAATGTTTGAGCACCAATACCGTTTGATGCAACATGAATTTTACAATATCATGCTCGTAATTTTGCAATGACGAAGACGTACAGCAAAACAGCAGAGAAGGAGAGCTCTCGTGTGTCCAACATGCTACAGTAACAACAGGTCTACTGGACAGAAGACAGTACAGGTAGCGTTCGCTTCACGTGTCTCTCTCTCTCTCTGTGTTATGTGTCACTGAGCTATCTTACTTCCTATTTCCCATAATGCGTGAAAAATATGGGAACCCATAAAACCCAAAAAAGTACATTTTTTGCAACTTGGTCGGATTGAGGTCGGACTGATTTCACGCCTGAAACCAACCGCACCTGGGTTCGATAGGAACCGCTCCGAGACCACCTCCTCAGCTGGGTCTCAGTGTGCTTGTTTGGTCCGCACCAGAGTTCAAGTGATTGTATTCACACCGGCCAAAAGGGTCCAAACCAAGGGAGGAAACGAACAAACTTGGTTTTAATCAAACTCAACAAGGCAGGTGTGAATAAACCCTTAGATCCAGGTTGGTCCAGGTCCAGTTAAGTCCATGTAGGTCCAGGTGGTTCCAGCTCCAGGTCCAGACGTCAGAAACATTGGTGTGTTTGTGTCTGCAGGTCTGAAAGAACCTCTGGTTACTGACTGGGGTTAATACTGTCTGCCTGTTTACCTGTCTGTCTGCTCACCTGTCTGTAGGGCTGCAACTCACGATTATTTTGATAATTGATTCATCAGACATTTTTTTTTCTCTTCTTCAAAAATTGTCTCAAATTGACAGTGCAGAAAAGTGCACAAATCACAGGTTGCTGCATGAACATCCCAGAGCTCTTCAACAATCTGTCAAGACGACAGCTTGCCGTGTTGTACAAAGGCTTCGCCCTATATGAACCACTCTGCTCTTCTTCTGTGTTGTTTTACAGCAATGTGCATCCGTCCACTCAACTCAGTGAGCTCTGTGATGTCGTGGTGACAATCACGTGACACAAGGAATTGATAATGAACACTTTAATAGTCGATTTTTATTGATTTTATTGATTTGCTGTTGCAGCCCTACCTGTCTATCTGGTTACTTGTCTGTTTACCTGTCTGTCTGCTCACCTTTCTGTCTGTTTACCTGTATCCCTGTTTACCTGTCTTTCAGCTCACCTGTCTGTCTCTCTGCTCGCCTGTCTGTCTCGCTTCCTGTTTCTCTATTCAGCTGTGTCTCTGCTCACCTGTCTACCTGTTTACCTGTCTCTCTGCTTACCTTTCTGTCTCTCCTCCTGTCTGTCCTTAGACCCATCCATGCCTGATTCTGAGAAAAACAAGATCGCTATCGGAGCATCTGGACTGACCCTGGGGTCTGACATTGTCTCTAGCTGGATTCATCTATTACAAGAGGAAGGCCCGAGGTCAGAGCAGCACACCTGGTCCAGAACCAGCTCAGACCACTTTACACCAGTCAGTCAGCAGTTCAGCCCAATATCTGTTCAGTCCAGTGTCAGTTCAGTCCAGTATCAGTTCAGTTCAGTCTCAATTCAGTCCAGTATCTGTTTACTCCAGTGTCAGAATATAATAGAATAGAATGTCTTTATTGTCATTGTACAAGTATAATGAAATTGGATGCAGTCCTTAAGGTGCAGGTTTAAAAGAATGTTTAGAATAAATAATTAAAAGACACCAACAAATCAGTTAGCAGTTCCGTCCAGTATCAGTTTAATCCATTTTCAGTTCAGTCCAGTATCTGTTTCGTCCAGTTTCATTGATGTGGTGTCTGGGTTTATGGTTGATCCAGACCTTGTCTTCTTTAATCCAGGGAGGATTCTGGTTCCCAGTAACTGAGTCTTATCCTGATTCTGGTGTTGGTCTTGGTCTTGGTCCTGGTTCAGTTCTGTCCCTGATCCGGTTCCTGATCCCGCTTCACCTGCTGCATGTGTTTCCAGTTGAGAGCTCCTGGTCTCTGGTCCTGGACCAGGTTTACACTGCAAAAAATCGAAATCTTGCCAAGAATATTTTGCATAATTAATAATAAAGGGCCTTGTTTCTCAGAAATTATGTCTTATTTCAAGAAATCTTAATGAGACATTTTCACTTGGTCCATTGGCAGATTTTTTGCTGAGTTCAAGCATTTTTTTTTGCTTGACTTTTTTGCTTGAATTCAGCAAGTGCAAAATTTGTTCTAAGTGATTCTGTCTGAAATGAAGTGTAAAGACATCATTTGACTAGAAATGAGATTTCGATTTTTTGCAATGTAGTATGGACTCTGAGCTACAATCATAAAAATAATTCAGTGGCAGTTTATAGAATGGGAGTAAACATGGACTGAGAAATGCTTTGAACGCTATGCATATTGGTGTCATTCAAAAATGAGTCAACACAAACAAATGAAATTGTTTCCGCCCAGTTTCAAACTGGGGACCTTTCGCATGTTAGGCAAACATGATAAACACTACACTACAGAAACCAGCTGTCACCTAGGGTCCAAGCAAACGTGGTTAAACCCGAACAAAGGCATATGTTTTCCACGAAGCATTGAGAGATCGGGATTTAAACAAGATCAAAGACGTGTTTGCCCAGTTTCAAATGCCGGTCAACAAGTCTTGGATGTCAGGAGCAGCAAACTTTGCTGAAAAGTTTTGGAACAACATCATTTTTCCATCGGCTTGCCCTTGTTGTCACTGTGGAAGTCCTCGTTAGTATAGTGCACAGTAGCTCCGCCTGTCATGTGGAAGACAGGGGTCTAATTCCCTGGCAGAGAGAGTTTTCTATCAGCTGATGCAGATTGCTCAAGAGAGTGCATGTGATTATGTTCCAGAAGTCAGCCGCTCTTCTCCGTCTTTTGCTCACAGGTGTGGCTTGCTGCTCCACGTGAAAAAACTCAAGAAACCAGCGTGCTTGACATTGCGGAGCTCACTGATAATTTAGTACACTTTGATAGTTTGGAGTAAATAAGGACAAAAATACTGGAAAAGTCAAAGAACATTACCCTCACGTTGCTGCTGGTGTTCTCCACATATGACGTCGATCTGTGCAGCTGGTAGGCAACTGCATATCCACTCCGATGTTCGGTTGGTATGCCAGCTGCAGTGGATCCAGGTATGTGCTCACCATGGGGCGCAGGTTTCTTTGCACGATCCTCTCCATGGTCTTCATCAGTTGGAAAGTGAAGATCACAGGCCTGAAGTGGCTGGGCTCCCTGGGGTGCGTTGTCGTCAGGACAGGAACCACACAGGAAGTCTTCCACAGTGATGGTACTCTCTCCAGACTCAGGATCAGGTTGAAGATGTGCAGAAGCACCTGACACCGCTGGTCTGCACAGTCCTTCAAGAGTCTGAAGTTGATGTCGCTGGATGGCCTTTCTCACCCTCATCTTTTTCAGCTCGCTTCTCACGTGGTCAGCTGTGATGGAGATGGTGCTTTTGGTGGTGCTGGTAGTGGAGGAGGATGAGGTGAGGAGCAGTGGTGATGGTGGTTGCTGGTGCTGGTGGAAAATGAAGGAGGAATGAGCTGGCTGGTTGTCACTTTGATGAGTGGGGGGAAGAGTGGGGGCAGAGCTGAACCCGTTGAAAAAAATATTCAGTTGAAAGTAAACTGTCAGCCAAAGAAAAGCATTTCCAACAGTTTCACAATCAAAGAACTGTGTTTCTGCCCAATTTCTAGAATGGGAGTAAACATGGACTGAGAAATGCTTTGAACGCTATGCATATTGGTGTCATTCAAAAATGAGTCAAAACAAACAAAGGAAATTGTTTCCGCCCAGTTTCGAACTGGGAACCTTTCGCGTGTGAGGTGAAAGTGATAACCACTACACTACGGAAACCAGTTGTCACCTATGGTTCAAGCAAACGTGGCTAAACACGAACAAAGGCATGTGTTTTCCACGAAGCATTTAGAGATCAGGAGTAAACAAGATCAAAGACATGTGTTTGCCCAGTTTCAAATGCCGGTCAACAAGTCTTGGATGCCAGGAGCAGCAAATACGTAATTACCGGAAAGGGTTGGAACCGGTAATTATACGTTGCTGAAAAGTTTTGGAACAACATCATTTTTTCATCGGCTTGCCCACGTTGTCACTGCGGAAGTCCTCGTTAGTATAGTGGACAGTAGCTTCGCCTGTCACGTGGAAGACGGGTCAGATTCCCCGACGGGGAGAGTTTTCTATCAGCTGATGCAGATTGCTCAAGAGTGCATGTGATTATGTTCCAGAAGTCAGCCGCTCTTCTCCATCTGTTGCTCACAGGTGTGGCTTGCTGCTCCATGTGAAAGAACTCAAGAAACCAGCGTGCTTGACATTGCGGAGCTCACTGATAATTTAGTACACTTTGATAGTTTGGAGTAAATAAGGACAAAAATGCTGGAAAAGTCAAAGAACATTACCCTCACGTTGCTGCTGGTGTTCTCCACATATGACATCGATCTGTGCAGCTGGTAGGCAACTGCATATCCACGCCGATGTTCGGTTGGTATGCCAGCTGCAGTGGATCCAGGTACTGTATGAGCTCACCATGGGGTGCAGGTTTCTTTGCACGATCCTCTCCATGGTCTTCATCAGTTGGAAAGTGAAGATCACAGGCCTGAAGTGGTTGGGCTCCCTGGGGTGCGTTGTCTTCAGGACAGGAACCACACAGGACGTCTTCCACAGTGATGGGACTCTCTCCAGATTCAGGATCAGGTTGAAGATGTGCAGAAGCACCTGACACCGCTGGTCTGCACAATCCTTCAAGAGTCTGAAGTTGATGTCGCTGGATGGCCTTTCTCGCCCTCATCTTTTTCAGCTCGCTTCTCACGTGGTCAGCTGTGATGGAGATGGTGCTGTTGCTGGTGCTGGTAGTGGAGGAGGATGAGGTGAGGAGCAGTGGTGATGGTGGTTGCTGGTGCTGGTGGAAAATGAAGGAGGAATGAGCTGGCTGGTTGTCACTTTGATGAGTGGGGGGAAGAGTGGGGGCAGAGCTGAACCCGTTGAAAAAAATATTCAGTTGAAAGTAAACTGTCAGCCAAAGAAAAGCATTTCCAACAGTTTCACAATCAAAGAACTGTGTTTCTGCCCAATTTCTAGAATGGGAGTAAACATGGACTGAGAAATGCTTTGAACGCTATGCATATTGGTGTCATTCAAAAATGAGTCAACACAAACAGAGAAAATTGTTTCCACCCAGTTTCAAACTGGGGACCTTTCGCGTGTGATGCGAACGTGATAACCACTACACTACGGAAACCAGATGTCACCTAGGGACCAAGCAAACGTGGCTAAACATGAACAAAGGCATGTGTTTTCCACGAAGCATTTACAGATCAGGAGTAAACAAGATCAAAGACATGTGTTTGCCCAGTTTCAAATGCCGGTCAACAAGTCTTGGATGCCAGGAGCAGCAAATACGTAATTACCGGAAAGGGTTGGAACCGGTAATTATACGTTGCTGAAAAGTTTTGGAACAACATCATTTTTTCATCGGCTTGCCCACGTTGTCACTGCGGAAGTCCTCGTTAGTATAGTGGACAGTAGCTTCGCCTGTCACGTGGAAGGCGGGTCAGATTCCCGGACGGGAGAGTTTTCTATCAGCTGATGCAGATTGCTCAAGAGTGCATGTGATTATGTTCCAGAAGTCAGCCGCTCTTCTCCATCTGTTGCTCACAGGTGTGGCTTGCTGCTCCACGTGAAAGAACTCAAGAAACCAGCGTGCTTGACATTGCGGAGCTCACTGATAATTTAGTACACTTTGATAGTTTGGAGTAAATAAGGACAAAAATGCTGGAAAAGTCAAAGAACATTACCCTCACGTTGCTGCTGGTGTTCTCCACATATGACATCGATCTGTGCAGCTGGTAGGCAACTGCATATCCACTCCGATGTTCGGTTGGTATGCCAGCTGCAGTGGATCCAGGTATGTGCTCACCATGGGGCGCAGGTTTCTTTGCACGATCCTCTCCATGGTCTTCATCAGTTGGAAAGTGAAGATCACAGGCCTGAAGTGGCTGGGCTCCCTGGGGTGCGTTGTCGTCACGACAGGAACCACACAGGAAGTCTTCCACAGTGATGGTACTCTCTCCAGACTCAGGATCAGGTTGAAGATGTGCAGAAGCACCTGACACCGCTGGTCTGCACAGTCCTTCAAGAGTCTGAAGTTGATGTCGCTGCATGGCCTTTCTCGCCCTCATCTTTTTCAGCTCGCTTCTCACGTGGTCAGCTGTGATGGAGATGGTGCTGTTGCTGGTGCTGGTAGTGGAGGAGGATGAGGTGAGGAGCAGTGGTGATGGTGGTTGCTGGTGCTGGTGGAAAATGAAGGAGGAATGAGCTGGCTGGTTGTCACTTTGATGAGTGGGGAAGAGTGGGGCAGAGCTGAACCCGTTGAAAAAATATTCAGTTGAAAGTAAACTGTCAGCCAAAGAAAAGCATTTCCAACAGTTTCACAATCAAAGAACTGTGTTTCTGCCCAATTTCTAGAATGGGAGTAAACATGGACTGAGAAATGTTTTGAACGCTATGCATATTAGTGTCATTCAAAAATGAGTCAAAACAAACAAAGGAAATTGTTTCCGCCCAGTTTCCAACTGGGGACCTTTCGCGTGTTAAGCAAACGTGATAACCACTACACTACGGAAACCAGACTTCACCTAGGGTCCAAGCAAACGTGGCTAAACACGAACAAAGGCATGTGTTTTCCACGAAGCATTTAGAGATCAGGAGTAAACAAGATCAAAGACATGTGTTTGCCCAGTTTCAAATGCCGGTCAACAAGTCTTGGATGCCAGGAGCAGCAAATACGTAATTACCGGAAAGGGTTGGAACCGGTAATTATACGTTGCTGAAAAAGTTTTGGAACAACATCATTTTTTCATCGACTTGCCCACGTTGGCACTGCGGAAGTCCTCGTTAGTATAGTGGACAGTAGCTTCGCCTGTCACGTGGAAGACGGGTCAGATTCCCCTGGACGGGAGAGTTTTCGATCTGCTGATGCAGATTGCTCAAGAGTGCATGTGATTATGTTCCAGAAGTCAGCCGCTCTTCTCCATCTGTTGCTCACAGGTGTGGCTTGCTGCTCCACGTGAAAGAACTCAAGAAACCAGCGTGCTTGACATTGCGGAGCTCACTGATAATTTAGTACACTTTGATAGTTTGGAGTAAATAAGGACAAAAATACTGGAAAAGTCAAAGAACATTACCCTCACGTTGCTGCTGGTGTTCTCCACATATGACGTCGATCCGTGCAGCTGGTAGGCAACTGCATATCCACTCCGATGTTCAGTTGGTATGCCAGCTGCAGTGGATCCAGGTATGTGCTCACCATGGGGCGCAGGTTTCTTTGCACGATCCTCTCCATGGTCTTCATCAGTTGGAAAGTGAAGATCACAGGCCTGAAGTGGCTGGGCTCCCTGGGGTGCGTTGTCGTCAGGACAGGAACCACACAGGAAGTCTTCCACAGTGATGGTACTCTCTCCAGACTCAGGATCAGGTTGAAGATGTGCAGAAGCACCTGACACCGCTGGTCTGCACAGTCCTTCAAGAGTCTGAAGTTGATGTCGCTGCATGGCCTTTCTCGCCCTCATCTTTTTCAGCTCGCTTCTCACGTGGTCAGCTGTGATGGAGATGGTGCTGTTGCTGGTGCTGGTAGTGGAGGAGGATGAGGTGAGGAGCAGTGGTGATGGTGGTTGCTGGTGCTGGTGGAAAATGAAGGAGGAATGAGCTGGCTGGTTGTCACTTTGATGAGTGGGGGGAAGAGTGGGGGCAGAGCTGAACCCGTTGAAAAAAATATTCAGTTGAAAGTAAACTGTCAGCCAAAGAAAAGCATTTCCAACAGTTTCACAATCAAAGAACTGTGTTTCTGCCCAATTTCTAGAATGGGAGTAAACATGGACTGAGAAATGCTTTGAACGCTATGCATATTGGTGTCATTCAAAAATGAGTCAAAACAAACAAAGGAAATTCTTTCCGCCCAGTTTCGAACTGGGGACCTTTCGCGTGTTAAGCAAACATGATAACCACTACACTACGGAAACCAGACATCACCTAGGGTCCAAGCAAACGTGGCTAAACACGAACAAAGGCATGTGTTTTCCACGAAGCATTTAGAGATCAGGAGTAAACAAGATCAAAGACATGTGTTTGCCCAGTTTCAAATGCCGGTCAACAAGTCTTGGATGCCAGGAGCAGCAAATACGTAATTACCGGAAAGGGTTGGAACCGGTAATTATACGTTGCTGAAAAGTTTTGGAACAACATCATTTTTTCATCGACTTGCCCACGTTGTCACTGCGGAAGTCCTCGTTAGTATAGTGGACAGTAGCTTCGCGCAATCACGTGGAAGGCGGGTCAGATTCCCGACGGGGAGAGTTTTCTATCAGCTGATGCAGATTGCTCAAGAGTGCATGTGATTATGTTCCAGAAGTCAGCCGCTCTTCTCCATCTGTTGCTCACAGGTGTGGCTTGCTGCTCCACGTGAAAGAACTCAAGAAACCAGCGTGCTTGACATTGCGGAGCTCACTGATAATTTAGTACACTTTGATAGTTTGGAGTAAATAAGGACAAAAATACTGGAAAAGTCAAAGAACATTACCCTCACGTTGCTGCTGGTGTTCTCCACATATGACGTCGATCTGTGCAGCTGGTAGGCAACTGCATATCCACACCGATGTTCGGTTGGTATGCCAGCTGCAGTGGATCCAGGTATGTGCTCACCATGGGGCGCAGGTTTCTTTGCACGATCCTCTCCATGGTCTTCATCAGTTGGAAAGTGAAGATCACAGGCCTGAAGTGGCTGGGCTCCTGGGGTGCGTTGTCGTCAGGACAGGAACCACACAGGAAGTCTTCCACAGTGATGGTACTCTCTCCAGACTCAGGATCAGGTTGAAGATGTGCAGAAGCACCTGACACCGCTGGTCTGCTCAGTCCTTCAAGAGTCTGAAGTTGATGTCGCTGGATGGCCTTTCTCGCCCTCATCTTTTTCAGCTCGCTTCTCACGTGGTCAGCTGTGATGGAGATGGTGCTGTTGCTGGTGCTGGTAGTGGAGGAGGATGAGGTGAGGAGCAGTGGTGATGGTGGTTGCTGGTGCTGGTGGAAAATGAAGGAGGAATGAGCTGGCTGGTTGTCACTTTGATGAGTGGGGGGAAGAGTGGGGGCAGAGCTGAACCCGTTGAAAAAAATATTCAGTTGAAAGTAAACTGTCAGCCAAAGAAAAGCATTTCCAACAGTTTCACAATCAAAGAACTGTGTTTCTGCCCAATTTCTAGAATGGGAGTAAACATGGACTGAGAAATGCTTTGAACGCTATGCATATTGGTGTCATTCAAAAATGAGTCAAAACAAACAAAGGAAATTGTTTCCGCCCAGTTTCGAACTGGGGACCTTTCACGTGTTAGGCGAACGTGATAACCACTACACTACGGAAACCAGACATCACCTAGGGTCCAAGCAAACGTGGCTAAACACGAACAAAGGCATGTGTTTTCCATGAAGCATTTAGAGATCAGGAGTAAACAAGATCAAAGACATGTGTTTGCCCAGTTTCAAATGCCGGTCAACAAGTCTTGGATGCCAGGAGCAGCAAATACGTAATTACCGGAAAGGGTTGGAACCGGTAATTATACATTGCTGAAAAGTTTTGGAACAACATCATTTTTTCATTGACTTGCCCACGTTGTCACTGCGGAAGTCCTCGTTAGTATAGTGGACAGTAGCTTCGCCTGTCACGTGGAAGACGGGTCAGATTCCCCGACGGGGAGAGTTTTCTATCAGCTGAGGCAGATTGCTCAAGAGTGCATGTGATTATGTTCCAGAAGTCAGCCGCTCTTCTCCATCTGTTGCTCACAGGTGTGGCTTGCTGCTCCACGTGAAAGAACTCAAGAAACCAGCGTGCTTGACATTGCGGAGCTCACTGATAATTTAGTACACTTTGATAGTTTGGAGTAAATAAGGACAAAAATACTGGAAAAGTCAAAGAACATTACCCTCACGTTGCTGCTGGTGTTCTCCACATATGACGTCGATCTGTGCAGCTGGTAGGCAACTGCATATCCACGCCGATGTTCGGTTGGTATGCCAGCTGCAGTGGATCCAGGTATGTGCTCACCATGGGGCGCAGGTTTCTTTGCACGATCCTCTCCATGGTCTTCATCAGTTGGAAAGTGAAGATCACAGGCCTGAAGTGGCTGGGCTCCCTGGGGTGCGTTGTCGTCAGGACAGGAACAAAAACACAGGAAGTCTTCCACAGTGATGGTACTCTCTCCAGACTCAGGATCAGGTTGAAGATGTGCAGAAGCACCTGACACCGCTGGTCTCCACAGTCCTTCAAGAGTCTGAAGTTGATGTCGCTGGATGGCCTTTCTCGCCCTCATCTTTTTCAGCTCGCTTCTCACGTGGTCAGCTGTGATGGAGATGGTGCTGTTGCTGGTGCTGGTAGTGGAGGAGGATGAGGTGAGGAGCAGTGGTGATGGTGGTTGCTGGTGCTGGTGGAAAATGAAGGAGGAATGAGCTGGCTGGTTGTCACTTTGATGAGTGGGGGGAAGAGTGGGGGCAGAGCTGAACCCGTTGAAAAAAATATTCAGTTGAAAGTAAACTGTCAGCCAAAGAAAAGCATTTCCAACAGTTTCACAATCAAAGAACTGTGTTTCTGCCCAATTTCTAGAATGGGAGTAAACATGGACTGAGAAATGCTTTGAACGCTATGCATATTGGTGTCATCCAAAAATGAGTCAACACAAACAGAGAAAACTGTTTCCGCCCAGTTTCGAACTGGGGACCTTTCGCGTGTGAGGCGAACATGATAACCACTACACTACGGAAGCCAGATGTCACCTAGGGACCAAGGAAACGTGGCTAAACACGAACAAAGGCATGTGTTTTCCACGAAGCATTTACAGATCAGGAGTAAACAAGATCAAAGACATGTGTTTGCCCAGTTTCAAATGCCGGTCAACAAGTCTTGGATGCCAGGAGCAGCAAATACGTAATTACCGGAAAGGGTTGGAACCGGTAATTATACGTTGCTGAAAAGTTTTGGAACAACATCATTTTTTCATCGGCTTGCCCACATTATAGCTGCGGAAGTCCTCGTTAGTATAGTGGCCAGTATCTCCGCTTTTTACGCGGAAGACCGGGGTTCGATTCCCCGACGGGGAGAGCTTTCGATCAGCTGATGCAGATTGCTCAAGAGTGCATGTGATTATGTTCCAGAAGTCAGCCGCTCTTCTCCGTCTATTGCTCACAGGTGTGGCTTGCTGCTCCACGTGAAAAAACTCAAGAAACCAGCGTGCTTGACATTGCGGAGCTCACTGATAATTTAGTACACTTTGATAGTTTGGAGTAAATAAGGACAAAAATACTGGAAAAGTCAAAGAACATTGCCCTCACGTTGCTGCTGGTGTTCTCCACATATGACGTCGATCTGTGCAGCTGGTAGGCAACTGCATATCCACGCCGATGTTCGGTTGGTATGCCAGCTGCAGTGGATCCAGGTATGTGCTCACCATGGGGCGCAGGTTTCTTTGCACGATCCTCTCCATGGTCTTCATCAGTTGGAAAGTGAAGATCACAGGCCTGAAGTGGCTGGGCTCCCTGGGGTGCATTGTCGTCAGGACAGGAACCACACAGGTAGTCTTCCACAGTGATGGTACTCTCTCCAGACTCAGGATCAGGTTGAAGATGTGCAGAAGCACCTGACACCGCTGGTCTGCACAGTCCTTCAAGAGTCTGAAGTTGATGTCGCTGGATGGCCTTTCTCGCCCTCATCTTTTTCAGCTCGCTTCTCACGTGGTCAGCTGTGATGGAGATGGTGCTGTTGCTGGTGCTGGTGCTGGTAGTGGAGGAGGATGAGGTGAGGAGCAGTGGTGATGGTGGTTGCTGGTGCTGGTGGAAAATGAAGGAGGAATGAGCTGGCTGGTTGTCACTTTGATGAGTGGGGGGAAGAGTGGGGGCAGAGCTGAACCCGTTGAAAAAAATATTCAGTTGAAAGTAAACTGTCAGCCAAAGAAAAGCATTTCCAACAGTTTCACAATCAAAGAACTGTGTTTCTGCCCAATTTCTAGAATGGGAGTAAACATGGACTGAGAAATGCTTTGAACGCTATGCATATTGGTGTCATCCAAAAATGAGTCAACACAAACAGAGGAAATTGTTTCCGCCCAGTTTCGAACTGGGGACCTTTCGCGTGTGAGGCGAACGTGATAACCACTACACTACGGAAGCCAGATGTCACCTAGGGACCAAGGAAACGTGGCTAAACACGAACAAAGGCATGTGTTTTCCACGAAGCATTTACAGATCAGGAGTAAACAAGATCAAAGACATGTGTTTGCCCAGTTTCAAATGCCGGTCAACAAGTCTTGGATGCCAGGAGCAGCAAATACGTAATTACCGGAAAGGGTTGGAACCGGTAATTATATGTTGCTGAAAAGTTTTGGAACAACATCATTTTTTCGTCGGCTTGCCCACATTATAGCTGCGGAAGTCCTCGTTAGTATAGTGGCCAGTATCTCCGCTTGTCACGCGGAAGACCGGGGTTCGATTCCCCGACGGGGAGAGCTTTCGATCAGCTGTTGCAGATTGCTCAAGAGTGCATGTGATTATGTTCCAGAAGTCAGCCGCTCTTCTCCGTCTATTGCTCACAGGTGTGGCTTGCTGCTCCACGTGAAAAAACTCAAGAAACCAGCGTGCTTGACATTGCGGAGCTCACTGATAATTTAGTACACTTTGATAGTTTGGAGTAAATAAGGACAAAAATACTGGAAAAGTCAAAGAACATTGCCCTCACGTTGCTGCTGGTGTTCTCCACATATGACGTCGATCTGTGCAGCTGGTAGGCAACTGCATATCCACGCCGATGTTCGGTTGGTATGCCAGCTGCAGTGGATCCAGGTATGTGCTCACCATGGGGCGCAGGTTTCTTTGCCACGATCCTCTCCATGGTCTTCATCAGTTGGAAAGTGAAGATCACAGGCCTGAAGTGGCTGGGCTCCCTGGGGTGCATTGTCGTCAGGACAGGAACCACACAGGTAGTCTTCCACAGTGATGGTACTCTCTCCAGACTCAGGATCAGGTTGAAGATGTGCAGAAGCACCTGACACCGCTGGTCTGCACAGTCCTTCAAGAGTCTGAAGTTGATGTCGCTGGATGGCCTTTCTCGCCCTCATCTTTTTCAGCTCGCTTCTCACGTGGTCAGCTGTGATGGAGATGGTGCTGTTGCTGGTGCTGGTGCTGGTAGTGGAGGAGGATGAGGTGAGGAGCAGTGGTGATGGTGGTTGCTGGTGCTGGTGGAAAATGAAGGAGGAATGAGCTGGCTGGTTGTCACTTTGATGAGTGGGGGGAAGAGTGGGGGCAGAGCTGAACCCGTTGAAAAAAATATTCAGTTGAAAGTAAACTGTCAGCCAAAGAAAAGCATTTCCAACAGTTTCACAATCAAAGAACTGTGTTTCTGCCCAATTTCTAGAATGGGAGTAAACATGGACTGAGAAATGCTTTGAACGCTATGCATATTGGTGTCATCCAAAAATGAGTCAACACAAACAGAGGAAATTGTTTCCGCCCAGTTTTGAACTGGGGACCTTTCGCGTGTGAGGCGAACGTGATAACCACTACACTACGGAAGCCAGATGTCACCTAGGGACCAAGGAAACGTGGCTAAACACGAACAAAGGCATGTGTTTTCCACGAAGCATTTACAGATCAGGAGTAAACAAGATCAAAGACATGTGTTTGCCCAGTTTCAAATGCCGGTCAACAAGTCTTGGATGCCAGGAGCAGCAAATACGTAATTACCGGAAAGGGTTGGAACCGGTAATTATACGTTGCTGAAAAGTTTTGGAACAACATCATTTTTTCATCGACTTGCCCACGTTGTCACTGCGGAAGTCCTCGTTAGTATAGTGGACAGTAGCTTCGCCTGTCACGTGGAAGACGGGTCAGATTCCCCGACGGGGAGAGTTTTCTATCAGCTGATGCAGATTGCTCAAGAGTGCATGTGATTATGTTCCAGAAGTCAGCCGCTCTTCTCCATCTGTTGCTCACAGGTGTGGCTTGCTGCTCCACGTGAAAGAACTCAAGAAACCAGCGTGCTTGACATTGCGGAGCTCACTGATAATTTAGTACACTTTGATAGTTTGGAGTAAATAAGGACAAAAATACTGGAAAAGTCAAAGAACATTACCCTCACGTTGCTGCTGGTGTTCTCCACATATGACGTCGATCTGTGCAGCTGGTAGGCAACTGCATATCCACTCCGATGTTCGGTTGGTATGCCAGCTGCAGTGGATCAGGTATGTGCTCACCATGGGGCGCAGGTTTCTTTGCACGATCCTCTCCATGGTCTTCATCAGTTGGAAAGTGAAGATCACAGGCCTGAAGTGGCTGGGCTCCCTGGGGTGCGTTGTCGTCAGGACAGGAACCACACAGGAAGTCTTCCACAGTGATGGTACTCTCTCCAGACTCAGGATCAGGTTGAAGATGTGCAGAAGCACCTGACACCGCTGGTCTGCACAGTCCTTCAAGAGTCTGAAGTTGATGTCGCTGGATGGCCTTTCTCGCCCTCATCTTTTTCAGCTCGCTTCTCACGTGGTCAGCTGTGATGGAGATGGTGCTGTTGCTGGTGCTGGTAGTGGAGGAGGATGAGGTGAGGAGCAGTGGTGATGGTGGCTGCTGGTGCTGGTGGAAAATGAAGGAGGAATGAGCTGGCTGGTTGTCACTTTGATGAGTGGGGGGAAGAGTGGGGGCAGAGCTGAACCCGTTGAAAAAAATATTCAGTTGAAAGTAAACTGTCAGCCAAAGAAAAGCATTTCCAACAGTTTCACAATCAAAGAACTGTGTTTCTGCCCAATTTCTAGAATGGGAGTAAACATGGACTGAGAAATGCTTTGAACGCTATGCATATTGGTGTCATTCAAAAATGAGTCAAAACAAACAGAGGAAATTGTTTCCGCCCAGTTTCGAACTGGGGACCTTTGGCGTGTGAGGCAAACGTGATAACCACTACACTACGGAAACCAGATGTCACCTAGGGACCAAGGAAACGTGGCTAAACACGAACAAAGGCATGTGTTTTCCACGAAGCATTTACAGATCAGGAGTAAACAAGATCAAAGACGTGTTTGCCCAGTTTCAAATGCCGGTCAACAAGTCTTGGATGCCAGGAGCAGCAAATACGTAATTACCGGAAAGGGTTGGAACCGGTAATTATACGTTGCTGAAAAGTTTTGGAACAACATCATTTTTTCATCGGCTTGCCCACATTGTAGCTGCGGAAGTCCTCGTTAGTATAGTGGCCAGTATCTCCGCCTGTCACGTGGAAGACGGGTCAGATTCCCCGACGGGGAGAGTTTTCTATCAGCTGATGCAGATTGCTCAAGAGTGCATGTGATTATGTTCCAGAAGTCAGCCGCTCTTCTCCATCTGTTGCTCACAGGTGTGGCTTGCTGCTCCACGTGAAAAAACTCAAGAAACCAGCGTGCTTGACATTGCGGAGCTTACTAATAATTTAGTACACTTTGATAGTTTGGAGTAAATAAGGACAAAAATACTGGAAAAGTCAAAGAACATTACCCTCACGTTGCTGCTGGTGTTCTCCACATATGACGTCGATCTGTGCAGCTGGTAGGCAACTGCATATCCACTCCGATGTTCGGTTGGTATGCCAGCTGCAGTGGATCCAGGTATGTGCTCACCATGGGGCGCAGGTTTCTTTGCACGATCCTCTCCATGGTCTTCATCAGTTGGAAAGTGAAGATCACAGGCCTGAAGTGGCTGGGCTCCCTGGGGTGCGTTGTCGTCAGGACAGGAACCACACAGGAAGTCTTCCACAGTGATGGTACTCTCTCCAGACTCAGGATCAGGTTGAAGATGTGCAGAAGCACCTGACACCGCTGGTCTGCACAGTCCTTCAAGAGTCTGAAGTTGATGTCGCTGGATGGCCTTTCTCGCCCTCATCTTTTTCAGCTCGCTTCTCACGTGGTCAGCTGTGATGGAGATGGTGGTGTTGCTGGTGCTGGTAGTGGAGGAGGATGAGGTGAGGAGCAGTGGTGATGGTGGTTGCTGGTGCTGGTGGAAAATGAAGGAGGAATGAGCTGGCTGGTTGTCACTTTGATGAGTGGGCGGAAGAGTGGGGGCAGAGCTGAACCCGTTGAAAAAAATATTCAGTTGAAAGTAAACTGTCAGCCAAAGAAAAGCATTTCCAACAGTTTCACAATCAAAGAACTGTGTTTCTGCCCAATTTCTAGAATGGGAGAAAACATGGACTGAGAAATGCTTTGAACGCTATGCATATTGGTGTCATTCAAAAATGAGTAAAAACAAACAAAGGAAATTGTTTCCACCCAGTTTCGAACTGGGGACCTTTCGCGTGTTTGGCAAACATGATAACCACTACACAACAGAAACCAGACTTCACCTAGGGTCCAAGCAAACGTGGCTAAACACAAACAAAGGCATGTGTTTTCCACGAAGCACTGAGAGATCAGGAGTAAACAAGATCAAAGACATGTGTTTGCCCAGTTTCAAATGCCGGTCAACAAGTCTTGGATGCCAGGAGCAGCAAATACGTAATTACCGGAAAGGGTTGGAACCGGTAATTATACGTTGCTGAAAAGTTTTGGAACAACATCATTTTTTCATCGACTTGCCCACGTTGTCACTGCGGAAGTCCTCGTTAGTATAGTGGACAGTAGCTTCGCCTGTCACGTGGAAGACGGGTCAGATTCCCCGACGGGGAGAGTTTTCTATCAGCTGATGCAGATTGCTCAAGAGTGCATGTGATTATGTTCCAGAAGTCAGCCGCTCTTCTCCATCTGTTGCTCACAGGTGTGGCTTGCTGCTCCACGTGAAAGAACTCAAGAAACCAGCGTGCTTGACATTGCGGAGCTCACTGATAATTTAGTACACTTTGATAGTTTGGAGTAAATAAGGACAAAAATACTGGAAAAGTCAAAGAACATTACCCTCACGTTGCTGCTGGTGTTCTCCACATATGACGCGTCGATCTGTGCAGCTGGTAGGCAACTGCATATCCACGCCGATGTTCGGTTGGTATGTCAGCTGCAGTGGATCCAGGTATGTGCTCACCATGGGCGCAGGTTTCTTTGCACGATCCTCTCCATGGTCTTCATCAGTTGGAAAGTGAAGATCACAGGCCTGAAGTGGCTGGGCTCCCTGGGGTGCGTTGTCGTCAGGACAGGAACCACACAGGAAGTCTTCCACAGTGATGGTACTCTCTCCAGACTCAGGATCAGGTTGAAGATGTGCAGAAGCACCTGACACTGCTGGTCTGCACAGTCCTTCAAGAGTCTGAAGTTGATGTCGCTGGATGGCCTTTCTCGCCCTCATCTTTTTCAGCTCGCTTCTCACGTGGTCAGCTGTGATGGAGATGGTGGTGTTGCTGGTGCTGGTAGTGGAGGAGGATGAGGTGAGGAGCAGTGGTGATGGTGGTTGCTGGTGCTGGTGGAAAATGAAGGAGGAATGAGCTGGCTGGTTGTCACTTTGATGAGTGGGCGGAAGAGTGGGGGCAGAGCTGAACCCGTTGAAAAAAATATTCAGTTGAAAGTAAACTGTCAGCCAAAGAAAAGCATTTCCAACAGTTTCACAATCAAAGAACTGTGTTTCTGCCCAATTTCTAGAATGGGAGTAAACATGGACTGAGAAATGCTTTGAACGCTATGCATATTGGTGTCATTCAAAAATGAGTAAAAACAAACAAAGGAAATTGTTTCCGCCCAGTTTCGAACTGGGGACCTTTTGCGTGTTAGGCGAACGTGATAACCACTACACTACGGAAACCAGACTTCACCTAGGGTCCAAGCAAACGTCGCTAAACACAAACAAAGGCATGTGTTTTCCACGAAGCACTGAGAGATCAGGAGTAAACAAGATCAAAGACATGTGTTTGCCCAGTTTCAAATGCCGGTCAACAAGTCTTGGATGCCAGGAGCAGCAAATACGTAATTACCGGAAAGGGTTGGAACCGGTAATTATACGTTGCTGAAAAGTTTTGGAACAACATCATTTTTTCATCGACTTGCCCACGTTGTCACTGCGGAAGTCCTCGTTAGTATAGTGGACAGTAGCTTCGCCTGTCACGTGGAAGACGGGTCAGATTCCCCGACGGGGAGAGTTTTCTATCAGCTGATGCAGATTGCTCAAGAGTGCATGTGATTATGTTCCAGAAGTCAGCCGCTCTTCTCCATCTGTTGCTCACAGGTGTGGCTTGCTGCTCCACGTGAAAGAACTCAAGAAACCAGCGTGCTTGACATTTCGGAGCTCACTAATAATTTAGTACACTTTGATAGTTTGGAGTAAATAAGGACAAAAATACTGGAAAAGTCAAAGAACATTACCCTCACGTTGCTGCTGGTGTTCTCCACATATGACGTCGATCTGTGCAGCTGGTAGGCAACTGCATATCCACTCCGATGTTCGGTTGGTATGCCAGCTGCAGTGGATCCAGGTATGTGCTCACCATGGGGCGCAGGTTTCTTTGCACGATCCTCTCCATGGTCTTCATCAGTTGGAAAGTGAAGATCACAGGCCTGAAAGTGGCTGGGCTCCCTGGGGTGCGTTGTCGTCAGGACAGGAACCACACAGGAAGTCTTCCACAGTGATGGTACTCTCTCCAGACTCAGGATCAGGTTGAAGATGTGCAGAAGCACCTGACACCGCTGGTCTGCACAGTCCTTCAAGAGTCTGAAGTTGATGTCGCTGGATGGCCTTTCTCGCCCTCATCTTTTTCAGCTCGCTTCTCACGTGGTCAGCTGTGATGGAGATGGTGCTGTTGCTGGTGCTGGTAGTGGAGGAGGATGAGGTGAGGAGCAGTGGTGATGGTGGCTGCTGGTGCTGGTGGAAAATGAAGGAGGAATGAGCTGGCTGGTTGTCACTTTGATGAGTGGGGGGAAGAGTGGGGCAGAGCTGAACCCGTTGAAAAAATATTCAGTTGAAAGTAAACTGTCAGCCAAAGAAAAGCATTTCCAACAGTTTCACAATCAAAGAACTGTGTTTCTGCCCAATTTCTAGAATGGGAGTAAACATGGACTGAGAAATGCTTTGAACGCTATGCATATTGGTGTCATTCAAAAATGAGTCAAAACAAACAAAGGAAATTGTTTCCGCCCAGTTTCGAACTGGGGACCTTTGGCGTGTGAGGCAAACGTGATAACCACTACACTACGGAAACCAGATGTCACCTAGGGACCAAGGAAACGTGGCTAAACACGAACAAAGGCATGTGTTTTCCACGAAGCATTTACAGATCAGGAGTAAACAAGATCAAAGACGTGTTTGCCCAGTTTCAAATGCCGGTCAACAAGTCTTGGATGCCAGGAGCAGCAAATACGTAATTACCGGAAAGGGTTGGAACCGGTAATTATACGTTGCTGAAAAGTTTTGGAACAACATCATTTTTTCATCGGCTTGCCCACATTGTAGCTGCGGAAGTCCTCGTTAGTATAGTGGCCAGTATCTCCGCCTGTCACGTGGAAGACGGGTCAGATTCCCCGACGGGGAGAGTTTTCTATCAGCTGATGCAGATTGCTCAAGAGTGCATGTGATTATGTTCCAGAAGTCAGCCGCTCTTCTCCATCTGTTGCTCACAGGTGTGGCTTGCTGCTCCACGTGAAAAAACTCAAGAAACCAGCGTGCTTGACATTGCGGAGCTTACTAATAATTTAGTACACTTTGATAGTTTGGAGTAAATAAGGACAAAAATACTGGAAAAGTCAAAGAACATTACCCTCACGTTGCTGCTGGTGTTCTCCACATAATGACGCCGATCTGTGCAGCTGGTAGGCAACTGCATATCCACTCCGATGTTCGGTTGGTATGCCAGCTGCAGTGGATCCAGGTATGTGCTCACCATGGGGCGCAGGTTTCTTTGCACGATCCTCTCCATGGTCTTCATCAGTTGGAAAGTGAAGATCACAGGCCTGAAGTGGCTGGGCTCCCTGGGGTGCGTTGTCGTCAGGACAGGAACCACACAGGAAGTCTTCCACAGTGATGGTACTCTCTCCAGACTCAGGATCAGGTTGAAGATGTGCAGAAGCACCTGACACCGCTGGTCTGCACAGTCCTTCAAGAGTCTGAAGTTGATGTCGCTGGATGGCCTTTCTCGCCTCATCTTTTTCAGCTCGCTTCTCACGTGGTCAGCTGTGATGGAGATGGTGGTGTTGCTGGTGCTGGTAGTGGAGGAGGATGAGGTGAGGAGCAGTGGTGATGGTGGTTGCTGGTGCTGGTGGAAAATGAAGGAGGAATGAGCTGGCTGGTTGTCACTTTGATGAGTGGGCGGAAGAGTGGGGGCAGAGCTGAACCCGTTGAAAAAAATATTCAGTTGAAAGTAAACTGTCAGCCAAAGAAAAGCATTTCCAACAGTTTCACAATCAAAGAACTGTGTTTCTGCCCAATTTCTAGAATGGGAGAAAACATGGACTGAGAAATGCTTTGAACGCTATGCATATTGGTGTCATTCAAAAATGAGTAAAAACAAACAAAGGAAATTGTTTCCACCCAGTTTCGAACTGGGGACCTTTCGCGTGTTTGGCAAACATGATAACCACTACACTACGGAAACCAGACTTCACCTAGGGTCCAAGCAAACGTGGCTAAACACAAACAAAGGCATGTGTTTTCCACGAAGCACTGAGAGATCAGGAGTAAACAAGATCAAAGACATGTGTTTGCCCAGTTTCAAATGCCGGTCAACAAGTCTTGGATGCCAGGAGCAGCAAATACGTAATTACCGGAAAGGGTTGGAACCGGTAATTATACGTTGCTGAAAAGTTTTGGAACAACATCATTTTTTCATCGGCTTGCCCACGTTGTCACTGCGGAAGTCCTCGTTAGTATAGTGGACAGTAGCTTCGCCTGTCACGTGGAAGACGGGTCAGATTCCCCGACGGGGAGAGTTTTCTATCAGCTGATGCAGATTGCTCAAGAGTGCATGTGATTATGTTCCAGAAGTCAGCCGCTCTTCTCCATCTGTTGCTCACAGGTGTGGCTTGCTGCTCCACGTGAAAGAACTCAAGAAACCAGCGTGCTTGACATTGCGGAGCTCACTGATAATTTAGTACACTTTGATAGTTTGGAGTAAATAAGGACAAAAATACTGGAAAAGTCAAAGAACATTACCCTCACGTTGCTGCTGGTGTTCTCCACATATGACGTTGATCTGTGCAGCTGGTAGGCAACTGCATATCCACTCCGATGTTCGGTTGGTATGCCAGCTGCAGTGGATCCAGGTATTTGCTCACCATGGGGCGCCAGGTTTCTTTGCACGATCCTCTCCATGGTCTTCATCAGTTGGAAAGTGAAGATCACAGGCCTGAAGTGGCTGGGCTCCCTGGGGTGCGTTGTCGTCAGGACAGGAACCACACAGGAAGTCTTCCACAGTGATGGCACTCTCTCAGACTCAGGATCAGGTTGAAGATGTGCAGAAGCACCTGACACCGCTGGTCTGCTCAGTCCTTCAAGAGTCTGAAGTTGATGTCGCTGGATGGCCTTTCTCGCCCTCATCTTTTTCAGCTCGCTTCTCACGTGGTCAGCTGTGATGGAGATGGTGCTGTTGCTGGTGCTGGTAGTGGAGGAGGATGAGGTGAGGAGCAGTGGTGATGGTGGTTGCTGGTGCTGGTGGAAAATGAAGGAGGAATGAGCTGGCTGGTTGTCACTTTGATGAGTGGGGAAGAGTGGGGGCAGAGCTGAACCCGTTGAAAAAATATTCAGTTGAAAGTAAACTGTCAGCCAAAGAAATGCATTTCCAACAGTTTCACGGCAATCAATGACAGAGATATTTTTTTAACATTTTATTGTATGTTTTCTGTAATGGTTGACAATGAAATCCACTTTACTGGGCTTCATAATAAACACAAAGACAAACTTATCAAACAATCATCAACACAATCTTTTACTTTAAAAAACTTTTAATAATCAAAACATACATAAAAATATTTACATTTACATTTCTTTCCCCCACCCATCTTTTTCGTTGGTCATAAAAGAGATTTTAAACCTTCCAGTTCATCTCCTTTTTCCAGCCCTTTTTCTCAAAAGGGGGAACACTTTAGACCCGAAACGTTTCCCCCACCCCCGGGGAAAGGGTGTTTGGGGAAAGAGGGGTTCGGCCCCCGATTTCCCGCCGGGAAAACGCCCCAAAAAGCCCTTTTGAGGGGCTGGCCTTTTCCTTTCCACCTTTTTAACGCTTTTTGGGGTCAAACCCTCTGAAAAAATTCTGTCCCAAACTCAAAGGAATTGGCAAAAGCCCCCAAGCAAAGTCTCAGCCCCTTTGAGCAGAGAATAGCGACCCCTGTTAGAAAGAAAAAGGAAACCATGTCTCAAAGAGACTTTGGGGTGTCCACAGGCAAAGGCAGGGCAGTTCTTTTTTTCTGCCGGGTGCTTTTTCTGCTGGTCGGTGCCCACAATGCCCTCACCAACTCTCTTTGACTCCCGGTCAGGGTGGGAGCAAAGGGGGAGGGGGGAGGGGACTTACCAAGGCAGGCTCCAAACACAGGAACAGCGGCGACCGCCCCCCCGTTAAAGAATGCCAAGTTCGTTTGCCACCCTTCCCCTTCGTTTTAGTGACGGCTGGGTTTGCCTTACCCGTGTTTCCCCTATCTTGATATGTGCAGTTTTTGGGGGGGCGGTGTTTGGATCAGGGGAGACCCGGACCATGTCCATACCCCGATCCACCAGCTTTAGAAGTCCTTTTCACCACGGTGCTTCTGAAGCAAGGTCAAGGATCCTTCATTGGGGGCGCCCCGCGCAAAATGGTCCAACACAAAAACCCCCTCCACCTGTCTTAACTGGTCCAGTGGGGGACTGGAGGATCTCTCGGAGGGGCAGAGCATGCGGGCACCTGGAAAAAAAACAAAACAATAGCATGTTGTTACATAATGTTGTTACATATTTGGGGGAAAAAATTTTAGATGTTAAAAGATTTTCAAATGTATTTATAACTTTTTTATACCCAGTCCCCGGGTCTCTCCGCCCGTAAGCATCTCCCGTTTCAGCAGTGCGACAGCAGGATCGCCAGCGATCAGGTCCAGGGGGTGCCGACAGAGCTGTGGTGGGCGGAATCTGGAGGGGGGGAGCCCGTGTGTGCAATTGGGACAGGGCTTGGGGCCGGGGACGGTGCGGGCTTTCACAGGGGGTGGAGGCGCTGGAGGAGCTGGCCGCTCTCCCTGGGGTTTTGTGTTTGTACCTGAGAGGAAAATTGGGAGCCTGGCTCCCCGTTTCCCCGTCCAAACCCCTTTTCCCGTGTTCTGCCCGACAGGCAAATGCAGGGTACTTCTCCTTTTCTGACTTCCTTGATTTACCGATCCCCATTACGCTGGGTCGAAACGCTAGTAAAATCTGGCACTTCAAAGACACAAGCCGCTGAAAATTCCAGCAGCCACCCCCATCATGCCCTGGGCCTGGAAAAAATTCCCCAGACCCGGGTCCCGTGACCCCCTGAGCCTGGTAAAGGGGACCCTTCTTTTCGGGGACCCTGAAGGGGTCCCGATAACTTTTGGGTCCTTTACCCGGCCGGGGTTGGGGGCTGGGGAGTTCCAGACCTGTACATGATGCCATTCCAAACTCAGGATCACTGAGGCAACCACGGGGAAAAAGTGCACCCCCCTGTATTTTTCTTCAAATGGATGGTTTGAAAAGGGAGATTGTGGGGGCTTGGGCCCAAATGAGTGCAACACCTTTTTACCTGTCAAAAGCTCTGTGGGTTTTGGAACCTTTTGGGCCTGCAGTGCTCTCTTTTGTGTTTTTTGGGGGATTCGGGGGATGGGTCCCCCAAAACACATAGGATCCTGGGGGCCTTTTTAAGTCCCCCCCTTCCACAACCAAAGGCAGCAGAGGCATCTGGCAGAAAGTGGCATACAAAGGGGGATGCTCAGGTGCACTCCGGAAAAACCCTAGAGTGGAACAAACCCGCTTGACACCAATTGCTGGGTTGTTGCTGCAAAAAGGCGGAGCTCCCGTTGTCCAGAGGTGGCCCAAGTGACCATGGGGTGGTTTTCAGGCATCCCCGTGGATGCTCACCGTGGGTTGTAGAATCCCAAATGGTGCAGCAATCCCCGAAAAACGAAAAAAAATAAATGAAATTCCTGAAATTAAATTTAATTTAACATTGGCTTTAAAAAAGGCAGGACGGATAAGGGGAGTATTAAAAACTTTTATACATTTTTTTTGCATTTATTTGCCTATGTGTAGGATGTCTCTTTTTTATCTTTGGATGCTGTTTTCCCTGTTGTCATGCTGCTACTACACTTCAGTTGCACAGCTTGGGATTAATAAAATGTATCATCTTCTATCAGAAGGAGAAGTGGCTTGACCTGTCCCTCCAATAAACCAGCTTTTCCCCCACATCTTCGGGCTTTTATTCCACGTTTTTCCCCCCCCGGGGGCGTTTTGCCCGACGCACCATCACCCCGGAGACAACCATCCCGCTCTTTTTTGATGGATAACTGGACATGACACCGATCCCAAAGGCCTTCCGGCTACCTTCCTGGGTGGGGTGACCGAAACACCCTCCCAAAAATGCCCCGGGGGAGAGTGGAGATGTTGACTTTCGGCTCGCAGCAGGGTCCCTCAGGTAATGGGGTGACACCGAGACACCACACCACCCATCCACGCCCTCATGTTCCCAACTCACGGGGATCCCTCTTTTTCTAGGAACTGCCCGGGTGGTTTTTTGCCCGACACCCAGTCTCAGATCCTGACGGATGGGCCCGCAGGTAAACCCGGTGAGCTCGCCCTCAGGGGCATGGTGTCCCTGGGCATTTCGGGTACCTTCCCCCCCAGCCATCCATCCGACTTTCAGATGGCCTTTTTGGCCGAAGCGGCAGGAGATGGGGGGAACCTTTGGGAGCCCCGAGCCACCGGGTTTCAAAACCCCGGTCTTCCACAAATTGGGGGAGTGAAACAATATATAATACTGGCCCTGGTGCCAAAATGACACGAGGCCTCCCAACACCAGACGAGACCACCTGGAAAAGGGACAGTAAGGTAAGTTCTATAGCCCGATCACGCACATAATAATACACAAAGGCGGGGATAACTAATCATTTTAAAAATTTTCATTTTAAAAGTCTTCACCTGTGGCGAGACAGCCATGGAGACCGGCGGACATAGTTGTTTTAACCTGGCCATGATGCTTTTGGTTCCAAAAAAGAAGGGGAGCTGGAAAAGGGGGAGGGGAAACCTGCCACAGTGTCAGAGCCAGGTTTGGGGGGATGGCCACAAAAAATGGTGTTCCTGGGGAAATTGCTGGGACCCCGGCCACAGCCCCAAAACTCTCAAGCTCTCTTCATCCATTGTTTGTGGGGAAGCCCAGGGAAACAGGTCACCAAAGGTACAGGGGCAGGGGGTTTTGCTGAGATAAAGAACAAATAGTAAACAAACAAGCAATTACTGCACTGATATTTTAAATGTTATGAATAAAAACAATGAAAAGCAGATCAGTGTCATTACTTTAATAAAATTTTATATTTTCACATACACATGTACATGTTCACATACCATCTCCCATCTATTGGCCCCCTCCCCAAATGTTTTGGGTGGAGGGAAATCCCCTTATGCGGGGCCTGAAAAAATCATCCCCAAACTTATACATTTGTATTCAAACATGACATGAAAAAAAGAAAAAAAGAATATATACCCCCAAGAAGATCTAATATAAAACACATCTTCTGACTCAGGCCCCTTTAGGGGTGTTGGACCCGCGTCTTTCCCCGAATCCGCTCTGGGGGGGGGACAGGGGTTTTTCTTTCACATATGGGGGCTGGAAAATACAGCAAACAATTTATGTCAATCAAATTTTTGGTATGAATGGAAAATAAAACATTGAAAAAAAGATACATTCTTTTAAACAAATTGGGGTCCCAAAAGGGGGGCTTTTTGGAATCCAGGGTTTTAAAAAAACAAAAGTTTATCATTTTGGGGTTTAAATGCATAAGAGACAAACCATAGGGAGAGATCCATAAAATAAAAAACCCCCCAAAACAACCCCTTTTGCCATGACCCCCATAACACAATTCTTTATATAGTAGAAAAAATATGGGGTTTTTTTTTCTTTTTAAGTGTTTATTTGTTAAGAACTGAACAACTAAATCTTACACCCCTATTGTCACAAACCCCCCAAAATTTAAAAAGAGTGTAAGAATATGTCCCAAAATTTTAAAAAAAGTCTGTTTGACCCCCCTAGATTTTTTCCTATTATTTATTATACTTGCTGGACTGTGAAAAGGAGGAGGAGCAATGATCACCAAACAAGTGTTTCCCCGCACCCCCATTCTTTTTAAATGGGGAAAGAATAAAAATATACTCACCTCCGGGGGTCGTTTTCACAGGGAGTTCTTTTCCCCTTTTAGAGAAAATTCATCCAGGGGTAAATTCATGGGCCTTTGAGAGTCAGCATCACAGGGATAAACATGGTCCCCTTTTAGACAACATCTGGCAGGGGTAAATTCATGGCCCCGAAACAAAAAGAAAAAAAGTTAATCCAGTTTTAGGGGAATTTTTTCTGAAAAAATTGCATCCCGCCCTGAGACCCTTTTTTTTTGAAAACCTTTTTTTGGGGGGTGACACCCCGCTGACAACGGACGGCAGGTGCTGGAGGTCCCCGCTACTGGCACCACACCTGGACCCCAAAAAGAAAAAAAACAGGGGGCACCAAAAACAAGACAGTAATTTAAACAAATTTGTCATGAATGTTTTTTTCATTCTGGAAAACAGTGTATCACCACTGCACGGCTTTGGGTGACATGCTCGCGCCCTTCCAGCTCCCCATCCTGCCCCTCACTGTGGCACAAACAAGATCTGAATAAATTAAATATCTCCCTCCCTGAATGGTCTTAGATGTTGAAAATATGCCCCTTTGGTTAACTGTATAATCCCCATCAATTGTGTACAAATGGAACAACTGGGGGGGTTTTCCCAGCCCCCGAGGGGTCCTTTTTGCTGCTTTTAGGTACTTTAGCTTAAACATCCCAGTCCCTGGGGGGAGTTCCAAAAAATTTAAGTCTGTGCCATCAGTTTTGTCCCAAATTTTTTAAGTGTTTTGCGGGGACCAACCACTTTGGGCGTTTCCCCGAGGGCCCCGAGCGCCCACTTACAGCCTCATCGGCCAGGGCAGCCTAAATTTTTGGAAACTTGAGATATTTTACAAAGGACTGGGGGCTGTCCACCATGGCCCCACCCATAGAAACCCCGGGCCCCCTTTGTCAAGGTTTGATTAGATACAAGGGTTCGACATCATTGTGTGCCACCCAAATACCCCTTTTATTTTCCAAAATCGGACAAGTCCCCCGCACCCATCCTTCTGAATCCCCCCTCGCCGGGGGCCCCCAGCCGGCATTTTGGGGACCCGGTCCTCCCATGGGTGAACCGGGCCTGCAGTGGGGGGGTCCTTTATGCCCTGGTTTGCAGACGGTCCTGGAAGAAACCCGGGCCCTTGCGAACACCACAGTCATTCTCCGGATAAAAAAACCCCCTTTTTTTTGCTATTGATCACCAAAAAAGGAAAAAAATTTTTTTCATTTAAAGAAATATTTTATCTATTTCTCAAGTTTAAGCTATGCTCAGATTTCTGCTTTTTTCAGAGAGAAAAAGCAGAAAAAAAAACAAAGTTTTCCACCTCAAGACTTGTCTTGCCTTCCGGAGGGCCGAGAATTTGGGGTTAAATTCTGCCTGCCAGGGCAATAGGGGGGTGGGGGACTTTAGAGGGAAAAATGTGTGTGTGTGTGTGTGTGTGTGTGTGGGGAGAGATTTAAGGGGCATTTGAAATAAATGTATGTTCAAACAACATGTCTGTTTGTCAGATGTCAACTTTCCATTCTATTCTACCATTATTATACATGAATATAGAGGGTTTTTTTAGAAGAACTTATTTCTTTATCTTCCCCATCTAAGGGCAGGTGTTATAGATTTAGATATATACATAAAAAATAAATTGATTTAGATATGGTGTATGAACACGACATAACAATCAGTCAGAAGAAAAACCAGGTTTTTGATTTTTTACTTGGGTCAAAAATCCAGCCTTAAAGCAAGCGATGCTGGGTGTGAGGCCGGCAACATCGGGTTTACCAAGGGCGCGTTACGAAAAACACGTCTCAAAAAATAAACAAGGGTTTTACCCGATCCTGAAATGAAACACATAGCTCAACATTACAGCGTTTATTCATGACCGTTATTTCAAAAAGCCCCTTCATTTTTAAAAAGCCCCCTTGGGCGAAGCTAGAACGAACACAAAAAATCTGTTCAGCATCTCCCAAAGATATTATCACTCTACAACACGAAAATAAACAATTATTAATAAAAAAGGTCTTCAATCACAGTTTGCCATGTTACGACAAAAACTTATCTAGGAAAAAACCGGTCGGCTTTGTAACAGGGAGTACGAGATGAAGAAACTGCGATGTCAATATTAAAAAAGAAGAACGGTTTTTAAAAAAGCCACCCGATATAACTATTTTCCTTGGTTTTCATTTTGAATTGAAATCTTTCCCCAACACAAACAAAACCAATGGAAACAAGAGAGTCGCTCCCCGTCCGCAGAATAGTAGAAGTTGTAGTCTAAGAATGAATGACAGCCCCTCCTCCTCCTCCTTCTTCGCCTCTTCATCAAGCTCCAACAGCGCCGACAGGGAGTGGGAAACAATATTTCAGTGGGTTTTGCCACCATTGAAATGAATGGGGAAAAAGGGTTTTGGGCCGTTTAGCTAACCTTTCCCCATGCCCCCGTTAGGGGAAAACCGCACCCGACGGGGGGGCCCCAGCTGATGGGGATTGTTCACCAGAGAGGCGGACTCATAACTGTTTTTGTCTGTTTTCACAAGTGTTTGCGCCCCGTGAGGTTTGGAAACAAACTGTGTGGCGTATAAGCTGGGTGCCAAAAAAAGGACAGTTCCATCATTGGGTAAATAGGGCCTAAACACTGGGGTTAAAGAATTTACCCCCCAGTGTTTGGAAGACATTGATCGGCAGCAGGTAACAAGAGGGAATCCCCCCAATGCTCTGTGGTTTCCGGGGAGGGGTCTCAACATGAGTCACCATGGGGCAGAGGCTTCCCCCCATCTCTAGGTCTTATCAGGTGAAAGTGAAGACCCGGACGAAGTGGTTGGGCTACCTGGCGGTCTTTGGGGCTGG